>JAYKAV010003230.1:244097-389893 GCA_035582835.1 Phoebastria nigripes
CCAAGACTAGCTCCTATCTCTCCTTTTTTTTTTTTTTTTTTTTTTTTTTTCTTTTTTCTTTTTTTTTTTTTTTTTTTTTTAAATGTTTGTTTTGGTAACAGTTTTTTATTGAATAAAAACTTGAACAGAAAATTTTATGTAAAAATAAGCATGCATGAGGATCATTTCAATTTTAATAGAGCTATTCTAATGTTTTTACTTGCTCAAAGTTCCTTTGCATTTAAAATTTGTTTTCACCTTCACACCCTTTTTTAACACACACGACCTGGCACGTGTTTATTTTTAAGTCAAGACTGCATATGGCTGATGAGAAGTGAAAGTTAGCTTCCTTGGTGATCAAGGCAGTCGTATCATGTTTCAGAAAGAAAGTATGAGTAATAAAAAAACCCCAAACAAACAAAAAAAAACCCAACCCTGCTATGGAGGGAAAGGATGTTGTGCTATATGGTAAAAGGCTGTAATATTAGCAAAGTAACTCCTGACATGAACAGCTGAGTCATTTATAGCCGGTACTGAGACAAATTGCTGCTGAAGGATGCTTGTTATTGCATGGCTGCTCCTACAGCTGGTAGATTGCCTGGGTTAAGAGCAAAGTAAACCTGAGCCCGGTAGGGACTGCTGTGAAAAAGTACAGTCCAGATAAGTGTACTTTAATCTCTGGAACATTTAATTGGTTCAGCAGCATTTTCTAGTGCCTGAAATTTTCAAATGTGCAAACATGTTCATGACATTGACATAATCACCGCTTTCCAGTTTATTCTTCTGCATGAATCCACTAGAAATAGTAGCAGATGACACTTTCTTTTTTACTGTTAATACAGTAATAGTTCATGTGTCAAATTACAAAGTTAATATCTGCCCTTGAAAGTGTCCTGACTATTACTTCTCTGCATCTTAATGTAGTACAAGGCTGCTGTTGTAGGTCACCATGCTGATCTTGTATATATCTAATGAGGCTTGAATGTGTTTAATATGAGCCTCAGAATATGCTCTCCCTGCAACTATGTAAAATTAATCCTTTCAAAAATTTATATTCAGTTTGTGGTCTTTGAAGATTATCTCTATTGGAAGATTGTTTTGGCAGATTAGTTGTTGATAATTTTTTTAAAGCATTTTTAACTCCTTATGATAGGCATTCTGGTAACTATCAATCAAATCTTTTCATATATAAGACACTGTTTGAAATTTGATTTGAAGACGAAGAGAGCTTCTACCTTCCTCAGTAATGCCTTTGCCTCCCAGCTCCCAAACGCYTTTTTCCGAGCAAGCAGACTCAAAACTGAGCGTCAAGAATAACTGGCAAGCCTCTGCCCTGGTGCACTGTGGCAAGGGTAAGAAGGTAGAGTTTTTAACAAGCCCTCGGTTCCTTCGCTGATCTTAAAGAAGCTGGCAAGTTCACGGGGACGTGAGACCATATATCGCAAAATTTCAGAGTGCCATTTCCGAGACGATACGGCAGCATAGGTTAAAGTTAAGGGGAAAAGAGGGAGCAATTCCCCTTCTCCATGAGGGAATTGTAATGCTTCCGTGGGAGTGCTTGCAGTCTGCTGGAGGAACGATTGGTGGCAGCTTGGAGGAAAGGGATGCTTCTAGTGTCCTGCGTGATAATCGGGCTCCTGAGTAATTAACCAGTGACTCTGACAAATATATTCCTTCCACTTCTTGAAT
This sequence comes from Phoebastria nigripes, assembly GCA_035582835.1. Lineage (NCBI taxonomy): Eukaryota > Metazoa > Chordata > Aves > Procellariiformes > Diomedeidae > Phoebastria > Phoebastria nigripes. Next base: position 245,766 of record JAYKAV010003230.1, read on the forward strand.
CACGTTATTTCTAACACCAGGCATGGTTAGTTGCCAGTTTGCTTACAGATGTGGCATTACAACTTCACAGGATAGATAACTATCTAAATACCTTCTTGGGTGTCATACCCCCCCGTTAGCCATGTAACCTCTTGCCTCTTTTCCTTTTGGTGCTATTTTTCCTCTTGGCTCTATTTTTTTATCCATCTTGGATGGTAGTTGATCAGGAGGGTTTAACGTCCTGGTTATTCATTTGTTTTTCTGCTTTACTGAAACCTGCATAGTTTGAATATAGTAACATGAAGGAAAGAAAAACGCAAAACACAGTAGTAATTTATTCAGGTAAACTACTTCTAGGCCCTCACAGATTCAAGTACCATAGAGAGCCAGACCCTTGTCCATGTCTTTTGACCTGGGGGCTCAGAGTGCTAGCATAGGTCTTCATCACCCATTTCATCCAGTCGCTTCTTTCTGTCAGCCTGGATGATCTCAGTCTGTAGCAGCAGCGTATATGACAGTATACATCGGTGCACACCTCTTGCTCCAGCCCACAGAGTATAAACTGACAGATGGCACCAGCTAAGGAAAGAGAAGATACTAACKACATCAAAATATCACATATTTTAAAGGGTGCTGTTGCATGAAGATGTGTTTGAATAGCTCAAGCATGGAAATTCCATTCATAAAAGTCTTATTTTGCTGTGCCACTGTGGGTTTTTTGGTAGGTTRGAAATAAATTTATCTAGTTAGACTAGATATAATCTTTTAGAGATGAGTAAGTTTAAAAGAAAGTACTGATTGTGTGGGGGTTTTTGACTTTATGTGCAGAATGCTTATTAGGACTATAAAAAAGATCAGATATTTTCAGGAGTAGATTGAGCACTAGCAATGTTTAATAGTCCAGAAAAATGCCTCTTTTGAGTCTTTGGGGAGCTCTAATGCTTGTGTATTTCTCCAGCTTTTCTGTGAAGGATGACTTTGTCTCAGTAAAATTTCCCTGCAGCTTCTACCATTATTATATTTTCGCAAGCATAAGTGACTTTAACTTTGCTGTTTCAGATTCTGAATACCTAACGTTTATATATGAGAATTGCATCTTTGGCTGTGCACCCCAAGAATTCCCCAACGCAATGGTGTAAAGCAGAAACATCCATGTCTCGCAAAAAACTACACACGGAAACATCTAGACCTTGTAAAGTAATTTGGATGTGATCAAGCATAACTGAATTTTTCTAGCTGGTTCTGCAGTTTCACATAAAGGAATCTGCAAATATGGTACTGATGGCTGCTTTGAACGACGTGTGTCCTGTTTCAACAAATGTCAACCTCCTGTTTGTGGGACTGTTCCTCTTAAAATGTCCACCTCCCTATTTTATGTAAATAAGCTCCTTTCCTATAAGCCTTTCCTTCTAGATCCCTTGCTGAGAACATGCAGCAGGGATCATATATATAATTTCTAATCAAGTACCTTACTTCAGGTGATTTCCCAGCTTGCAAACAACCGTTCTCTATGACCTTGCAGTCATGCTGCCTTCTTGTGATCCACGGTTTCTGGTTGAACTCGGGACACAATTGCCCAGTGTTACAGCTGGGCTGGCACAAAATGCTAGTTACTGCACAGAACTACATTATTCTGCTAATACCTATATGCTTAAATACTTAGAAGTGATGATTCTTTCCAAGCTTATTTCTGAAGGTGCAGGCCTTTCAGGTGTTCTTGGACAAGTCTAGCTGACTGCAGGGAGTTGGCTCACGTGTATGAATTCTCTAGAAATTGGCTGCAAGCCCAAAATTTGACTGAGAGGGTTAATCTGAAGAGCACCGTAGTTAGGTCTTGTTTCCACATGAAAGGTTTTTGTAAACTTTGATTTTTACCAAGACCTCTACAAATGTTCTTTTACTTATTTGTTAGCTGGTTTGACATGTGCTTTAATAGGAAAGTGTCTAGGATGTCACCTATCCTCTTCCAGCAGGCATACTTCACTTTACTATGAAGTATCAAGTTTAAATAATTGCAAAATATTCTAAAAAGAAGCTGTTACTTGTTTTGCTACAAAGTCAGGTACTCAAGAACCTGCTATTGGATCTTTCTTCCAAATACTTTTTTTTAGTAGATTGCAGTTTTATGTGACCTTCTGATAACTTTGGGGTCTTTTGGAAAAAGCAGTTCTATTACAGGTATGCCATAGACATTAACGGTGAGGGTATCGCTCTTTCACAAAGTCCCTAGTTTGATTGCAGGAGCCCCTGTAGATAGCAGAAGGTACAAAAAGTCTGTAGAAAATAACCTGGCGACAGTTTCTTGTATACTTAATGTTTTTACCAAATGTTACAAATATTTTGTATTGTACAGTGATGTCCTTATTAACTGCTTCAAAGGGTTTTCTGAGCTACTTGTTACTATAGGATCTGAATGTTTTACAAAAACATTATTGAATTTATTTTAATATTTGTGAGAGAAGGGAAGAGGTGTCTTAATTTGGAGGGAGTGGGGTGGGGTGGAAATCCCAGGAAGGGATTTTTAACTGGGTAGAAATAGAAAATATCTATTACGTGAATGCTCAATTTAGGGTGTTTAGGCGCTGTCTTGTCAAAATAGTTGATATATTCAGACCTCATACCGGCTTCTGTTCCAGCTGTAACTTCCCAGCCTTCCAGCTCATCAGACTCCAGGACCTTTAATCAGTCACTCGGACACTGAGAAGCGCACAAAGCGTTGGACACTTAAGCGAAGTTTACGCACTTCACCTAGCACCACGGGAGATCACAGTGGTAAAAGAAGAGTGACGATCTCCTTTGCTACAGTTTATCTTCTGTAACTACAAAGTCATCCTCCTTTTCTGATTTCTGTTCCTCGGGCCATGTATGACAAACATTCTTATAAATGGAGTAGGCGGACTGTCTTCCACTGCAGTTCTGGTTCGTTCTCAGATCGTGTCCTTTTTTGATGTGAATGAGCCAGGGGTCTTGTGAGAAAAAAGCATCAGTCTTTAGCCACAAAAATTGTCAAGAACCTCACTATATCCACTGCAAATCTCTGTCCCTTTTGAGCTAATTGGATAACTGATGGCAATAGAAGACTCATCCTCCAGTGCTAATGGAAGAAAAAAAAAGAAGACATTGTTAATTTTCCCCAGACATTTACGGAGAGAAAACATTTCAGATGCTGGAGTGAGAATTATAGTGGGTACTAAATTCTGCATTCTGCTTCCAGCTCATCTTTGCCTAATCCCGTTCCTTTGCTATCGCAGCTTCTTCCCAGTTTGCAGGCTGCTGCCGCCGTGCTCGTTTGCACTCAGTGTGACCCTAACTTCTCGGGTCCTTTTCTGATCTCTTGTGTTTTTGTCAGTCTTTTTGTATTGGCAGTCCCTGGTCTAACACAGGTCCTCATCAATCTCTCTTGCTTGCTTTTACCTCGTTCCTTCTGTCGTGTGTTTCGCTGCAGTCCCTGTTACCCTTTCAGCTCTCCCTACAGTTCCTTCTCTTCTCTCAATCCTCTCTGGTCCCCGTCTTTCCTTCTTTCTCCTCCCTAGCTTGTTACCCGAACTCAGTCTTTCCTTCCCGCTCCTGAGTTTGTGGACTCAGTCATATTGCAAATCCACTGTGAGCTGTGTTTGCAGGCAGAAATTGCTAAAGGTTGGATGAAAGCATTTTCAAGGTCTGGTTAGCATCCAGGGAACGTGACCACTTTATATATACATTTATTACCAAATACCTGTTAGCCAACATTTTGCAGAGATTTATAATTTGGATAGATTTTGGTGGAAACAAGAATCTCAGATTATATACAAAGACCAAACTGAAGAGTTTGCGTGTCCAAATACCTTGGAAGAGTTGCTTGCGGTGATATTTTTTTTTTTTTTTTTTAGCGGGAGCCAAAACCCAGAGGAAAGTATAATATAATAGTTCAGTAACTGAACTATTTTGAAAATGTCAGTCCAGAAAGCTTGGCAAAGTTGTGATCTAAAACCAGAGCCTTATAGCATGAACTACTGGCGTACCCGAGAATCCTTTCGTTCCAGGAGACATAAGCAGTCTTTATTTTAAAAGTGTTGATTGGGGAAAAAACAATCCAAAGTGATGCTCTTCCATAGAGGAATGGGCATTATTTTAAATTGTCAAATGTGTCATCAAGTTCTTCATATAGATTTTCTGGGGTGGGTGGGGGATGTCTCTTTCTGTAAGACATTTTCAGCTCAGAATTGATGAGAATTTTACCAAAAATGTGAGGGGGGAAAAAGGAATGAAGCTGAATGTGTTATGAATTAATTTAGTCTCAGACATGGGTATGTGGAAATGAGCGATTACGTATGCTAAAAACACATTCAGATTTAACATAATGAATGTTTCTTTTTTTGTGCTTGAGGTTATAATAGAAGAGACAGCATTTTGAAAGGGATTAGGAGAAATTAAAGCCCTACTGGTTCCTGTTATTACTTTGAACTTTAGACAAAGATTTCCATCTCTAACACCAAACTTGTGCTAATACTCATTAGTAAAGGGCCCCATCTTTCCCTGGCTGGTGCTTACAAGTCTATATTATAGAATGATAAACCGGTATTTGAAATTCTGCTGGTCAGTAAAATCAATCGAAAGCTTGACTCCTTCACGGAATAACGTCCGTCCCATGGACGCAGGTTAAATAGGGTCAGAATTTCAGCTCGTTCTAAAATACAAATGCTAAATGTGAGGTGGATCTGCAGAAAGAGTTGAACAGATGGGAAGATGGGTAACTTGCCTTGTTGGCCTCTCATCGGAGCCCAGGTTTCTGACGCTGGTTGTCTGAGTAGAGCATCCAAGCCAAGCCGAGGTGTATTTTCTCAGATGTGGGAAAGAGGCGTGTGCTCACACCTTATCAACTGTTGCTGGATATGGCAGGGTTACTCCCTGTGTGTGAAAACAAGAAAGGGGGGAAAATCCACCACCCTGCATTTTTTTCTGCTTAAAAGACAATTTTTTAATACTGAAATCCACAGACGCCTTTTGTATTTTGAAAATACAAAACATACAAGTTATTCTTAAATGCAGTGGAGAGAGGACCTTTTCCTTTGAACTCACCAGGGCACCAGACCTTTGTGACCTAACAGCCGCAGATTTGGTGGGCAGCTGGTTTTGCTACGGGGGTGTTAGTGCCTGACTTCTCAAACATTCAGCTTTCTGCAGGCAGCACGGATCTGCTGCTGAAGTTTGCCCGTCAGAAGCGTTGTTTCCATTCATGTTTTACAAGAACGTTGTGTTTCCTGATGTATTTTAAGCACCGGAGCACTGTAGTTTCCCTCCAGATGGACTGACAGACCAGCAAGAGGAACTTGAGAGGAACCCTAGTCTTTGGGGGTAGGAGAGGCTCTAAAAATGGAGATTTCTTTTTGAGATCATCTTCAGGAAGGACGGAAGATGGTGATGCTGTTATCCGATCCTTTTCCCTTTCTGAACAAATGCTGGGGGACAGAGCACCTTCCTGGCACAGCAGCATTAGGGTTATGAAGAAGTAAACCTCAGCAGAGCTGTTGGTCATCCCTTGTACCTTAAGAGTAGACAGTAAAGACAGAATACTCAGACTATACATTGTATGCAGCCTGGAGAACTGGTGAAACCCATGTGTGAGGTCCAGTGCTGAGCCTGCTTCCGAAACAAGAGAGCCCTAAGGAGATGCTTTTCAGGTCACAGTAAAACTGGGAGGTAATTGCATGGCTTAGCCATAAGCATCTCGAGCCAGGACCGTGATGTAAGTTCCCCTGATGTTATGGAAAAGGTCGATGAAAATACAATCTATTTCCATAATATTTCAAATCAGCAAAACTGGTAAATTAGAGATGCTAGGAAATACTACAGTTAACGAATCCCCTACACAGTTCAGTAAATGTAATTTCATTTTAAAGAGAAAGGCCTTCCAATAGCATTAAAAGTATTTTCACTGCTTAAATGAATTCAGTCATACCTCTGTAGTAAAGAGTGCATTACCCTTTTTATTACCATCTGTGAAAACTGCTCTTAGCTACATTTGAATTCGAGACACGATGGTTAGACTGGTCTGCGCATAGTTGAAAGTGACTGATCTCATTTTTGAGGAGATATTTCCTAATAAATACATCTGTTTATCAAATAGAGTTTCAGAAGGGAAATGATTACTCATTTACTGAATTTAAAGATAAAGGGCAGCTTTTTATAGCCTAACTTTTAGTAATTGCTCTAAATATACAGCAGCTACTTTTTATGTTAACTTTATATGTTAACATGTATTAAGGGCAGATATGACTCTCTTTGAGAGGAAAAGTCTGTCAGCTCTTAAAAGATCTCCACTTATCTAAAACTAAATGTAAAATTCCCTGATATCCCTTTGAGACAGATATTGAATATTTTGAAACAATTTTTTATTATTTCTTCAGATTTCCTCAGGTTTTCAGTGATTGTAACACATAGATTACCTGTAAAGACAGGGGCAATCTGTCTGCACATACTTCAGTTTCCGTTTGAAGTTTCCAGCTATATTTATTGGTAATGGCTGCTTGGTCTCTTTTCATTCTTATCGTAGAGTAGACAAACTGTAACGGTTTTTAATGGCTATSAGGTATTTCTGAATTTGAAACAATCAGTTCAGAGAGGCTGCATTTGAGGCAGAAGCAAGTTTGGTGCCCTGTATCCATTCAGTATTACAAACTTGTTTAATAGGTTTAAAATAAACAGATTTTATTTTTAAGTATCGGCTAAGATGCAAAGATCAAAATTCTTTGCCTACTATGGGCTGAGGCAAATGGGCCTAACTTGGACAGAGGTCTGTTAAAATACATGACACTTCAAATGGACAATATTGTGGACCATATACTTTATTTTAGAATTAGGCTTTACAGAAACAGCTGWTTTTACTCGATGTCTGTTGTTAACACGCCTTTTCTGTCAAGTGGAGTTTATCATGTGCCTTTACAGGTCCAGCTGAATTGCACTTGAAAATAATTTTTTAAAAAATCTAAACTAGATGCAAACATTAAAAATTCAGAAATAAGCTAAATGTAACTCTCTCACAGAGAGCATCATGGAGTCTGACTTCTTTTTGACATAATGCTGCAAAGAGTGAGCACTGCATTAAAAAACAAAACAAAAACCAAACAAACAAAAAAACCAAAACCAACACAACAAAATACAAACTGGATGGAGGACGGTCCTTCAGTCTTCCTAACTTTTGAAGAAGGTTGGAACTGTGCTGCGGAGCATGTCCCTTTACATCAAGATGGCACGGCAGCTTCAGTCCTGCATCCAGCCAGCATCCAAAGCACCATGTCCTCACCCTTTCAGCAAGAATCTTGCCATTGACTGGGGAAAAAAGTTGTCATGAGTCTCATTTCTGGATTTTTATATATACATGCCCCAACTGTAGTATATGAAGAGAGGAGACATTTCATTCATTAAGACTCCTTCAAAATGATGGGGTGGTTTTGAGACTGTTAATGAGCCGATGAGGTTTAGAAACCTTTGGAACAGACTATGCGATAGGAGCAGTTGAGCGTTCAACAGTTACTTACCAGCACGTCCTTTGAATTAGGTTTGCAACAGGAAGGAAGTTTCCATGGGAGATTGCCTCACGTACTCAGCAGAATACCAGTCTGTTTTAGTTGCTCAGTGCAAGTTTTATATAGCTTTAATGTAAGTTGAGCAAAATTGCTCTGTTTTGCACAAGCAAGCTGCACAAATTATGCTAGTCTAGTTTTCAAATCAAAGGTGGGTAACAGATTTGTCTTTACAAGGAGAAATCCATAGGGATTGTTTCTTGATGTCAGGAAATAAACTAGGTTCTTAGTTGGTACTTGTAATATGGGCAAGACCAGGAATGTTTTTCAGCTCATGATTCTGCTTTACTCTGTCCATGGCACAAGGTCTAAGTTCACACCACCTCCTACATCCTTTTTTTTCGTTAGACATAGAGCCCCCAGAGCAGGAGGAGAGCTACGCTGCACCCCAGAAGACACCTCAGTCTGAAGACCAAGTTCTACCTCATTGTTCAAAGGGCATCATGGAACAAACCCACCTTGTAGAGTTAACACTGTCATATCAGACACGTTTGTGGCGTGCTACGGAAAAGGGCCAGAATCTGTCTTTGGAAACCGGGCATACCAAAATAAATCCCTTTTCCTCAGAAATTGGAATTGCTTTCTTATCAGAAGATATTTTCTTCTGCTTTCTGCCTGTTTTTGAAAGCAAATGTTTAGCAACCGGCCGCTCCCAGATTCCCAGCGTGGAAAGATCCAAGCTACACCCCAGATCTGTTGGTTAGCTGGAGCTGACGCTGGTCCCCCAAGCACTGGTCCTGTCCTCTGAGCAATGAGTCAGAATATGAGAATTCCTGACATGCATTTCCTTAGGCCATCACTCATTACAATTGATTTTAAAAAAAAGTTACATATATTCTCACTTTACAGTGGTTCGAGGTCGACCATGTAGCACCTTCTGTTTTAGGGTTCGTAATCTGAATACAGTACTTTAAGCCTTTACTGGAAACACCAAGATACTTTTGTGGAACATAACCTCCAGGCACCATGGACAAGAATTGTGTTATGCAAGAGCTATTTCTAATGTATTAAAGATTAACATCTATGTAGAAAGTTAATCAGGAATAAACATCCTGTGCCGATAAGGTAAAAATCACTCTCCATTTAATAATCAGCCCTATTTTTAAGAGTTCCCAAATTAGATCTAAAATTTGGTATTTAGCCAGGCATTGGTCCATGGAGTAGTCAGAGAGGAATATAGTATTTTTTAAGAATTATGTTGTTTACAGTGACTGACCTTTTTTCTTTGAATTTTCATCTTCATTATTAAATAAAATCAAATTGTTCCTTCACTTTTCCATTGTTGCACTTTTAGTTATAAGTACAGGTAATCATTCAGGCTGATGAAAATACTGATTAATCTCAAAAATATTAAGTTAATTGAACTTGCAAATGTTTATTAAAGGAAGCATAAACGTCCCTCAGATCTACTTGTTAAAAAACACCATTACTGATGCTTTCAGTTTTGAAGTCAATGCTTTAAAGTATGACCTGTGCATTCCTGTTTTTTTTAGTGCATGTAGCATACTTTATTTTAGGTTAAACTTTTATTTTAAGCTAAAGCATGGGTTTAGATAATAAGTTTCAGTACAGACACAGGTAACTCACTATGGTAGTAACTGTAGTACTAAAAGTCTAGAATAAAAAAAAACCAACATAGAATTACATATACAGAATAGTTTGTTCTACCAGTAACATGTCAAAAAAGATGACATCGCTGCTTGGACTGTGAAAATTTCAAGAACATTTTTTCAAAAATTAAAAAAGATCAAATGGGGAAAAATTGGACTGAGAAGAAAAAATATAGTATATTCCTAGGGGTGAATTGAGACACCCAATTATTAGGGAGAAAAGAACCCAAAATCTAAGGAAGAACTGACTGTAATAGACGTTCTTTGACATCTGTAGCATGTGTATAGGCTGAGAAGCGAAGTCATTATTCATTTTGGAATATTAATTTGCATTTTGTGGTTCCCATGAATTGGGGTTTCCAATCTAAGTTTACATTTGACATAAAGTACCATAAAAGCACATAAACCAATAAGAAAATGATGAGCAGTAAGAACGCCAGTGATGCATTCTGAAGGGTCTTCTCTAAACATAACTTGAAAGCATGATCATAAGATTTCCAGATACTTTTCAGTATTTTTGCAAGTGTCAAAGCTCTGAGATTCCACATGGTTTGTAACCAAAAGAAAAAGATCACATATAATCGGGGAAAGCGTGGTGCAAGACAACTTGAGTCTGCTGAACCTTTCTTTGGCTGCATCTAGCATCTGACAGTACAGAAGTCATGGGTATGCTTATTTCTGGAGTTTGCTCAAGCTCACAGCATCTTTGCTTTATGATCAGCTATTACAAGTTTTCTCATAGTTCAAGTAAGCTTCTCACTCTCAGAAGTGGAATAGGAGATTGTCATTTGTACTCCTGAGGTTTCTTGGAAGAGATTAAATGTAACCCTGCTCCTTAGCGTATGTTAGAGAGGCTTTAGCGTTGGCCCAGAACGGTAGGACTTGCTTTCTCTCCCTTAAATGCCAGAAAGTTTTGATTGCTTTCGTGATTTTTTCATCCTCCTGGACACARAATCCGGGCACTTCCAGGGCCACCTTTTCCCTCACCGTTTAGGTGTAAAAGAACACAACAAAAACTAGTTTGCGGAAGCAAATGGGAGTAGTAGGTACTCGGAAGCGGTGGCCCTGGGGACACTTTCCCTGTCCCATACCAGCAGGAGAAGAGAAAACCGTGGCGAGCACGTGTTACATTGCTTACTACCCCTATCTATAGTTAAATCTTTCCCTGTCACAAGCCATATGCTGCTGCTTCTTTGCGGGAGTGTGAAGTATTGGTAGGGATGTTACGAGAAAAATGCCTTTGGAGAGGCACTACGTCTTCACCTGGGGAAGGGGACAAAACCGGTGAAATGTAGCATCGTTGGACTCRCTTCCCTTCGGACTCTCTTCCAGTGCAAAGGCAGTCCGCAAGGCTGTCCTTGTGTTTTGAAGTTCCTAATATTTCTAGTGGTCAGCAGGCTGTTGGCCGGGGTGTTTCAGTTTGTGTGTAATTTAAGCTGTCGTATTTTAATTGAAGGGGAAGGATTTCAKTTATTTAAGACTTCCTCCAAAGGTTTTCAGACATTAAACCTGCTTTAACAGTGACGCTAGTTGCACTGATAAAAGATTTGCGTCTCAGCAAAAGCCTTAGCTGGCTATTTTTGATGTATTTCTTGGACTATTACTCTCAGTTGCTTAACTTTCATTTTACTTGTTCAAGGGCTGTCAGAAAGGTTCCCAAACTGGCTGAAGATGTCACATCAGCTAAATACACTGGAAGGTGGCATGAAATTTTTAAAAACAAAATCCTATAAAATGGAGATAAATGGTGAAGATGTTTCTGCTATAGTCATTCAGTTGAAGTTATTTATACTTCATCTGCTTCTATATTTAATTATGTTGCAATTTAAGTTCCAGTTGGAATACAGCTACAAGATGACATATGATGCTTTTAAGCAATAACATTGTGCTGTTCTTTCCTGGAAAAATTAGTATATTGGATAAATTATGCCATAGTTGACAGGCAGGATTAATTTTGACAGTAAGCTTTAAAGCAATGTGGTTGGAAAAAAATTTAGCAGATGTGCATATTTGCTGAAGAATCTGGATTTGCAGATTATTACATGTGTTATGAATTGCAAATTAAGACTACTTGAAAGCTTGCTCCACCTTCTGTGCCTGCAACTGTGTTCTTAGTCTCCCTGATCTGAAAAGCTTTTCCCCTACTAGATTAGAAAATGCTGAAAGAGTAACTCTCAGCTTGGTTAGCTAGTTGTTTTGTAATGCAGTTCAATAGCCATAACTGAATAACGRCAAACTACAAAAGCATGCATTTTGCTAGTTACTATTTAAAAAAAAAAGGCAAGGAAACATTTCTTTGAGAAAGAGAGAAAATTTTAAGTTTTTATGATGTCCGTTATAATGCTTTTATTTTAAAATGAGTGTTTCTTAGGGGTAGACTGAACTGCAGGGAGGAGGAGCACGTGCTGCAGAAGAGCGAGGCGAACAGCACCAGGAACTGCAAGAAACAACTTGGGAACAGCTAAAGAAGGGAGAATGGTTCCAGGGCTGTTCACATCTAACTCTGGGTATCCAGTGACCGATTTCACTGTGGCTCTCCACAAGAAAGCTACAGACTAAGAGAAATCCTGACCTCTATTTACAGGAGATGCTGACGTTCCCTAACTTTAACCATAAGCTTTTAGAGTGGTTCATAGTTCTCTGTATTTTACCACATTATTTCACATGTTCTTGTATTTCTGTAGGATGCGTCCCACACATATTTTTTAAAAAACTGCTAAACGGTTAAGCACCTTCCATCCAAGCTTATTTTTCTGAATGGGACAGGACAGCATCTTAACAGGCCTGTAGTCTTTTCTTTGTGTCGTAACTACAGCAGTGCTTTATCTCACCCCGAGTTGAAAAGATCATGTCAGACAGGTCTTGAATAGCAGGTGCAAAAGCAAAATAATCAAACAGTGTAATTTAAATTAACTAAGGGCTTCAACTCACAGTTGCTGAATATTTGAAAAGGCTGATTAGCATTTTCATTAGGTAATGGAAACTTTGGCATAGGTTTTTCCTTGGGAGGCAGTGGCTGAGAAAATTAACACCTTCATCAGCCGACGTGTTCCTCGTGCATGGTCAAAGCCCTGGTATGTTTTGCCATTAACCAGGCGTGTTCACGTGTTTCTAACTGAGTTGTCAGTGCAGAGCAGGCGGCCCACGGACCTGTTCTGCCTCCCCGTTCAGCAAGGTTAACTGTGTTCAACCTGCAGGCCCTGCCCTCAGTTACCCTGATGAAACTCCAGGCAAAATTTGCAGCTATAGGAAAACATACTGCAATTGAAGGCAGAAGTTTATTGTTAGATTTTTATTTGTCAGCAAAAAAAGTCCCGTCCCGTCCCCCCCCAAAAAAACCCCACAATACAGCTTGGTTTTTAAATTTAGGCTGAATTAGCAGAACCACCGATGGAACCAAAAAAATGGTTGGATTAAAAAAAGGCAGGTTGTCATTGAAGTACCAGAAGGTAAACTCTTTCTGCCATTTTTTACACAAGCTTCATTTGGATTATCATGGTGTTTTATTTCCTTCCTCCCTTCCTCATTTTAAGGAAAATTAGCTGAGACTTGAAGTATACAGTCTGGCAGTACAGACACCTACTAACGTAAAGATGGAACAGTTGTTGTATACAGATCCTACACATAGTGATGCAGTGGCTGAAAAGTGGCAAAATCCTTGCCAAATAGATATCCGGAGGCTGAATGGTCATAGCTGATCATTAAAAGTCCAGAGCATATTTGGGATAGCTTTTAAGGACACTGGTCAAAACAAGATATCCCATGATTAGGCCTGGGGTTATAAAGGCTCAATAAAACAATATATAGGACAGGCAGAAATAATTGTAGGGTAAGGGCCTAAAATGCAAAATGTTTTGCAGTGGGATACTTCTTGATACGATGAAGCAATCAAACACCACTCTTAATGCCTAAATGCAGGAGAAACAAATTTGAAGCTAATCAAATTAGAAACAAGCGTTTTAAGCAATCACAGTATTTTTAATTGTGTGTCCAAATCTGAAGTTTGCTTTCTAGAAAAGCAGGATAGAACAAAAGTTACTTTTGTTAAACATTATTATAAGGTAATGACGTCTGAACTGTCTCTTACCTGAGAGAGCTCATCTGAGCTCTCTCATCAGAGCTGTTTGACCTTCTGTTACGTCACTACAGAAAGTTAATTTTTTCAGTGTAAATTTCCTTTCCCTCCACTCTCCCAGTTATTCATCCTCAATTTTAAGTCTTGCTACATGAAGCTCTAGATGGCAAGACTTTGATCATCCTCCATCTCTTGCTTAACAGTGTTAGAATTAGCCTAAGAAAACATTTATTTTTATAGGATTGTGGGGTTTTTTTCTGTTGTAACCCATAAATTTGTCATAGTTGTTAAATTTCAGAAGTTCACACTAATCTGAGGGTTTTCTTTATAGAAACAGGTCCTGTCGAATCATCATTTGTTAATCCATACCTAGCAAATAAAAACATACTAGTTGTGTTTTAAAATTAATCATCTTTTCCAAGCTAGAGTTTTCTGTACACTGTATCTGTGAAATTATGAACAAGGATGTAGTAGCTCAGCCTTAAATGGTTCTCCAGGTCTGCTATACCTAAATCGGGATACTATAGTATCTATCCTATAGTAGCACAGATCAGCAGTCACAAAGTTGAGAAATAAAGAATGGGACAAGAGCCTATCGATACAAGATTGCATACTGCTTAGTGGGAAAACTTTAAGCACCCATATAAGAGTTTACAAAAGTTAGATTTTGTGGAGTAGAGAGAAATTAAGTTTTCCTAACAAGTGTGGCACAGCAACTTTTGCTGGTAATTAAATAGAAATATTCTAGCTTGATAGGCAGATTTTTAGAAAGGATTGAGATTTGGTCGTTGTAATTCATGAGTTTTTGTAGCACATTACTACATGTATCAAACAGGGCTGTAGGAGTAGCAGCAAGGTTTTCTTTTTTTAAGCAGATGAACACCAGGAGTACCTCTAGGAGGAAGTTCTTCAGACTTCTTCAAGTATAAGTAAATTCGTATCTTATTGTTTAGAAGCACTTAGAAGCTCAGAGGATCAACTAAAGTAAAGGAGAGCTTAGTAATACACGTATATGGCATATAATATTCTAAGAATATAAGACGACCAGTTAAGCAAACTTACCACCCTGGAAGAAAATTGAGGTCCGCCAACATCACTGAACAACCAAGGCAGAATAGTTCTTACATCTTTACTGTACTAGCAAGACACAGTTGGAAACGATAGTATAGAATAAGTCAGGAAGACCCGTGAGATTATAGCGTAAAAATCAGTGTTTAAAAACATGCAAAGTATTATTCAGATTTAAACTCTTATTCTTAAACTAGAAAGTGGTAGTATATTTAATTTCATGATGACTAAACCAGATTCTGGTTATTATGTTAAATTTATTCCTGCTTCAATTTAGGAATGTAACAGTACATCTTATATCAATAAATTTTGAGACAAACTTCAGGAGCATCGCTTTCTGGCTTATTTATAACCACCAAACATTGAAAGTAATTTCACTTACAAAAATGAATAATTATATTTTGTATAGCTTCTAGATCAGTGAACTGAAACATTATATGTTTTGAGAATTAATTGTGGCACCTAAAAAGCTAAATAAAAATCCTCTATTTAAAAGGAAAATAATGAAATAACTTCTTGAAGTACTACCTTAAGCAAACATCACCTGTATTAAATATTTTATATAAGCCTTTGAATGTGGTATCAGGTGTTTTCTATGTAAAATCTTGGCCTCCACCTCCTCAGTGCTCAGTTGCCAGCATTCTTGAGGGGAAATAGAGTATGTAACATGAGTACGCTTCTAGGAAAAGGAACTCATCTATGTTAACTTTTTACGTGTGTTTCAATGGAAATTTGTGGTGTCCTTCGGTATATTGATAGATACAAAAGAACAGCTTTTGTAAAAGTAAGTTTTCTGGGTTTGGTTTTCCTTTATGTTGTGGTTAAGCATAGGTTTTATAAAGCTGTGAAAGATAATGAAGGGAATCAAAGAAACTACTTGGGTTTAGTAGCTGTTTTAATCATGTAAGTATCCTATTTTAAGATTTCTAATAGTTTACTAGAATGTCTCCAGAGCTGACTTGCATGATGCCTTGTTTCGTGCTCTTGCGCTGCTCCCCCCGAAAAAGTTCTTTTATCATTGATGTTAGTGTTGTATGTTTCTCTCTTATTCTCCTTATCTGTGTAGTGTTTTCTTTTATACAAACTGTTTTTTTTTTTTCCTTGTGAATAAGTAGCTAAATCCTGATTTTTGGTTTTTGTTAATTGCAAAAATGCTTGGGTAGAATAAATCCACAAATACTAGTGCTTTTGTGCTTAGGATTTATGTCTAAATCGTTATTGCTGCAATGAGGGACTGAAGCTACAAAAAGTGTCTGTCCTAAAGCTACAGAGATGATTTGTATCTGCTGCATTGGAGCTCCTGTTTTCCTGTGCAAAATCTGTACTCTAGTCATAGGTACATCATTCCTTGTTTTTCTCTACTTGCCATTGTTTTTCTACTTACACTGTTACGAGACTTCTGTGGTGTTGCCTTGACAGTAAAACTGTTTAGGATAACGATAGCAGGATAGGCTCTTCAGAACAGCTTGCTATGTGGGTTGTGCTTACAATGTATTCTGGAATAGTCCTTTTGGAGAGTAATTCTAAAATAGCTTAGCCTTCAGTAGGAAACTCCGACTAGAATAGCTACATTGTTGGGACATCCATTATTGTTGGTTGGATTTTGTACTGGATAAAAGCTTGGATGGGGGTGAGGAAAAAACAAAGGAGGAGGGCAAAAGTCATAGCATATGTATCTCTTTATAGGTACAGATTTACAAGTTGCCTAAATAGGTCGCTAGGTGCTTGTGCAGAGTGTTGTGTTGCTGTATCTGGTAGAGCTGAGACATGAGTGCTGTGGAACCTAGTACTTCAGAGGTCTATGAAGATGGGGGAGATAAAGGAAAGGAGGATTGTTTCGGGCAGTGGGGCCTATTCCTCAAGTATTTTGGGCTAAGGTGGAGTCTAATTTTGATGTTCTTTTAGTCACGGGAGAAGACAAAAGCTGAAGCTAGGAAAAAAATTCCTATGTAGTACAGAGACATAGGCTTTAGTGCACCAAGTTATGCATCAGGCTGTTACCTTCTTGTATCCAAAGAGCATCTACCTGGTACCTTCACTCATCATAGCTGGGATTTCAAATTGAGGTGTATGTGGGAGATAACGGTGAAAATCCTATGACTGTGTATTGTATTTCACAAAGCACTACCTTTTTGAAGTGATACCTCCATCAGTGATACAGGGTGCATCTGTTCACTAACCCACCATTTCGGTGTTCAGATAGGAGCAGGGCTCAGATCTGTTACGAACCCACTCCTATTAAACTCAGTGTGTTACGGTGGAGTCCTGTCATTCTTGGAGAACAAAACTGCCAAAACAGTAAGTGTTAAACATATTGATACCGAGAAACATATGAAGGCATCACTAGTTGTAACATTCTTGGAGGATAATGACATCGTGAATAGCATGTGCCTTGCTGGATGTTGTAGTGTTTTGTGTGAAGTACAGTTTGGAGTGGCAGATTTAATCTAATTACCATGAAACTGATAGCATTAACAGTTGCAGTCTGTCTTGCACAGCTGAACAGCTAGAGACAGCGCTGCATTGCAGTGAGAGCTGTGCAAGCATAAAGACACGATCTTGTCCTTGAAGAGCTTCCTGTTTGAATTGACATACATCCTGCTGAAGGCATCTGCTCTGGGAAGTGGTTCTTGACTCCAGCACCGAACAGGTGGGAGACCTCCGTTTGAGCTTGCCCAGCTAGCTCCCTCCGGAGGGTACTGGCTCTGTCCACACTGGCCGGCATCTGCTTGGGGTTTTATCTGGGTTTCCTGTGGGGCGGTGACAGGGCCTCCAAGGGTAGGTAGGCACTTTGTGTGGTTCAGAGTGCTTCAAACATGAGGTTGGAGTTGGCAGCCATAGGAGTGACATGATGGCATGGTGTTGAAGTGATCATATCGTGTCCTGGGAGTTGGCTGGAGGCAAGGTAGGGGTGATTGAGGGTAGAAAGCAGCCCTTGAGCGTTAGTGTCGGAGGTACAAGGGGAGAAAGGGTCAAATTTGATGCGCTGTTTTCCCTTATTGTAAGGGTGCCCTGCAGCAGGTAATCCTTGGCTTCATGCTTCATGTTTAAGCAAACCAACTGGATAAGACAATGAGAGCCAACAGGGGCTTGGGAGGGAGTTTTATGCACAGTGTGGGCAAGCAGGGATGAGACTTTGGACTGAAATTGGAAGCAAGTGGCAGGCTGAAAGGCATCAAACACCATTTTCAAGGGATTTTATTTTGATGGCCTTAAGAGCATCAGTGAAAATACTTAGCCAGCTACTTATCCACAGTGAACAAGAGAAAGCTGCTAAATGACTTGATATGAAGAAGTAAACTGCTGAGGACATTTTTTAGAGGAAAATGGGTGCGAGGAGACCTTTTTGAGTGACTGCTGCATTTCTCTAGAGGAACTTAAAGGCAGTTGTAGCCACTCAGACTGGTAGCATGAGAAGCAAATGTTTTACTTAATCACGGCAAAGTTTCTGGGTACATGGGGAGAGCTTCAGGTGAAGTTAGTTGTTGGGAAGCTGGTTGCATCTAACAGCAACTGTGTCTACTTACCTATGTAAATGCAGTAGTCTTACTGATGAAGAGGCAGCCTCTTTCTCCATGAAGAGGGAGCTCCTGCAGAGAACAAATAGGTAATGCTGGACCATCTTCCTCAGTCTGATGAATGTGGGAGTTTTGGCATCCGTTTTTATGGCTCATTTCCTTTCCGTTTACGCACGAAATAGGACATTAAAAAATTGTTCATCTTATTGACGCAAAATAAAACATTTGTGAATCATTGTTTATATTTAGCAGAACGCATCTTTAGGAATAGCCAATTCATTTTACTTAAAGAAAATTTATGTATCCATTTATAAAGTTAAACTTATTTCCAGTATTATACAGGAGTATGATAAAAGTTATGTGCTGTAAATTACTTGGGTTATTCTTTGTGTCAAATAAGGAGTTTGCCAATGCCTCTCTTAATTCATGATGAAACGCTTATATGACACTTGGATTTCGCTGCCTTTGTATTTAATTAATGAGAAAAACCTAGACTCTGAATTTCAGAGCCAGAGGTATTTCCCTAATAGTATCAGGAAATGTTTCCACAATAGGGTTGTCAAATTGCCTGCTGATTAAAAGTGTCATGATGAAAAAAATATGGTAATCTTTTCTGCCACGATCTGTGAAATTTCGCATTGCAGTTTAATATTGCTAATGAAATCACTTCTATGCCAGACTAAAAAGAAGTCTCAAACTATAGAGTCACAACGTGTGCTTGGGTGCGATGATGGGATTTGGTTGCTGACAGTGCTGATCTCCTATTCTGTACGGTTGCTGAGTGAGTATGTAGCGAAGCTTTTTTTTTTTTTGCCTTTTTTTTTTTTTTTTTTTTTTTTTTTTTTTTTTTTTTTTTTTTTTTTTTAATATTAGTGTCTGACTTGAAAAAAAGGTCATCGTCCAACAGTAGCAAACAGGACGCGCTGTGGTTCTGCCAGGCGCTTGTCTCCTGGGTTCTCTGATGCATATTTCTCATAGCCTGCAAGAAGGTATGCATGCATCACTGATCATGAAATTACAGCAAATGCAAAATAGTGATTTGAGATCTTCAGATCTTTAGAACTAAATTGTTCTCTAATAATYGTAGAACCTAATTGGTACTTACGATGTTTTTAAGGGATTTTCTGCTGTGTTGTCCTGATACTGTGACTTCTCTGGATTATCAAAGCACGTAGGTAAGTGAGGCTCAATGTGCTGCAGGAGTAACAAGGTCCAAGTATTGAATCCAAGAATCTGTTATGCAAATATTGATGTAAACTGCACTTGGTTATGAGCTATAGGCATAGATTAAGAAAATGGAGTAGTAATGGGAATGGGGGGAAGAATCAGATAAAACATGCATTATTTCTTACAACATTTACGTTTATCTTTGTCTCCTTTGCTTTGTTACAGTTATAAATTACATGTCTTGCCCTGCTGCTTATTCCTCCACTTGACTGCACTTAACAGCAAAGGTGGTTCATGCCACTTAGGTGGTTAAGAGTGTGCATAATGTTTGCACAAACACAAACTTCCTGGACACATGCTTCTGCTATCCATAATCTGGTACACCACAATTACAGCCACTAGCTTCCTAAGGAGTGGGTATTTTAACCTAAGCTGTATCTGTTTCATTGACCGCACTGATGAACTGGCTTCACTCTTCCAGCAATTTCCATTTAAAGAAATGTAAATAGAAGTATTTCATTCACAGGCTTAGGGTTAAGAGGTCCAGCAGCGAAACTCATGATAAGGTGCTTGCACTACATGCCCTAGAACAATGCTAGAGGAGATAAGGGGGAGAGAATTAGTACTGGAGGAAGAGTTGAAATAGTCTGGAAAAAAACTCTTGTGTGTCTCTGCATCAGTGTGTTTAAAGGATGATCTTTGCATTCTTCTGTGTCATTTCTACAGTCTTGAAGCTGTATTATAAAACCTTACCAAAAAAAGCATTGTGTTTTTCAATTGACTTGCAAGGATTGTATTTCCAGTAAGGCAGGAGATGGCACTTTTTTTTTTTTTTTTTTTTTTTTTTTGCATTTAAAACAATTTTATGTCTGTTCCTTTTTAATGTTCAGAGTGCCTTAAGCAATGTGCATATGAAGTGGGTGCCAAACTTCCATGGGTTCCCTTTTTTAGTGCTAAAGTTTAAAAAAAGCACTGAAATCGCGTGTAGTCACCTACAAGTAAATGCTTGCTAGATGTAACTTGGCAACTGTAACACTTAAGTTTTACAGAATGGTAAAAACTGAAGGGTTTCAGCCCCCAATTATGCTGTTTCATTTATCAGAAATGATAAAACCTGAGTTGAAACACATTCTGTACCCCACGCTCTGTATCCGCTTTTGAGAAGCTGCTTGTATTTAGTATTTCACTACTCAAGTGCTTGCATTTACCATTAATGCAGTAAACAGTTACATAGCTATATATCACTTACGTAGAAAAATGTTAGTTCTTTCCTGCCTTCCCCGCTCTCCCACCTTACTCCTGAGCATCCTCCTAAAGCAGAGCTCCGATCCTGTGTCCTCTCTGCTGCAACATCCTCGTGGCACCGCTGCTGCAAGGTGCGTCCTGTCCGCCTCATCCATCTGTGTCTGGAGCTGGATGTGTGAGGCCCGGGCTCATGAGACGCTTCCCACGCTGTATGAAAGAGGCGCCTGAAGTGGCTGCTCACAGGGGTGAGCTGTGGCTGGGTATCTGCTTGTTAGCTGCTTTCAAAAAGCGAAGCTTTGAAGTCCTTCAAAGAACCCAGTGGTATGTGTACCTTTTGATAAAAAGGATGTTCAGTACAAATAGGAGAATATACTGAAATAGTAAGATAAGCAAATTTTGTGGTTGTGAACAATGATTCCTAGGGGAGAGCTGATGGTGACCAAAGTGTACCTAAGCAAAACAGTACTTTCACCCAATTCATAATGGTTGAATAAACAAACAACCTTGCTTAAAAAGAAAGTGGACCAAAGCAGACTAGTGACTGTTGGTGTTACTGCCCTGTACTAGGAGAGACAAGTTACGGGTAAAGCTGAAGTCTTCACGCTACTGAATTTTTCTAAACATCCGATCAAATGTGTCTGGGTTTAGTTTTATAGATTTTACTGCCAATACCTAACAAATAATGGGACTGGCCGTATCTTTTTAAGTGGATAACCTTTAACCTTAAACCTTCCTAAAAATGTTTTTACTTACGTTGAGGTTTTTTTATCCTCTGGAAAAATGAGGTTAAGGTTTTGGCAGAGGGGAGCTGTCTAACGTAACAGAACTTAGTTCATCTCATACCAAACACCAGCACTTGATATCAATAATCTTTGACTCACGTGCTGCTCTTGGGTACATTTATCATTCCCATTGTTCCATAACACAGCGGGAAAAACAGTCTTTAACAATTGCTAGCAGAGAAAATCTGCACACAGTGGGAGCTGAAACAGTTCTAGCAGTTGTGTAACAAAACCCCAAAATGTTGGCAATGCTCTGGACCTGGAAGGGGATTTTTGTTGGTGAATGCTAGCAGTGGTTTCAGGCTGGTGTGCATCCTTCTTTTCACTCTGTGTGTGCTATTGAGTTACACTGCACATACAAAATGTAATCCTTAAAGGATGTGTTTTTTCTCCTCCGCTCCCCAAAGGGAGTAACTTGTAGGGAACATAGGACTGGTAAATTGTGACAGTATGAGTTTGAATTTCCCTATTGAATGACTGGCAGTATAAACCTGGGTGATACATTTGTACTGTGTAGTCAGATCAGGCTTTTGTAGCATTCAGTGGTACTAGCCTCTGCTTTAGAACGTGTACATTTTAAGGGAAAAGAAGCTACAGGATATTCCCCTTCAGTTTCATCCTAGTAAGAATGACTAAAGCACAGAATATTTTCTTCCCTCCTGTATCCCTCGCCCTATTGTTTTAACCACAAACCATGCTTAGAAACAGCAACATCAGTTCCTAAGACAAGTAGTTTTAATTAAACTTCAGGTGAAGATCCTTCTGACTTTAAAGGATGAGGAAGATCATTTGGGAAACTAAGGTATTTCTGAGGAAAGCACAGGGTGATGTCTCCCCTGCTCCCAGTTAAAGCAACCTAGTTCTTTACATTTGGGAAGGTAAACTGAAGCTCTTTTAGGCTTAGGTACGTTGTTGTTGTCTTGATGCTGTATGAAAGTGGAAGATGATGAGACTTTCATATCTTTAGGACGATACGAAAGTGCACTTCCCTTATTTTCCCTTCTGTCCATACTCTGTCTTCCCAGTCTTCCATAGAGGAGACCTGTGGGGTGACAGCCCTATCGCTGGCTGTGCATGGGTGAGTGCCTAGGATCCTCAGACCTAGTAAATTGGTTCAACGCCACCTTTGAGTACCTTTCCACTAAACCCAGGCTCTCATGCATTAGACTGTGGCATTGGTGTGGAAAGCCTTCAGACCAGCCCTGAGACTGTTAGAGGTGCAGGTCAGAGCATGAGATGCATTCCAGCTCTTGTTCAGACCTGTCAGCTTTCCAGCAAAGACGTAGGGAAAAGAGCTCAAGTGCTGGCAGCTCCACAGTAGCTTTGCCATAGCTGTGCTTTACCCAGAGTAGTAATACAGCAGGCATACGGCACCTCCCTCCCACCCTCAGCTAGGATAAAGTGTGTCAGCACAGCCAGCCATGGGAGATGCCATACAGAAAGAGAGTGTGTAAGCACATTGTGGAGCTTTGCTTGGGTAGATTGATGCGGTTGCTCATCAGCTGCAAAGATGGCAGTTGCCTGATAACTGTGCAGTGAAGATGCATATGTTGACTTCTGATTGATCATTGAGGCACTTAAAAATTTTAAGTCCCCCTTCCATTAAGATTTTGAGCCTCTTTGGTAATACAGTTTGATTCAAAGGGGCAGGAGTCAGGGTTAGAGAGGGATTTCTTTATTAGGAATTGATCCATAGCAAAACTCCTCACCCAATAGATGCATAAGCTTTCTACTGTGATCTCTTGAGTGTCTCAAGCATTTATTTCAAGTTAGTCATTTATTCCAGAAATTATCTCCCTTCCTCTAGAGTGTTTGCATGCTTCCTTTCAGGTAGTTAGATGCATGTGTGGGTCACTCCAAAGGATTTTAAAAGGATCCACTCAATGGTGACATATTGCTCTGACTTTATTGTTCCAAATATTAGGATTTAGGTTAAGTTGTTAGCCTGAGTCTTATGCCTGAGAATAAATGCTCCACCCACAAGAATAAACTTGCCTGGTCTCAGTCCATCTGAAAACACTTTTTGTTCTGGGTGCATTCAGCTAGTTTGCATTTTGTAATGGGAGCAACTGTGTTAAATACCTTTATCAGCATGTCCACCTGGTGCACAAGACCTCTTCTGTTTATGTTTATGCTTTTGGAGAGACTGCCAGACTGAGTCACTGATGTAGCAATATTTTATAATACTGCAAGATAGTTGTTCCCTTGACTCATTACTATTTTCAAGAACAAAGTCTAAGTAGGGTGTTATGTGCTGCCAGGTAGTGTCTGCCTACATATCAGAAGCAGTAATGCTGTTCTAGCAGGGCTACAGTTTGGGAAGAAAATCATGACATCTTTTGGAATATTTAATGGCATGATAGTTGGCACTTGTGACTAAAATAAAGGGATTTTCTGTTGTAGGAAGTATGGCTGACAAGGTATATTCTTAGTCTGTTTTATTGGTCCTTCGAAGTAGGAGTTGTAAAGATCAACTTCTGCCCACTTAGCATCAGAATGGGCTCTCAGTAAAGAACGGATCTTCCTACTGCTTGTGCAGCTTTCCCCAAAGAACTGGAGAAATGCTAGCTGCTGCTCTTCCTCCTTCCATCGCTGAGAACAAAATCTCTTACTAATTTTTGCAGGCTTCCTAAAAGTGTCTTTTGACTCCTGCCATAATCTTTAATGAAAGGCTGTCATGTGAAGGGTCTAAATCTGTGTAAGATTTAACTCCAGAAGTATTCTTCATATTTAAAACTAAAGTTAGTTCTTCACTGTTATCCAACTGTTTGTCCTTTGCAACTGAGCTGTCTCCATAGCTATAGCAATTTCTTGGATATCTTTCAGTTCATAGATGGTGGGCAGGAGAAAAAAGGCGGCAGGGGGAAACAGTTGAAGTTAGTACAGGTGGTGTTACACTTGATGGAAATACTTTGATAATGGCACTTTACAGGCAAAGAATCAACTGATATAGTGTAGCTTGGTTTCGTGGGACTTTAGCAATACCTTGTTTCCCAGATGATAGCATTGGAAGGTGTTCAGGTTGCCTTCACAATGCCATGCAACTTCCAGCAAACAGGTTCTTTCCTACAGGTTACTTCATTGTCACCATTTGCAGATGACCCTCTCTGACCTCATTTGCATCATTTCTCCTACACACGCTTAATTTTTCTGTTGTCAGAAGTCAAATTGCCAAAGATGATCTCTCCTACAAGCTAACTAAGTCCATTGTACAATTTGAACCTAGATACAGTTTTCTTTTTAATTTTTTTTTTCTTTTCTCCTCCAAGTTTAGATAAAAACTTAGTCTAGTAGTTCAGACAGAATCAGTTTGAAGAGAGGTTACATGCAATTGGCAAGGGTTTATCTTTCGCAGAACTCCTGAGTCTCAGTATTTGGCTTTCTCTTTTCAGATCTGGTACCCTTGCTTTGTCTAAAGTAAGAAACAAAAAACAACCCAGAAGTGCTGAAATAATAGAATTAAGATTCTTTGTATGTCTTCCTCAAGTGGAGGGTACTAAATTGGAGAAATTGACTTTGGGGTGCAAAAATGGCTTCTTTGTAGGTATAACTTCATCATCACTATTAACTGAATTGAAAAGTTGACTCTCTTTCTACAAAATCGTAGGATGGTAGAAGGGTAAAGGAGGATTTACTTGTACAACTGACAACTTTGTAGACAGATATTTACTTTTTTTTCTCCAACTTGCAAGCTAATTACTTGTATAGTAGACTGTACTGTTTTCTGAAAGTTCATATGCTTTCCTAGAAAACTGTTAATGCAAGACACAGTTTTGGGGAAGCTGGTCTGCTAATTAGGATCTATCATAAAGAACCTCTGGTAGACTCCTTAAATTTCTTTTTTCTTAATCAGCATTGTTGCCCAAAGTTAACCATTTGGACGTAGCAGGACCACCTTCCGCACAAAAGGGAGTCTGTTTCTCAGACTGATTTTAAAATAYGTTTAGTTGCTTTCTGTGAGCAAGGGTCATCAAGAAAACATTGATTAATGTCTATAACTTGAGCAAAGATTTTTTGGAAGCTAGCAACTCCCTGCTATAAGGGAAGGGCTGGAAAGGCTTTCTGCAGCTCCCAGAGCTGTCAAAGTGTGATAAATTGTTCAGTAAATGCACATGAGCTGATCCTGTAGTGACTCGCTAGAGCTTTGTGGTGGGACTCCCTGAGGATCCCAAGCTTGCTAGACACAATTCAGCTCAAGCCTCCTTAGGATTTATCCTGCTAACCATAAACTCTGATCGGAAAGGATCCAGAGCTGGTGGCAGGGAGACTGCTCCCTCTGAAATCAGTGCCTCTTTTCAGGCTTACGCGTTAAGAAGGAAACTAGCTCTTAATGACCACATGAGGGCATGGTAGAGGTGGTAGGGCAGAAAGTTGTTAGGCTTCTGTGGTATAGATGTGTGACCTTCTTTCTATTAGAGCGTACTTGTTACCAGAGACTGAAGTGAAAGCCTTTGAAATGCATCTGTTAGGTAATGCTGAATGCGATAGGAAATGTCCTGCCTTCCTGGATGTTTATGCTTTGGATGATAATAAGTAGTACCACTGGTCAATAAGCAGCGCAGATGGCAGTTGGTCATTTAGCCGTGCTAGAGGGTTAAAGAACCTTTTGGATAATAGTGCAATATAAAGGGAAGATGTGAAGGCTTTTCTTTCCTTTTCTTTTTTTTTTTTTTTTTTTTTTTTTTTTTTTTTTTTTTTTTTTTTTTAAATGCAAACTATTGTCTTCCCTGGAGAAGAAGGTTAAATTCTGGATAGAAGCCAAACCTGAAGAACATAAGTTCTCATAATTAAGTAGTTAGGTATTAGGAAATGCCCCTGTTGCCTTAATCCATTTTTTTAAATGGTATAACTGAGGAGTTTATGAAGGATTTGCTTTAGGAGGAATAAGTTTCTTAAAAGTAGGAATTAATTTTTGACTTACACAAGGCAGCGAGAGAAAGGTAATAGGAAATAACTAGGAAGAGAATGGTAAGTAAATAACCAAGATGAAGTCAAAAAAGCTTTGATCTGTTCAATATCATTTGAAATAACAGATTGGGTTCAGTAAACTGTGTTTACTTGTCTTCAGAGGGACTCTTGCCTAGTTTGGAATACTTAGTAACCTTGGGGTTGGTGTATGGAGAGATGATAAAAAATTGAGCTCCGTGTTAGTGGATTATCGCTCTGTTGCTGTTTCACGGTCTTGAGTTTATTCACCCAAAGGCACCTACACCTGGGCTTAACAGAGATGTTCAAATTGCCATTATAGTCGGTGATGGTCAAGTAAATTCGGTCTATGGAGTCTGGAGTGCTAATGCCTGACCAGATGTCGGTGAGATGAAAGGCACTCTGCAATCTAACTGTGTTTCTGCTGTCTGCTGTGGGAATTCGAATTCTTCAGTCAGACTTATTTCGGGGGGGGGAAACAGAAAGCTGTTTGGGGATGGGACAGGGCAGGATGGGATTCAACTACAGATTGAAGTTCCATCTCCTACATCAGATGGCTACTGTACCTCATTCACATGTAGTAATAAAATTCCTTTCCATCTTTTATTCACCACCCACTAAATTATTAATCCAATCTGTTTRCTCATAATAAATAGTCTTGTCTAAAGCATGCGAAAGTTGTGTTTTGATCTACAGTCACAGAAATACTGTATGCATGAATCACTCTAGCTCGTTTTGTCAAAAATAATCAGCGTAAGACCCAGGCTAAGTATTTCAATATTACATAGCTATCTAGGATTTGAAGATCCCTGACTAGCCAAACACAGTACTTCTACATCAGCATCTTATGTGGTATTTGGAGTCCATCTTTCTGTTGAAAACAAGTATGCCAAAAAGTCAACTTCAGTAATTTTTTAATATTGAACTTGATTGTAGCTTAAGTATCTATGGCATTGTCTTACAGGATCACAAAATCCTTGCTGTCTCTGCCAAGGTTTAAGAATTGTTTCTGTGTATGAGGGTTGTGTAACACTCCTTGAATTCAACCACTTAATCATTTCAGATACTGTCTTCCTTGAAGACACACAACAGATATTCCAGCTTGGTAGCATAACACCCTTGAAAATACTCTGTGGAAGGAGGTGAGGGGTAGTTCTTACGTATTTGGAAAATGTGAAGTCTTTACATCTAGAAGCTGTGGACATGCATTGTGAGACAAGCTAACGAAGATGTGTTAGGCTCACTGCTGTCCTGCTGGGGATACAGCAGCATCTTGTTGCTCTTGCAAAGTCCAGCTATTAAGTCTCCGATTTGGCTTCAGAGGCAGTACCTAAGCTAGGGAAATGTTGTCCAATGATTTCAGTATTCTTAAATAGCAGGTGGTGTTGAATGACATCCTGCAAAGTGTAAATATGAACAGGTCAAGTTTAAACACACTAGATTGGTATAGCATTGGTGATAATGAATAATGTAGTCTTGTGTGATCTTATCAGCTGTTTGAATCATTTGGCTTAATGCTCTAGAGAGCATGTAACTAATGAAATACTGCAGTGTGTGTGTGGCTAAGAGGGAGTAGGAAGGAGGCATTGAACTTGTGAAGCAAAGTGATCTTCATCATGTCTGTCTTAGTGTTCGTGTAAAACTGTAATAGAGCTTCTCATTCAGTAATGGGAAAAGTCCAGATTGCTGCAGAACAAACACTCCTGCCATTTCATGAGTTAAGGACTTTCTCATTTTGATCTGCTTCCTTCTGTTTAAAAGAGATAAGAAAGTTGTATTGTAATCTGCTGGATAGCTCAGAAGATTCTGCTAGGCCTTCAGCATTTCCTGGAAAATGACCGTGAAATCGTCCGGTGAGATGAAGCAGAAATAAGAGGGAAGGGAAAACACACAAATAAAATGCACAATAAGAATTTCTTTCATATAAAGTAATTTATCAAATTCTTTGTTTTTTAAACAGTCTTTTAGTTTTCCAGCTTATCCTATGTTCTCAGCTAGTTGCTGGGCAAGAAACAGTGTGTTATGCCAGCTGCAGCTGATGTTTGCTGTGCACACACTTATGTGTGTATTGGCCAGCTAAGCAGAACAGTTGCCTTCAGTATATGCTTGACAGTTCTCCTCTGTGTAGGCGTCTCTGCCTTACACAGCCACTTGCTCACTTTCTCTTCTCCACTCTCCCCTCACCCTTCCCCAAGAAAGGTCGTTCTTAAGGTGGTGAGATAGCGGTCAAAGTCGGTGGAAGACATGGGCTCTAGATGCTTATGAGAATGGGAAGGACAAGAAGGAACTGATGATGCAATTTCAGAAACCTTTTTTTAGCCAGGAAATGAGGCTTACAAGGTGCCTGTAGATGGTCCTTGATGTTTCACATGGGACCTGTGATTATTCCTTCTAGTCACATGGCCTAGGCATGCAACTCTTCCATTGTGAGAAGCCTGCCAGTACACTATGATCCCTTACAAAGGCAGATGGGGCACCTCCAGATTAGCTGTGGAGATCCCAATAAGGTCTTTCACTCTGTTTTCTAAATAAGTAGGTGTTTCCTTCTGAACATTCTCTCCTTTTGCTGTCTAGGAACTGGGGAGCTCTATTTTCCCCTGAGAGGACCAAATATCTGAAGCGAGGAATGACGTTTAAGCGCTGCACATCGGGTACCTTCTAGCAAAAGAAGGCCACTGAATGTATGCTCTCTCTACCTGTGCTTGAGGATGTCATTTCTCAGTATTATCCTTCCATTCCTCAAGACACTAGGGATGGGACACAACTGCTCATGTGTGAGCAGCATGCTGTATATTCCTGTCCGTCTCCCAGAAAACGACTTCAGACGCTACCTGTTAGCAGTAACTGAGACAAACACTTACCTCTGTGAGTGACAGGGCTTGTCTAAGACCAGGACTAAGTCAGACAATGTGGAATTCCAGTCCGAGTTCTGCTTCCGAACACTAGTTTTATGCAAAAAGGAAAAAAATGAGCATTGTTATGTTCTGTTACACTGCATCTTTATTTTAATAGTTTCATTCTGTGAAATGATAAATGATAATGCTTTGTAAACAGAAATAAGCCTTGCTTCCTGCCCTGGAATTTAATAGGAACCTAAGGGTGTGTGAAAAATAAATTTATCAAGTCCTGGTTGTCGCTACAAGCACTTGTTTACCAGAATGTAAGCAGTAGGAACACTGCTGTGAATGGTTAAGTTGGCTATGCTTTCAGCAAAAGTTAAGATGCGCAGATGCAGCCTACTGTGTTGCCTGGTTTCTGAATCCTCAAAACAAGCTTTTGAGAACAACTGAATCTCTTCCCAGCCCTATTGAGTTGGACTGAAGAACCATAGTTAGGCAAATAACTTCCTTCCTAACAGATGAAGCTTTTTTTAAGTTCCTCAAGAGCCTGTTATTAAACAGGAGCTGTGGAGAACTTATTTTGGCTTTGCAAAAGCATTGGAGAAAGGCTTTGTCTTGGCTTTTTGCAAGATAGATGAGATGAGCAGGCTTTCTTGGCATTCTGCTCTGTATTTATGAGGCTGTTCCATTAAGTGGTAGCATATATAAAAGGGCTGATATCCTGTCTGTCCTTTGTCAGCCACCACAGATCAGATTGCGCTCTTCATTCTACTTACGTCCTGCTATGTAGTATAAATCGACTTTACTAGGGAATGAAGTATCTGAAATCTCATTTTTTTGAAGTATGAAGAAACAGAACTTGATGCCTAAAAATAAACTTGGATATAAATTGAGTCTGACTTCAGAAAATTGGAGCTTTTAATTTTTTTTATGCAATTCTCACCAGATTTTTGATAGTGCTTTCCAGTGCTTTTAAGTGTTTCCAGGCAGAATGCACTGTAAAGCACCTGTATATCTTATCTCTCCAAGTTCACCTTCAGGTTGCATGGTTGCAACGTTTTCGATTGCTTGGTGCATAAAGACTCAGTACTGGGGTTTTTTGGTTTTTTGGGGGTTTTGTTTGTTTGGTTGGTTGGTTTGGTTTGGGGKTTTTTTTAAATAAAAGTATTTGATGGTGGCTTTTCCCTGTTGCTGAAATTTGAGGGGGTGGCATCTTGCAAACCATATCAGATTCCTTGAATGTATAGGAAAATGATGGTAGTATGAGTGACTTCAGAAAGACTAACAGAGATACTAAGTGGACACTGCTGGGTCCCCTTGTGTGAACTATTGTAGGTTGGCTAGAACCTGGCTGCTTTGGGAAATGTCAGCATGCAGTTGAATGTATGAATGAATGACACAGGTGAAATGGAGGGAAAGCTTTATCTTCTGTCGTCTTCCTCTTGGGAAAGATGGACTTTGTTATTTGGTTCAAGTTTTGG
Source organism: Phoebastria nigripes (assembly GCA_035582835.1). Lineage (NCBI taxonomy): Eukaryota > Metazoa > Chordata > Aves > Procellariiformes > Diomedeidae > Phoebastria > Phoebastria nigripes. The sequence goes on from JAYKAV010003230.1 coordinate 276,019, forward strand.
GAAGAGAGAGTTCTCCCTCCTCCTCTCTGGAGGAAGAGAGGGGAAAAATGTGCAGATTTAACTTATTCATTGTAGGCTACAAGACATAATAAAGGTCTAATAAAGACTTGGCTTCCCCCCCCCCCCCCGCCAAAAGTCAGATGGAAGTGGAGAAGCTTTTAAACTTAGACAGACTATAACAAACTCCAAAATATTTGCACTCCATTTTTCTGTCACATTATAGCAAAGACTTTTTTGTTTAAATGATAAACTAGTGGGAGAGTCCAGCATTTGAGCAAACCCGTTTCTGTTTGCTCCTCCCCTCCACTGCTAGCAAGTAAAATGAAGAGCGTTTCGTCTCTAGCTTCCTAGTCAAACATGTGGGACAGAAGGACTAAAAAAAAAAAGTAATATTTCCAAGGAGAAAATGAGCTACTTCAGCTGTCAGGGGTTAGGCGAGAAAAAGTAACCGACTTAAAAGCAGAAAACAAACCCCATCCCCCCACCAAAAAAACAAAACAAAACAAAAAACCAAAACAAAAAACCAAAAAACAAACAAAACCCAAAAACAACAACAAAAACCAACAACCAAAAAAACCAAAACAAACAAAAACCAACCACCAAAAACCCAGCAAACCCTTTTGACCTTATAGCTAAGCTGCTGTTGTTTAAACATTCTGATACAGAAAAAGCTTTAATTCTCACTGAAAATTTTTCTTTTTTTTTCTTTTTCTACTGCATAGACTTTGCAGTTACTCTGTAGAAATCTTACCGCATACATCAGATCAGATGGACCTACGTAGGTGTCCTGGTTCCGGCTGGGACAGAATTAACTTTCTTCCCAGCAGCTGGGGTGTGTGTGCTGTGTTTTGGGTTTGGTATAGTAGGAGCGTTGATGGCCCATTGATGTTTTGTGTGCTGCTGGGTGGTGCTTGCACCGGGGACTTTTCGGCCTCCCATGCCCTGCCAGGTGCATGGGAAGCTGGCGGAGGGAGCATAGCCGGGGTGGTTGACCCAGCTGGCCAATGGGGTATTCCATACCATGTGATGTCATGCTCAGTATAAAAACTAAGGGGGGGAGGGGGGGGGCCTCGGGGTTCCGGGACGGGCTCGCGCGTTTTTGGGGGCACGCATTGGCTTGGCAACACGTCGGTTCGGCGGGTGGTGAGCAGTTGCATTGTGCATCGCCTGTTTTGTATATTCTGTTGTTACCACCACTGTTGTTATTACTGTTCTACTTTGTTTTATTTCAATTATTAAACTGTTTTTATCTCAACCCACAAGTTTTCCTACTTGTGCCCTCCTGATTCTCTCCCCCATCCCACCGGACCGGGGGGTGAGCGAGCGGATGCGTGGTGTTTAGGTGCTGCAAGGGTTAAACCATGACAGTAGGCATTTAAAACTCTGATCTTGCAGGTGTATTTGAGAGGAAGACCCTCTGTTCTTTCATGGAGAACTGCTCACTAGAAGTGGTTGATCAGTCTGTCTGGACTCTTCTGGACATGGCCTTGAAAGGAGAGAGCTTAAAGCCTCTATCTTTACAATAATGGAGAAGCACTGCTGGGCAGGGAAGAGTTTACTGCCAGAAAGAGCAGAGGTCTCCATTTTTCATCTCATTCTTGAATGTCTCAGAAAAGCCAAGTTCTTCTTTTTCCGGCAAGCAGTTAGACTCTGACGAATTCAATATTGTACCCTTAACCTTTTACTGGCAAACTTACTTGAGAGATCTGCCAAAGAAATGAATTTGCACTTGTAAATATAATGAACACTGTAGTAAACAAATTATTTTCTTTTTTTTTTTTCTCTTCAGAATAAAATGAGGAATACTTTAGTAGCTTCTGCTCTTAAAATTAAAAGCACTTGCAGAGGGTCCTCACTGAACCCTGAGAATATAGCAAAACAATAGGAATGAGGATGGGCATTGTAGCCTCTTGGCCACACCTTTGTTCCTTTGCCAAGCGCTCTAAAGCCCACTGTGCATGTTGCAAGGTTTATTTACTGCACCTTTGCATGTGGGTGTTTCTTGGCCCCTTCCTTGATGAGTTCAGGACCTCATTTTAAAAAAAAAAAAGTCTCACTGTCTGGTTTCTGGCTGTCTAAATGGGAAGCTCTTAGCTGAGACACTCAGCTGAATGTGGCTGTTGATGTAAAAATGTAAAAGTTAAGATGCAAAAATCTCAAGTTAGAATAAAAATAAAGCAGTGGTGTGCACCTTGAGGCTTGGGACTGAGATGCTGCTCTAAGCAGCAGGCATGGAGGCAGCATTAGTGGTTGCCAAGTGTTAATTTTCTGTGTTAATGTTTGAAATCTGCCCCCTTGGTGTGTCTGTCAGTTGGCCACCAGTAGCAAAGGCACATGGTAGGACCTGTATTGGCTTTTCAGTTCAGCGACCGTTACTGCATTGGTCGTCCACGCTATGCTGTGTAACAGTCTGAAAAATCCAGGTGTAAAAACAGTCTGTGTTTGAAGGGAAAAAAAAAAAAAAAAAAGTTTATTTAGTAGCATGTGGATAGTAACGAAGATCATAAGTGTCTCTGTTTTTCAACCATCTGTGCTGGGTTAACCTTGGCCAGCAGCCAGACACCCACCCAGCCGCTCACTCGGACCCACACCCCAACCGGATGGAGGCAAAAATAGGATGGAGAAGCTTATGGTTTGAGGCAAAGACAGGGAGATTGCTTACCAATTACCATCATGGGCAAAACAGACTCAACTCAGGGGAAAATCAATTCCATTTATTGCCAATTAAAATAGATTTGGATGTTGAGAAAGAAAGACGAAACCTAAAATAGCTCCCCCCACCCCTTTCTTTCCTGGGCTTAACTTCACTCCCTCATTTCTGACTCCTCTACCTCCTCCCCCAACTCCGAGCGGCGCAGGGGGCTGGGGAATGGGGGTTGGGGTCAGTCCATAATGGCTCTTCTCTGCCACTCCTTCCTCCTCATGCTGTTCCCCTGCTCTAGTGTGGGTCCCCCACGGGCTGCAGTTCCCGTCAGGAATGCCTGATCCAGCATGGTTTCCTCCAGGCGCTGCAGGGGAATCTCTGCTCCACCATGGAGCACCTCCTCTTCTGACCTTGGTGTCTGCAGGGCTGTTTCTCACACTTTCTTCTTTGCTCTGCCTGTGTGGCATTTTCTTTGCCCTTTTTTAAACCTTTTTTCCCGAGGYGCCGCCACCTCGGCTGCGGGGCTCAGCCGTGCCCTGCGGGGGGTCGGTTGGAGCCGGCTGGAACCGGCCGTGTCCGGCACGGGGCAGCCCCGGCCTCTCCTCACAGAGGCCACCCCTGCTACCGGCACCTTGCCGCCTACACTCAATACACCTTCCAGTTAGCTGAGAGGGGCTTGCAGGCTCCTAAACCTCAGTGTGGCTTTTTGGAGAGGGAAGAGTAGTTAGAAGTATCTACTTTGAAAGGTAAACTTGAGGCCTTAATTATGTTGACATGTCCCTTTTCCCTGTATGCAGGGTTTCTTTCAGCCCTATAGACTAATTTTGTAGGTCCTCTGATAACTCTAGCTGACATCATCTGCCACTAGGTTGCAACAGTGGAAAGTATTAAAGTTGAGGAAATTTAACTCTTCAGGGGAAAACATGAAGGGTTTGCATTCATTCTGCAATTTTCATTCAGAAAAGGGGAAAAAAAAAACCCAACCCAAACAAACCTCAGCCAAGCRTTGGATCCCTCATTTCTTCTCGGGCTGCGTCTGCCATCGTCATGTCTGTTTTGTCCTCGTCATCTTAGGCTATCAAAATAAATGCAGGACTTAAGCACAGCACRTAATTTGATTTATTTTATATTAATACACTGTGCAAGTAGCATCCGTCTAAAAACGTTTGGCTCCTCAGCTAGTGCTCTTTCAGACTTGTGGGTGTGCGGAGGCTTTACTGAGTGGCTGCTGATTAAATCCAAGCTGAGTACAGGAACCTGAAATCAGCTGTTTCTGTGGTGCTTGTAATGGGGCTCGGGACACGTGTTCACGTCCTGGTGGAAAAGTAAGGCTGCCTTAGCACGGGGTATTTTATCACGAAAGCATGGTGTGTGTTTTACTAGATAGCGCAGGGTGGTGTTCAGATAAGCGGTGAAATAATATAAATACAGCTTTGTTCTTAACATGATGAAGGGACCTGTTGTGTTATAAAGAGCAGCTCCCTCCCCTATTCAGTCTGTTAGATATTTTTAAATTATCTAGGGACTTAAGAGCTCTGAAACTCCCATTTTAGCCAATTTATAAGCAGAGCTGCTGGGTAGAGTCTCATAGCCGCAGTTCTTAGTCTGTATTCGGGGAAAGCCTGCTCACGAAGCCTGTGAAAGCACTGTGTAAAGCTGGGGTCGCAAAACCTGACGATTTTTGTAAATGAGTGTGTAGAAGTATGTTCTTGCCTTTTGTGGGTGTGAGCATCCAGCCAAGCCTTACAGAAACATAACGATGTCCACAATCATATTTGTATGCAACTATAATGATAAATAATTAGGAGTAAACATTTTTGGTGTGATATCTTGACAAAATACTGGGGAGGTGGTGGTGGGGAAGCTCTTACTTCCAGGTGCATCTCTTCCTTCCCAGCTGCATGTAGGAACCCTTCTAAGGACCAGCCATTTAGGGGGGGGTCCTCTTCTGGTAGGAGTTTCTTCTGTCCTCTTGTCACCACTTGGGTAATTCTTGTAAATTTGAGGCTTTCTAATCACGCTGCATATAATTATGGGGTAAGAAACACTTACGCTGTTTTGTCCGCTGCAGTTTTGATGGATGCTTGGGAGTTTCAGGGTTGACAGCAAGTGTGAGTGTGCTTTTAGCAGCTGGATTTGCTTGCTCTTTCATCTCTTCCCCAAACTAATTTCATGCCTTAAAATATCAGGCCTTGCTCTGAAGGCAAAACTCTGCTTGGTTTGAGAGGACTAGTACTGTATCAGTAACTACGTGTTTTTCCTGCTTATGCCAGTATTATTAAGCTGTTAGCTGCATGAACCTAGTTCCAGGTGCGTTCCTTCCAAGAACTGCAGAATCCAAAGCACTGTATTATTCCACATTTTAACAGCATAAGTGATTTGTAAAAGTTTAACTAGCATATACTCTGTTCTTACCAGAATATCAGGTCTCAAGATTGACAGCTCCTATAGCTGCAGGTCCTTTTTTTCCCCCTGAAAAGCATGGTAAATCAAAACCCTGAAACAGCAAAGCTCAGAAGAACATGAATAAAAAGCAGTGGGTTATTGCTGCCTCCATCAAGTATCTACTTTTGTTGTCCACAGGTTTTTTCCATGCAAAGAATCTTGTAAGTTCTGAAGCTGATGCATCATAACTATAAAGCAAATAAAGGTGCTCTTTTTAAATCCTTCTACAGTACGTAAATAGTGTTCCAACTATCTGTATGGCTTTTTTGCGGGATGAAACTGCAGGGTGTTCCATAAACTGGCTAAAATTACACAAATATATTTTTTTCTTAGAAGAATAAGTGACAGCTCTCTTACAGTAAATTTCTAGACTATGAAATAAGACATAATTTAAAGTTTGGGGGGAATCCTAATTTCTGAGTGGCAAGTGCGCATCCCTCAGGTGTTATTGAGGTGAGGCTATTTGTGGAGCTTGTGMATCATGAACAGTTCTTAACTGCTTGGGAATTCACAGCAAGCAATTGGTGTAGCTATGTATTAACAATACAGGACTCTTGGTAAAAGTTGCCTGCAAAGATGACTCTGCCTTGTTTATTTCTGGTAAAATACTTATTACAGTCAACATATATTACAGCTGCATGACCTCAATTTGATCTTAATTTCCTGCCTATATTCATAGGTACAGAAAAAACGAATAAAATACTAGCACTGCCAATTGTTCTTCACCAGTATCTGAATCTTACAGTATTCAGATATTTGCCGTTGGAAATAAGCCTTGTATGTCTTAAATCCTATATTTCACCTTCATGTCACTTAAGAAAACTCAATATAATACCAGGATGTTATAACATTATGTGTATCTGTTATTACCTAACGTGTCTCTTTGAAGTGCTGCCTTCAAATTAGCCTCCTACTTACCTATTTATCCACTTAAACCAGTGACTGATTTCCAGAAGTGACGAGCACTCAGCTTTGATGCTTTGGATAATTGTTTGGGTTTTTTTTAACTCGAAAGACTTATCATTCCTTGGTTGTACCTAAAAATTTCAGACCTGTTGATCCAGCAGCTTATAACAGTCTTTGTTTTGTGTCCCCATAATTAACTGAATTTGTAGGTAACAATCTTTTTTCTTTTTTTTTTCTTTGGTTAGCTCTTATTTCAGTATGTCCTTAACATGGATTGATTTCTAATGGGTGCTCGAAGTGCTTTCCTCTTGTGTTCTTAATACAAAGAGAGGGTACAAGTTTTAAATTTGTTGTTCGGTAGCATTTTTTACTGTATGTATAAAAAATGCTATTGAGCCTTACAAATTCCTTGCAGCAACTCTACTTTATGTGTCCTTCTAGAATCCCTGTCCGCTATGGTCAGTCTCAGAGCAGGCATCGTCTAAATAAATTAGGCTAACAATCATCATGAAGCTGCTACTAATGGAAAGTAATACAGTTTCTCAAATGTTACATGCTGGTGAGCAATTCCAAACTGTTTAATTCCAAGACTGGTGTTTATGTGTGATGCATCTCTGAAGCAGTCAGACAGGCTGAAGAAGGATTGTGATAAGCATAAGGACCTTGGCATAAAATGGGTCCTCTCATATTTCCTTGCTGCTTGGGGAGAAGCAGCATATTGAAAAAATAAGATCACAGATCAAATTCAGAAAAATGGAAATCTCCACTCCGCACAGTGTGAAACACAGGTTAGCTGTCTTATGTAGTAGAGTCAGTAGAAGCTCCTTTTACATCATCTCGTAGACTCTTCAGAAGTGCAGTACTTTTAGTATGACATTAAGTTGAGCATCCACGTCTGAGCTAGTCATTCCCAGTGTTCCCATGAAGGAAAATAGGGTGTAAAAATCTCTTTACGGGATGTAGGTTCAAGTGTCTGTGAAGAGCAGCCTTAGCTAAGCAGGTTGCAACACTGCAGAAAGCTGCTCTCATATGCCACTTCGAAATCATTTACATACCAAGTACTGGATTTGGGAGCAAACATGTCTGTTCCTATGTTTTTCTACTACTTTCACTTATAATTTTGTTATTGTTTGCTCCAATGCATCATAACCCTCTTACAGTGGTGTCCCCCCCTTAAAAAACCAAAAAAATACCCAAACAAAAAAAGATTTCTACTTGGGTTAACTTGGCTTCTGTTCATCTAAAAATATGGAGATGTTAATATATTCACTTTTACTCACTTCTATTCATGTAAATCCCTACGAACTAAACTCCATCTTGGTCTATTAATTTAATTGGGCTTCTCGGATAAATTGCGTGGTTTTCAGATTTTGCTGCTCTGATAAACTCTGAATCTGTTACACCTACTTCATTGTGTCCTAATTCTATTTTGAAGTTACCTAATTTATACAAGATGTTAAGTTTTTCTGAGAGCAAAACCACAAAAATGTGCCAACTTGTATCCTATGCTAGCTTCAGCTCCCTGAGAGCTTATGAACAAACAGATAACTACAGCACCTGGGACTATGCCAAATGGTTTAAAAACTCCCTAGAGAATAATAAATCTAACTAGTGTTGTATATTTCTGTCATGTTTGGGATAACCCTTGAAGTTGAGATTTCTACTGTTCTTCCCTGAAGTGTGCTGGTATCTACCATATAGAAATGTATGGAATTGTTTTGGAAGCCCTTGTGGGTGTCACAGCTGAAATTGGAAGGCATGCTTGCAAATCTGACCACACCAAAGACTGAGGCTTGGTAAGACATATCTTGTCTTCCTAGATATGATGCTGGGAAGCACAGAACAGATACATTGTGAAATGTGCTCGCTCTTATGATATAACTGACATGTTTCCTCACTGGCTTTGCAAAACAAGTTTCAGCCTTGACTTCAGTGAGAACAGGACATCCAGACATGACCAAGAATAACTTCCTAATGTAGATAATTCCAGATAGCTTCCCCAGGCGAGGGAGAGTTAATGGGCGGGAAGAATGAAGTTCACTCCTCAGGGGAGCTTATTTTCCGATTCTGTTAATAGTTACATGTTCACTGCTAACTCTCATCAGCAAACTGACTTTCAGTTGCAGAAAGAAATATTTCATAATCTGGGCTATTGTAAGTAAAAAATAGCTTCAGCTGTAAAATGATGAGTCTATGGATAAACTGAGTTTTAAGTTCATCTGTCCAGATAAAACTGTCTTCTTTTCTGAAAGAAGGACTCACATGCTTGTTTCTGAAACTTAAAGTTACTTGAAGCCGTCTCTTGCTTTGATTGCAGCTGAGCATGACAAGTAATACCTTAGCTGAAATGATTTTAAAAACGCCTGTGGTAATCTGAAGTGAATGGGATTTATATTATCCTTCAAAATAACTTGTTTAAATGTCATGAGAACACTGTTGTGTCAGTGGCAAAGCCACTCTTCGCTTCCCATCCCTCCCTCCATCAGTCCAGAAATGGGAGTTTAGTTTCCAGGCCAGACAGGAGCCACATGACAGGGATTTCCGTGTTACATCTAAGCATACTTTTGCCAAGCCCTAGACGTTGGGGCTGTGCTGCCCTTCTCCTCTACATGCAGGGAATGTGCCTTAATATATAGGTACCCAAGTAAGATGTGCTAATAGTACTAGTAAGATGAAGATGCTGCCACAGAAGGTGAAGCAGTGTGGGCTTTGGTGTGCTTTAGTAATGAACATAAATTCCAGAAATTCTGGGTATATTTGTGATCGTATTGCTAGGACATGATAAAGCCTATGCCACTCTTCCTATGAATGTTGTTAGCAATGTTAGCTCTAGTTAGTTAATGCAACCTACCTATTCTGCTTACGTGTGTAGGCTCAAGCCAATTCCAAAAGCTGGCTCCCTAACTCTTACTGTTTATGCTGTGCAACTGCTGGCTCAGAAATATCTGTCACGTACCAGGCTGTCATGGTTTAACCCTAGCCAGCCACTAAGCACCACACAGCTGCTCCCTCACTCTGTCCCCGCCGGTGGGATAGGGGAGAGAATTGGGAGGGTAAAAGTAAGAGAACTCATGGGTTGAGATAAAGACAGTTTAATAATTGAAATAAAGTAAAATAGTGGTAATAATAATAGAATATACAAAGCAAGTGATGCACGATGCAATTGCTCACCACCTGCCGACCGACACCCAGCCAGTCCCTGAGCAGTGATTGCTGCTCCCCAGCCCCCTCCCCCAGTTTATATACTGAGCATGATGTCACATGGTATGGAATACCCCATTGGCCAGTTGGGTCAGCTGTCCTGGCTGTGCTCCCTCCCAGCTTCTTGTGCACCTGGCAGAGCATGGGAAGCTGAAAAGTCCTTGACCACTGTAAGCACTACTTAGCAACAACTAAAACATTAGTGTTATCAACATTATTCTCATACTAAATCCAAAACACAGCACTATACCAGCTACTAGGAAGAAAATTAACTCTATCCCAGCCAAAACCAGGACACAGGCATACTAAATTGAGAAAATAAAGGTTAGCAGTACTGAAACAAGTAGTATCTACCAGTAGCAATTAGTGGAGCACTGCAAAAGTTACTTTACCTGAAGTATATGAAAATGTTGCCTAAAAAACCAACAGAAGCTCCCCATGTACCCTCAGAAACAACTCCTTCCCATCCATCTTGATTCTCTGTATTCATCACCTATTGTGTTTTCTTCCTTACACAGTAACTGAGTGCCTTTATGCGCCCTTTTTCCCTACAGTTTTATAGAACCCAGATGCATAACCAAAACAAAACACACTCTCAAAAGCTTTTTGTGAATATATGCAAATGGTCCCATCGGTCTTTATCAAACCCTTAGATTATTCATCATGTATATCACTATTGGTGCAAGAGTCTTGCCTTATGAAGCTGTTCCTCTGAAAGGACCTTACTGTCTATTTCATTGACGTATTTGTCTCAAAGCTTTCTGGGAAAGCATTTCTTTTTCTGTTGTCCCTGGGTCTTGTGGGTTGGGGTTTTTTATTATTGTTAACAGTAACTCTGTAGCTCTTTTGGAATTTCTCTGTGTGAAAAAGTAAAACCACCATGTACTTAATTACTTTCAGCTATTAAATCTGAAATACTTACCCATTCAGCTGTGCCTGTACGGATTTACTTTTGAACACCCTAACTATCTAACTGTATTTAATTCTTTTCACAGCTAACATAAGCAGACGATGAAATCTTAGTATTTTTAACAGTTAGTGATTGACAAGATTAGACTATTGTGGCTTCCAGGGAAAGTAGCGCTTGATGTTCTGTGGTGTGCTAGCTCTGCCTTCAGGCATGGTATTCATTATTCCTCTGCCTCCATCAGGCGAAGTGGTGATTCAAGACTTCAGTGCTGGAGGAAGTCTAGTTAGGTGGAAGCTCCCTGCTCTGTCCGGCACCTGGTTTCGAAGCGGTTGGGAATTCAGCATCTGGATCAACATGGCTTTGTAATCCTCTTTTACTGTGTTTATGCTAGGGTTGTTTGCCGGTTGTTATCTGTGAAAAGTTAATTGTGTTACTGGTTGCTTAGGCATTTGATACTGTCGCAAGATAATGTAGTTGCTCTTGTGAACTGTGAGATTACCAGACAAGCTGGAACTTGTACAGGTGTGTATTTCCAAAGCACGAGAAAACTAATGAACGTTACTTGGCAGGGGTGGAGAAGCTGTTGAAAGGCTATTAGGTTGCAATCCTTTTTTTTTTTTTTTTTTCTTCTGCTCTGTGCACACTGTCTGATACATCGTGTGCATTTGTCTTTCACAGTTTCTTAGTGAATGTCCTTTCGAGAAAAGGATTCTTGAACCCAGTAGTAACTTTTTTGTGTCTCTGCCGCACTCAGCTGCTGCTTGACGCTGTTTTTGTTGTTCACTTTTCTGTAAGCAGAGCCTTTTTTTAAGGAAAGTTTGTAGTCTGAAACTTTTCGATACTGCAGTCAAGAGTTTCTGGGAAAATATCAAATAGGAAAAGACTTAATTCCTTGGTTTCATGTCATTGAGGAACTTCTAGCCTTATTAAGGGGGCTAGAAGTTACTGCAGTGCCTGACTTTTTCTGGACCAAAAATATAGATACCTGCTAGATCTCTTAGACTGAATAGAGTCTGTAATTTTTACCATCTCCTGGAGTGAGTGCTGAATTACTAACCACTTACCATCTTCTCCTTCAGTGATAGAAGAAGGAGGTGGTGGTTGTAGCAAATAAGTTATAAAGGTGGTGGCATCCATGGAAATCAGATGCAGGTGGTCTTCAACCAAATCTGGGCTTTAGGAGTCATCATGGTCTGCCGTGCAGGAGTCCTGAAACCTTGATCTCTTGACTAGGGAAAAACAGACTTTCCAAGGTGTGTTCGTTTCATAGTGAATCAACATGTTAGTTCATGTTTTTAAATTAAAATCTTGGGAGGTTCTATCTAAAACTACTAAATTAAAAAACTCTACCACTTTCTTAAACATGGTGCATGGAGCACTTATTTCAGTATTAGCACTTGCACTTTACATCTGCTAAAATAAAGTTCACTATCTTCTGATCTGTATTTGAGACATGGATAGTGACCATAAATGGGCAAAATACTTCAATGAGCTCTCCAACTGTAGCTTTTCTTTTTTTTTTTCCCAAAAGGAAATGAATGCAGAGAATGTATTAATTGTTTGGGACTGTCCACATGACAGCCTTATCTTCTCAGGCAAGCCCTTTAAACGATAGGGTATGCGTTAAATATGATGGAGCTCTTGAAAACATCATCTTCTTTAATAAACATCTTACTAGAAAATGAAGTGCCAAATTAAGTTAAAAATGCAGAGTTTTCAGGAGAAAATTCCTAGTTAATATCTGAATTTGTGCTTTCATAGTTTGGAAAAACTTGGGTTAAAGCAGTTGGAAAGTTTAGGGTGAATTGATGTTACAAGCAAGCTGTACTTTGCTAAATCTTTCACTGGGAACTATGTCCCAAACTTGGAAACAAACTTGAGAGTGCTTGCATATGCTCAAAGTATATAACTGGTAGGTGAATTGAGACTTACTATTCTACATATTCAAAGAACACAATGATTGTCATGAGAGCTCTGTACTGACGCTTCTATGGGTTGCAAAGTATTCAAGCAGAGTGAGTGTGAGCTGTATCTGAAAGGTGGAAAAGCATCAGTCTGACTGGACTAAACATAGGAGCAAAATACTGAATGCAAGAACCTTCCTTACTTAAAGCAATGTTCCAAGTGGGCTATGCTATCAGTACTATCGTTGAAGTTCTTTGATATACCACTGTAGAGTGCTTGCATGCAAGTATAAAAAAAGGCGTCTGTTGTCTGCTCAGGCATCCAGACAATCTTGTAACTCTTACACGTTCTTTCCTGTTAAGTAACTTGATCCACCTTCCATCATTATACTGCTTATTTAAATTTGGATATTTGGCAAAGCAGCATCTTGTATGCATGTGTAGCACACAGAACGTGTTAGGTGATCCACAAGTTTCCAGTAGCAAATTAGGTAATGTGGTGGGTTCTCTAAGTGTAAGCTGTGCAACTGTGGTAGACTTTTTTTCTGCTTGTTGACTGTATCAAAACTAAACAGCACAAGTAATTCCTGGGTTGATCTCAAGGGAGAGATTCATTTTGAAAACTTAATATTTTATTTTATTTTACCTTACCTATCTAAAAATCTCTCTCTCTCTAGGCTGTTTTAGTGGTAGTCTTCAGCTTTGCCTTCAGCAGGAGTATGTGATCTCCCCAATATATGGCATGAGGGTGAATGTCAGAGTAAAATAAGTGTATTGCTCTGTAGTAGTTCTTTAGAAACAAACCTAACTGGGTCCTGACCAGTCACCTGGGAAGAAATACAGGCCAGGCAAATAGGAGGAAGACTGTCTTCCAAAAGCAAAACTTTACTGTATGCAATTCTTTAATGTTTTTTTGGCTTGTTCCTTATGTGTTTTCTGTTGCTGTAAGCTGTAAGCTCATGAACCTGTAGAGAACAGCAGAAACATGAAAGCACTAGCTGCCAGGGGTGACAGTCAGCTTGAAGCTCCAAAAGCTGCTTTCACTGGGTCTTGCTTTGCCAGCCCCTGTGTTCCAGCTTTCCTGCTACTGGGCTTGTGTTGTGTTAGCCCAGAATTGCAGCAGAATGAATTGGAGTTGATGCTAGATGCTTATTACTGCCTGCTGAGAACCTGACTTTGTGTTTTCTAAACTGTATTTTTAGAAGTACACTAAATGCAGGTGGGTTGTAGAAATGCTTAGCAATTTGGCTGTTATTCTTTTCCCTTTGTGATAGCATTTCTCTTGGCTACAAATCCTCCTCATTTCTGTAAAACTGAAGATGGTTGGTATTCCTTCAGCACTAAGTCAGCCGATGGAGACAAATTCTTCTGTTCTAGTTTCTAAGTATCTCTAACATAAACAAAGTCAACAAATTGCTTGTGTGACTGCATAAATTGAATCACTCTGAGCTGGTCTTTTATCTCTTTATTGGAAAGATGCATTTTTAATGGTGAAAACTGTTAAGTGGAGCAATGTCACCAGCGTGTGAAGCAGCAGACCGCTGTAGGTTTAGAAGTACAGAAAGTCTGGATGATCAGTGCTGTACTAACTGGATGGCAGTAAAAACATTTATAGCAGTTAAAACAATTTTTTTTCCCTCTCCCGCCCTTCTTTCTGGTTGAGAATAGTTATTGATATCTGCACTTTGGCTGGCTTTTGGGTGTGTTTTCGTGTAAGATAAGAACTTTGCCTTGGTGTCGAATGCCTGATACATAGCAGGATGTGATATGTGGCTTATTTTGTCTCTGTTAATGTTTCACTGATGTGGCTGGCTTCTCCTATCTTGTGGATATACAACTTAACACTAACTGAAAGGAGAGTCATGTCTGATTGCTCCTAATTTTTTCTCACGTTGCGCTGGCTTCTAATTGATAGATTACTCTTTCCGTAATTAGCAAAGCATGGGGTGATGATTTCTGGACAGTATCCTGTTTCTCTTTGTTCGTTTTTAAGTATACATAGCTAGATTGTGAGTGGGACTCGTTATTCAGATCCAAGGCAGCGTGGGTACTTCCAGCCCGAAGTCAGGAAATACTTGGTTTTTGAAGCGTAACGGTTGCTGCGCGGAGCTCTGGCTGTGCCCTGATATCACGAACCGAGCCTGAGGAAATGCTGTGACAGCACTGCCAGCCCTTTGTGAGAGGGGAATCTTTCTGCACTCACTTATCCCAGGAATCTGTTCCTGAGTCCTCGTGTTCATGACGTTAAAGTTTGGTGACAGTTTTACGTGGACATGCCTGTGCTTCTGAACTGGAGCCCACACCAGAAGGTACTGACTGCTCCTAACGTGCGTGCGTGAAGTTAATTCATCTCGCGCCTCTTTGTATGGTGGAAGGGATCTGACGCTGCACCTCTCGTGGTGATGGAGTGAGAGGGGCTGAGCTTCTTCCTTGCTTTGAAAATAATCGCCTTGCTAGAACTGCTGTCATTAAGTAGCCAGATTTGTTAGGCATGTTTGTTAGATTAGTACTTCACAGTCATTGCTAATGTTTATAAGCCTTATGGTACGAAGTGGGGCTTGGCTTTGTTAATAAATTCCAGACTGAAATTTTCCATGTGGAAGATAGAAACAAACTAACAAGAGCTGCAGCTTCTCTGCGCAATGAAATTCTGTCCAGCTGTGGAAATAATGATATACCAGAAGTGACTTTTGTTCTTTGCAATATCCATAGCGTTAAAGTTCTAAGTTTGGGTTAAAATTGAAAGCACCACTCAGTAATTACTGCGGGATGCATTTGAATGTTATCCCTCCAGCAAAAAGGGGAGCTCCACCTTTGTTCACTGGAGGCTGTTGTAAATTCAAAGAGAGTGGTTTTTTGGTTGTTTTTTTTTTTCTTTCAATGCTTCAACTTCTGTCACCGCTATTCAAGAAAGCATGCACTATCACCATGGAGATACTCTGCCTATTCTAGAGTTGTGACAAACTTCTAGTGTTATGCTGCAGCATGCGTGATTCAGTAGGCTTGATAGCCTCTCTGTTTTGCAACTTCAAGATATTGGTGATAAACACCTCATAACTGAAGTTCTTTTTTGGGGTTTAAGGCAGGGTTGATAAAGTTGGAATTAATTTTAACAAAAATCTAGGTGCATGACATGAGAAAACGTGCAAAGAAAGTTTTAATTTGATGTTAATTGTTTTCCTGTAGTCTTCTCTTTGGTTTTAATCAAGTCAGATAAAAGAGCTTGCATTAGTTATATCAGTTAAACTGATGTTTCCAACATGAAAATACATTTCTGTGTTGAACACAGTTAAGTTTCTTGATGTATAGTAGAATAGTTCTTGGCAGTACTATTCACAGGCACTTTGAACAGTGTACTACTTAAGCACGAGGAATGTGTTTGCTCTCCATTATGTATTGACCCTGTTGTAGGTCTAGTCCCAAGGGACAGAACTGGAGGGAGCCCATGAACTGCAGAGCTGGAATTAGCAGATCGAGGGTATTAATGTATCTGTCTTCTAGCCAGGGCAAAGTGCCTAGCCTTATTCTACACTAGCTGGCCAAATGGATGATGTACTGCAATAGCTCATAGGGTCTATAACCAAGGTCATGGGGCAGGTGGGGCAAAAGGGGTGTAAGGTGCAAATGGAATAGATTGGGGGACCATTTGGCTAAAATTGATGCTGTCATTAGTTTCAGCTTACCAAAACTCTACTGTCTGTAGTAAACAGAGTTTGTGACAGTATAACACCTATCACGCTTTACTACTTACGTTGTATATTCAGAGCTGAATCTTATTGTAGGTGGTGCAGAACTTGACCAGTGCCATCTGTTCTGATTTGAGTATAGCAGACTTGGCTTATTGAATCGCCACGTATTGAAACAGATGTAGTTGGTTGAAGAGTGATTCATACAATCTTAGGCTACTCAAATATGAATAAAAACAAATTTAATTTGGATTCCCAAGTATTTTTTTCACCTTAATTAGACTTATTAGATCAATCCTGTTTCCCTGGAGTGAAATATTGCCTCTTTAATGTCTTTATGAAGCTCTTCTTACTTGCCTCTTAACTCACAGTCTTGTATGTTTGGTTTTAGTGGTTTGGGGGTTTTTGTTGTTTTTTTTTTTTTTCTCCTCAACCAAGTTTTGGAGTTTCCTCACACTGAGGAGCAGAACTAGTATCACAGATCTAGTCTTGTACTTATGGTGCCCACTGTCCATCCTTGTCTTTTTGGTCTGTTGCATTTGTGGGGGTTTTGGTACAGGCCTTGAAGAAGGATGTCTGGTCTTCTGAGTTCTCTTGGCTCTATTCAGAGATTTAGGAGTTACTATGAGCGCTGTTTCAAGGGTCTTAAAGTTCACGTGCCACTGTTGTCTCCTGACAGGCATGTGCAGCTCTTGACATCCTGGAAGGGAGGAAAGCTCATCTGAAGCTCTCTCATCCATTTTGTTTGGTATCAGTTTATTAATACCTGGCAGAGTTCAGTGTGCCTGTAGCTGTTTAAGCATGAAGTCACTGTTGTATTAGAGAAAGCTTTGTGTGCTGTTCCAACATATTTGAGTAAGCGTGTTGTTTAGTCCCTTCATCTAGATAATACACCATATCTATCTAGTTCTTCATGAAGCTTGTCAGGATTTTTGTTTGTTTTTCTGACTACTTTTCAGTTATTTGCCCGGTGATGTGTGTACTCCTGGGTTTTAGCTGTTAAGGACCTTGCAGCTTCTCTTTTGGGAGCTCATCCTCTTCTTCTCTTCACCATTTAAAGTGAGAAATTAATAGACTTTTTACATTCTGTGGTCAATAAATACAATATATCGGACAATTAACATTTAGAATGTCAGTTTAAAATGCTTATAATGTTAATTTGTATAGACGGGGAATATGTCTATCTCTAACAAGCTTGTATTGTCCTATCACTGTACTGTTTTTAAATTTTTTTGTTAACTGCCTTGTTCCGCTTCATGTAATAGTCTGCTGCTACTCAACAGTTTAGGGAAATATCATGAATAATACATATAGGCATGGCCTGCATTACGCTTCTGGTTTCTCCTTCTGGTTTGAGAACTGCTGTCCCGTCACGGCACCATCGGCTCCTACCTTTCTGCCTGAGAAGCCCTCTGCAACTCCTTTTGGGACGTAGTCATCTTCTCCTTCTCTGCCCAGCAATATTTGGAAAAAGGTGATAGGCCCCTAGACCATGGGACTTGGGAGAGGCAAAGCATGGGAGAATTAACTCTTCTTGCATTGTTCTGGCACTAGTACCACTGGATTTGTTTGGGCTGGAAGTGTGCCTCTCGCCTCTCACCCTGCAAATACACTGCCTATCCCACTCTACTCCAGTCTCCCTCTTTGGCATAACTATCTCCGAGGCTTGACGACAAAAATTCTGAGTATGTTAAATATATTAATTGCTTAAATATTTTAAGGATTTATTTTCTTTATATGCAGGTGAATGCTGAAAAACTATGCGATAACTCATTTAACTTTTTTGTTTTGCTCTACTGTAACAGCTGGTAGTATATGTTCAGGAAGATCTGCAAAAACCCTGTGGGTTTCAGGAATAAGAATCCCATTTCTCCCCTTTGGCTGCTTAATTTCCTGAGGCTGCTGCAGGGAAATATTAGAACTTGGAAACACTTTAACAAGTTTTGAAAGTTTCAGGAGTCTGTCTTAATATTACTAAACTGATTTCTAAAAACAGTTGCGCAGTTTCATCCTCTTAATTCTGTATTTTTAAATCACCATTCTGCTTACTATCTTGTCTAACTTTGCCCTGCAATTTCAGCATTAACAGCTAATAAGCTAATATCCAAATCCAAAAAAGTTACACAACTTTGATGGCGAAACTTTTGTGACTGGGGCTTCTTGATATACAGAGGAGCAGAATGTTAAAAAACAATTATATAAGCCAAAGAAATGTGTAAAGGCCACATTGGGGTGGTTGCTATGCTTGATAATTGTGTAACTTTTCCTGTACCTTGCATTTCGGGAAAATATAGATGCAAACTCCTGTTAGGCTCCGCTTGATCCCAGTTATGGTTTTTGCCCAAAGTCAAAACATTAAATGAAAATATTGTGAACTGATCAGGTATGTCTCAGATGGCAGTGGTGCTTGGTTCTTGATAGGGTAGTATCGCTCTGGAAGTGAAGAGGGTCAGGTCTAACAGTATAAGCTGGCACATCATCAATCATTGGGCACATTGTCGTTGGTATGCAGTTACTCCTGTACACTAAAGACCAATAAAATCTGTATGTATGACTAATTGCCTAGCTATGTTAGTATCTGTCTTGCATCTTATACTTGAAGCTGTTTTTCACACCGTACTATCTAGAGAATCCATGAAACAACCAGCGAGGATCTGGAACTGCTTCTGGACCATCTGACAGATATTTCTTATCCATTGTGATATCCTTGTATTACATTGTTTTCCTCTTCATCTGTATATTAAAAAAGTATTCATAACTATGGAGATTAAATGGGTCTCAATTTTTCACCTTGATTTATCACTTTAATTCTGTGGATAGGAAGAAAAATAGGGAAAAAGTGAATACTGAGGAGGGTGCACTCTAAAAAAATAACCTTTTTACAAGCTATGTTATCTAAACAAAGCAGGGAATAAGGATTGGTTGGGCAGTATGAGCTGAAACCTCTGCTCTAATGCTAGGATCCCTCTATGCTGAAAGGAAAATACTGTAGCAGTGTATGTGGTAGGTAGAAGCAAAAGCTATACAGGGAGCAGGGATTGTGAAATAGTAATTGTGACTTGAATACTAGTGACTGAAGAGTATGCACGATTCGGAAAAGATGGAAATAAACCAAGTGATAAATAGCAAGACAGTAGGGTGTTTTTTTAACTAGAATTGCAATTACTTAAAACTCTGTGTGTATGCTTGTGGGGGAGATCTCTGAGAGAGGAGGGGATGGATGGGGAATCCTGTTGTGGTAGAGTTGCTAGTGTCTTATCCCCAGCCTGTGTGGACATTTGCTGGCAGGTGAGGGGGGAGATAGGATGTGTTAGGAGGCTATTGGGTATTATTAGAAAGACTTCAGAATTTCTTCTCCAGTCTTTTATCTCAGAAGAGATGAGCAAGTGGCAGAACCCAGTTGTTGGAGTGGAAGTGATGGTACACTTTTTTAAAAATCCAAATTCCCGATTAAACAGCTGACATTGTTTATTCTAGTTGATTGCGTGTAGAATTTATGCATTTTTAATAGAATTACCATTTGTCACTGTACTTCGAATAGAAATGTAGGTGAATTGTCCTGTAACAGGTTCTGGATTCTAAAAAAGGAAATGTTAATTAAAAGACAGCTAGCTTGTGAATTTTGCTAAAATAGAGAGCTAAGGGATTTAAACTCTAGAGCTTCTTTAAGCACAGGCCATAGAAAGAGTAAGAGGACTGATCAGTGGAAAAAGAGCTGCGTCTTGGAATATGAACCAGCATGTATAAAGTGAGAATTGTCCATGTCCAGCTGAGCTGGCATGGCTGGGAGGAAGCGCACCTTGGGTGGTGGTAAAGCAGCCTGGTAGTGAGAATGAGTAAAGATTAGATACACTCTAGTATCTGTGTCATGTCAAGACTAACTCTTGGCCTCACTGAAAACTGAGATGATGATGACATCTGTAGGGATGAAAGCCAAACGGTCAGTAGATCTTAGGGTAACTGAACTTCATTTTACAATAAATGAACTGGAAGCAGATTTGAGTTGAATGCCCAGTGGAGGAGGAGTGTGTAATGGGGGATGGGGATTAAGACAAGGTAATTTTCCACTGTGACTTGCAAAAGTATTGGCATAGGAGATTACTGCCTCATTAGCAAGTTTCAACTGGTATCATGTGACTGAAAGAAAGCGATACTGTAGGGAGCATGGATTATTTACTAAGGTGTGACTTCAGAGTTATCTTTTAATAGAAAAAATACTTTGAAACAAATTATCAAATATTATAGATATGATGGGAAGCTGTATGGAATACAAAAGCTGTTGATTTATTACATTGGATTAGGTGAGTGTTGAGAACCCATTTCTCTTGCAAAGAAAATCAGACAGATATCCTCTCTTGATCTCATTGTCACTAGTAACTTCCCCAATGCATGTAACGTGATGCCGTTCATTATCCTTCCAGAGAAGATGAGACCTGGTAAGAAAGAGGTTTGGTTAAGGAGAGGTAGGTTCTGTCAAAAGAGCAACTAGAATCACTCTGATCTGCAGTCAGTAGAGTTGGACAAGTCCTTGTTTTGTTTAGTGAGGGCAAAATGGAAAAGGAGCTTGCATATTAAATATGCTGATACTGAAGGCAGACATCCTCCCAAGGTGATTGGGATAAAATGGAGGAAGAACCAGGTGGCTGTAAAAGACTGGATGAAACAGGGCTGAAATTGAGTTTCTGCTGGAGGTGTGCAGTTTGGCCTTACAGGGTACAGCAGAAATCTGTAGGTAAGAATGACAGAGGAGAGGAGAGATTTGGGTGTGCTGCTTAATTGTGGCAGGGAAGTGTGACCTTAAAGTAAGCTATGTCATAGGATGGATGGGGTGAGGTTTTTGTAGTAGATAATCTAATAAAGGAGAGCTAATGCAATAGTACATGGTACTTCAGTAAAATTTCCATACGCTTGCTGCCTGTATTCCAAAACTGTCAGTTGAAACTGATGAGGACTGCTGGTCTCTTTTTCATTCACAGAACTGTTTCTACAACTGTCCTAAGAATGGAATATCGGGCTGTGCAAAATAAAACCAAAGAAACAGTGATGGCCCTATCAAGCAAGATGATGGCCCTATCAGCAAGAGATGCTGATGTGGGAAGAGGGCTACAGAAAAGAAAAGGCAGGCTCAGTTTAAAAAAAAAAAAAAGGGGGGGAAAAAAAAAAGAGAGAGAGGAAAAAAAAAAAAAGATGTGAACATTTGTCAGTAGACCTTCTGGTAATTTAAAACCTTATGTTCTGAAACAAGTTCCAGTAAAAAATTTAGAAATTATTTGCTTTGCTTCCACTGCATAAATTGTCTATATAGAATTTAGAATTTACTATTTTTATATTGTCAGCCAAGAAGCTAGTGGCACTCTACTGAAGAAATAACTTGTGTAAATATTTACATTAACAAATGTTTGACATATCACTGTCTGTGCTATCTCACTTGTGCCTACTAAACAGACCTTTCAAACTGTCCCTTAGGTTCCTGATGTCATCAGCAGCATAAGACAAGTCTCCAAAGCAGCACTGAAAGAAGATGCCAAACCAAGTAAGGATAGTGAAGATGCCTTCTATGACTCTCAAAAATTTGAGGTCTTGTACTGTGGAAAGGTGACAGTGGCTCACAAGAAAGCTCCCTCCACACTAATTGATGATTGCATTGAGCAATTCAGCCTTCATGAGCGCCAGCGCCTGAAACTATTAAATGAGCAGCGGAATAACGAGTCGAGTTTGGACTTACCCCTGCATGAAGGAAGTGTGCCAGCTTCTCCATTGGATAGCCCATTTGAGGAACTGGACAGCCCAAATAACACCGCAGGGCATGCTGCGATGTTTACGATCGGCAGCCAGACCAACTTGACCAACCTGGCCAGCACTCGTGGCTCCTTTCCAGAGCGAATTTTAGAGGACTCTGGCTTTGACGAGCAGCAAGAGTTTCGTTCCCGGTGCAGCAGTGTCACTGCAGTTATGCAAAGAAGGGTTCATGACACAAACCTGAAAATACAGCCACGCAGAAGACATGCAAGTGCACCCAGTCATGTTCAGCCCTCCGATTCTGAGAAGAACAGGACAATGTTGTTCCAGGTATGTGCTAGGATGAGCAATTTCATGTTGCTTTTGCACTATATCTTCCCCTGTGCAGTTTGAAGCTGTGACAAGTTGTGCAAGATAAGTAGTATGGATCCAGTATGCTTTCATGATTTGTCATAAATATTTATGTGTCTGTTCATAAATGATTGGAACACAAGTAGCTGAATTTTCTTAAGGAAGTCACCTCAACTCATGAGCTCAGGTAAATTTTAAGAAAAAGGAATTACTTACGAAATAGTTACTTACAGGAGCAGAGTTTCTAGGGAAATAATTATTTTACATGCAGTTCTGGTTTGTCTGTATTGGTGAGATCTGGGACATAGCTGAAAAAAGTGAGTATTCTTTCAAAAAGAGAATCAATGAAGACTTCCATGTGAACAAATCCTCTTTTCTGTGCAATTAAAAAGAGGCTCACAACTTCACTTAAGGCTTTCACAGCTTTATGTTTGAGCCAGCCCCTTTACGGTAACTTGTACTGATGTTCAGCTTGTCTTTCCCAGATGAATACTCAAACGTCTCTGCACTGAAGGCTTCTTCCTTCAGACCTCACGGTTATTTCTTCTCTTGCCTGAAGTGCATTTGACACCTTCAGAGCTTGTATTGAGAAAACAAAAGAACACTTTAAGGAGGTGACCCATAAAAGGAAAGATCTTTGGACCTTAAAATTACAGGAGGCTAAATGCCTGGATTTTGTCTTTCCATTTGCTTTAAAGATCATTCTTGCCTTTTATTCTCTTGGGGAAATGCTAACTGAAGTGAGAATGCATTGCCCTTTAGAAAGCCACAGCTATCACTAGTAATGAAGAGGATTTAGCTGAGAAACTCTCCAAGCTCTATGGAATAAGTTCCATATTCTCGAGAAGCAGTTTGGGAAAGCTGAAAGATAGCTTGCTGCAGAACCTACTCTTTCTCATCCGGAATTATGACAAAACCAGAAAGTATCACCTTAAGATCAACATAGTTTCTCAGCTGGTCTATGGTATAGTTTAAAAAAAATTAATAAATCCACAAATTCTGTTTTTTATTGCAGCTTTTAATTTAGCCACATTGTTTACTAAAGGTTTTAGTATTGTCTGTCAAACATGTGATCTTTGGACCAAAATAACTCGAAAAGAAAAGGGAGGGGAAAAAAAAAGCTGTCTTCTTTCCAAGTCTTTTTCCTATTCAACTGAGTGTATTGTTCTTGCTGAAATATTCTTACTCAACATAGGCTGAATTATGGCACCCTTGTTCCTGCTGAGTAAGCTGTTGTGCTGAAGGTCCTCTATGTGAGCAAGAAAGGGCTAGATTGTGACATTTTTGTTGCTGTTAATGTTGTGCCTCCAAGACAGTCATAAACTAGACTCATTTTTCAACCCCTGCCCCTCCCCCACCCCCCCAGGTTGGAAGGTTTGAAGTTAACCTCATCAGTCCGGACACCAAATCTGTTGTGCTTGAAAAGAATTTTAAAGATATCTCCTCGTGTTCTCAGGTAAGCATTAATAATAAGCAACATGTAGATCATCAGAAGAAAAGGAATTTATTTGCTGTTGAGCTGGGTTGCCTTGCTGGTCTATAGGCAGCAGAAAAATAAAAACGTAGAATTTTTCTTCAGCATTCTGTGCTGTTTTCCTTTATTCGGTCTCAAAGGCCATTTTTTAAACAGTTTATCCTATCTAAATTACTGTGAGTGAAAGTAAATTGCTGTTTTACCCCATTGGCTCCTTAATTTAAAAAAAAAAAAAGAAAAAAGGAGGGGAAGGGATTTTGAGCGTTTGTGACTAATGTATATACAAATCCTGCATGATGTTTGATACGTCAACTTCTTTGAAGAGTACAGCTGAAGAAATTGGATATTAAACTGTGATTGCTTCATGAACACTTGCAGCAGACTTGACGTACTGATTTGCCTTTACAAGAGTGAGAACTGTTATTCAAATCAGGGCTTTCACTCGTTTGGTAGCAGTTTCAAGTAGATACTGCACAAAAATAATGCAATACCATTCCCAAAGAGCTTAAGTATGGAAAAGATGAGTGCAAAATAACCAGTCTGAGCTGTGGTAGTGGCAACTTTGATCATTGGGCAGAAAACAAAGTATAAACTGTTCTGCTTTGGGAGAGCATTGGATATACTTTTGGAAGTAGCTTAATCTCCATTTAGGGTGCTCTGAGTGTGCTGTCTCTGAGCAGCTAACTTCCTGAAGGCCTCTGGAGTGAAAGGAGGAGAGCATCAGATCAGCCCTCCAGAAAAACAGCAGTTCATCTGCATCATTTCTTCTGGAGAATATGGCAGTAGATGAACCTAGCTATGTCCAGTAATAAATAAATGTGTCTTTTAAAGTCAAAAGTCAGGGCTGAGGGATTCACCTCTCTATCTTGCTGTCATTCAGCAGCTGTTACTTCTGGCACTTTCTGTTTTGAGGTCTTGTTTTATTACATTATTCTTTCATTTGCCATGCACATGCATCACTTCAGGCCTCCTTAAACATTATTATTCTAGTTTAAAGTACACTTCCTGGCATGCTCTAAACCTGTATTTCGCCTCCAAGTGCTTTCATTTTAATACTAATAACAAATCTGCTCTTGGATGACTGTGCTACCAATGCTAATACAAATTAAAACTGGTCAGTACTTCTAACTCAAGTAGAGTCTTGAGCTACCAACTAAAGGTCCAGGCCCTTCAGTAGAGTCTGCTGTTTAACTACAATTTGTATTGCTCTAGGTAGAGAAAAAAGGCAAGTGCAAATATAGAATGGGACAGTATAATCAAACAAAGATGTATTAACAGCTTTATAATAAATACAGATCAAAGAGATTCTTAAAGCAGTGGTATGGAAAGCAAAATTTGCAGACGGCTTGAGTCTTCTCCCGCTTTGTGGGCGTACTGAGCTGAATAAAAGTGACACTTCAACTTTATTTACTGGGCTCCTGGGCTGCATGTACATGCTGATAATAGTCAAACAAAACAGTCCTAAGCGGGGACAACCTTAGTTCTGCTGACTTTAAAGCATGATGGAGACCAGCAAGACCATGGCAGACCTTCAAGGCCTAGCTTTCCTTCAGTAAAATAACTGTGTACAGTAAATAGTGTTAGGTAATGCTGTGTGTTGCGCTTTGGAGGTGGACTTTTTCACTCTACCTCTTCACCTTCATTTGGAGCAAACCTTTTGTTATTTTACATGCTTGAATAACTCAAAACAGGCACTAATGATACTGTGGGGTTTTTGTTGCTTTTTTTTTTTTAATGCAAAATGGCTACTTTAGAGAAGTCGAGGTTTTTTTCTATGTTCAATAGAAATGAAACATTAATTTGTTCAAGACTAATGGTTGCATAAACCTCATCAGTACTTCTTTTAAGAACTCAGTGCTAGCCACAGGGCTTCTCTGTTATGGATTTATAGGGCAGTGATTTACTGCGTATTGTGAGACTGCAGCTTAGGGGTGTTTGTTCTTCTAAGCTTTACAAACAATGAAAAGGAGATGTTCCATTCAGCTTGCGTTCTGGATTCTTTTAGTCTGGTCTAATAAAGGTATTTTTGTTTAAGTATGGTTGATCTGCTGCATTCAGTTCATTATCCGCACTCCATATAACTGTCAAAGCAACAAATATAATTGATGATAAACCTCTGTGTGTGCTGTCTAAGCTCAGGTGTCAGATAGCTGTAGTTTTCTTATTGCAGCCTGACTGACCTTGAGGGAACCCAGAACAACAAACAACTTTGCTTTTTTGGCATAAGTCTGGCCACCCTCTGAAAGAAATGTGATGGAGGTACTGTTAATTGAGGAACATACTGTGCTATTTATGCTTTAGTGGTGCAAGTGTCACATCCATCTCCACCACAAACGTTCTCCTGTGGAGACTGAGAAATCAGACAGCAGTAGACTTGTTCAGGCACTGTCAGCAGTGAGGGAACTGGCATCTCACTGAACTGCCTTAAGTAAATATGGTTTCCCTGCAAAACAGAGGGCAACCCTTCACTGTTACATAGATCAACATATGTGTATACGTCTGTTCTTTTTCGTATTCTGCTTTTTGAAGACTTCACATGTCACAGGAAAATGGGTTCAATTAAGTCAGGATTAGTGTGGACTATGGTAAACTAAGGCCATTTGTGCCATCTTAGACGCCCTCTGCACCTTTTGTTAAGTTTTGTTTAAGTAGCACAAATGTAACTTCTGGAATTTTGTTTTTAAAAACTACAGCGTGTAGTGACAATATGTTCAGTCTGTCACGTAGTGCATTACCAATTGTGTCTAGAGTGTTTTCTGTAGTGACAAGCAAGTTGTTTTGCCGCCTCCCCTCTTTTACGATATAGGTGTTTTCTTTGGAGATGGATCCAAGCAACCGAGTTCTGCTTTCTGTTGTATTTGAACTTGAGGGATTAGGCTTTCTTTTGGAGAAAATCCACTATTACCATACTCCGATGATAAAAACATTGGCAAAAGCTTTAACAATAGTGAGTCATGTTCTATGAATTGAGACTGGGAATATAGTGCTTCTTAGGAAGCAGCTCTCTGATCTTCTCAGTGCTGTTTTTAGCAAGGCAACATTCCCTGTCAAGCAGTTAGACTAGGATCTTGAAAGAAGACATCAGTAGTAATGTGTAGTAAGTCTTGAAACCTCTGGTATGTAACTCAGTCTCAAAGAATTTATTTAAGAATTTGGTTGGAATTCTGCATGTCACCACTCATTCCTTGCTCTTTTTGGTGTAGTCCAAACTTGTATTACAGGAAAGCGAAGATCTGTTGCTACTTTGATGCTACTCCAGTCCCATGTTTTACCATGGCCTCATTATATCAATTTTTCACTGCAGAGGCAATTCCAAATACAACCTAGGACTCCTTTGTTTGCTTCCCTGAAAATCCAGTTTTCCTAACGGAAGAAATTCAGGTCCAGGTCTATTGCTGTATAACTTTTGTTTTGATTGTTTAAAGAGCTTTATATAACTTTTAAATGCAGAAAGCAATTTAAAGGTAACTATTGTAGTTGTAAAATAGATCATTAGGAGTATGCATTTATAGTTTCTCAAATTTTTGTGTTGGCAAGTGTTGGAGTCTGGCAAATATTTTTAGGATCACTTTGGAAACTAAATCTGTTTATAAAATAGTCCACTAATGCTGTTTTTAAACTCTTTTAGGGTATAAAACATGTTGATCACTTTGGCTTCATTTGCCGGGAATCTGTTGAACCTGGGTTAAGCCAGTATGTTTGCTATGTGTTCCAGTGTGCAAGTGAGCCTCTGGTGAGTATTTATTAATGATCATAACCTTTCCATCAGAGGATGTCTGAGGCATTTCCTAAACTGTGGGAGTCTCTGTTATTCTGCTGTGTCAGCTGAGCCTCAGTGGTCATGTCTTCTCAGGTATGAGACTTCAGTTGTGAATATGAAAATATGCAATAGGAAATGCATACATTCTGTTCATACATAGCCATATCCTGGTACTCTGCATATATCAATAACAAATAGAAAAAATCCAGATGGATGAGTTCACACATGCAGACTGTGAGCATATTTGGGCTCTATATTTGATTGTAACTCTTGCATTTCTAATTGTTGAGATACTTGTTTCCCCATTGAACCTGTAATTACACATATTGAATCAGTAACAAAGCTGATGATAAAACCTGAACATACTTTTCAGGGTAGGGTTTAAACTACTGGCCTGATCCGGCATACGTCTTCAGCCTGGACGTAGCTTTAGCATTTTCCCTGTAGTCTGTTTTGTTCCTCAGGAAAAGAAAATAGCATCTGATCAGAGAAGAACAAAACCATAATATGTATGGATGTGTGTAACTATAAAAAAGTCCATTGGACATTTGATAAAGTATGTATCAATCAATTGAAGTTCCAGGTGCCAGTGATTTAACTGATACAGGTAGCTTAATGTGAGACACATACAGGATATCATTTTGGCTACTACATTTTTATTTTAAAGCTCTGACACTTTAAAAGAAGTTGATTTCTGTTCTGAAACATGTTTGTTCCTGTTGGCTGTGCTAACAGTTGCTAACTCTTTTTCAGCTAAACTTAAAAATCACTCTTCTAGCTAGCTGAAAATGTAATTTGTTAATCCATTGACTAGCTTGAGAGTGAATAGATTTACGTCAATAAAACTTCAAACAGCTAACAGCCCTAGCTGAGGCTGCACTTTTATCAAAATTAGAGCTGATTTAATAACAAGCTCCCTCTTTGTACTAACAGAAAATGTTACATCTGACCTATTGATAAATCTGACCATGCATAATGCAAAGACTTAAAATGTGGTGTATAAAGAAACCACGTATTTATGAACCTCTTTACATATTCTAGTACTGATATGTGTGGGTATGCCCACATTGCTATATGAAATGAACATTCCTGAGCTACTTTCACATGCAATCACTTGGACCCCAGTGACAGTTTGACTGTGGCAGGGCAGAGCTGTGAAACCTAATGCTTTCCGGATTCTGTGCTGCCAGGCAGGCTGTGTTGGTAGTCTTCTGTATATTTGCTCTAAACCTAGCTACAGTCTGTGCTACAGTTCTCATGATTTTAGTGTAGCATAATCCACATGCTTAGCGCTGTTCTGTGGATCTTCCATTTGAGAGGCATTGTTGCCAACTTTTAAAAATTATCAGTCTGTATTGCAAGACGGATATTCACTGTTCAATGCCCTGCTTTATTACTAAGAAGAGAGAGCACCCAGGAATTACTGGTAGTGCTTAAAACTGTGGGTTTTAAAAAAAACAAAACAAAACAAAAAACCTAAACTATCATGACACAAACTAATTCAAATTCCCACATTCAGGTGCCCTTCCCCCCCCCACCCCCACCAAGTGACGGACCCTCAAAAAAGTCTGTATGATTTCAATGTTAGACTGCATGATTTTGGTCTCAAATATTTCAGCTTTCTTCTTCCTGCTTATAAAAAAATAAACAGGTAAGAATACTGAAGTAGAATACTGATTTATTTCCTAAGATTGTCATCTAGCTCTTGTCTCCTTCTTTCCATGCTAATGCAAAGACTCAAGTAAACAGCTTTTAATAAGCATTGTATTCCCCTAAAATACAGACAGGGGAACTCAGAATGCTTTGTATATAAGGTCTGAGAGTGTATTTGAATGAGTGCGAAGAAAGGCGGTCACCTCGACCTTTCTTACACAAAAGTTGAGCTTTTCCAGTGCTGGTTGTGGGAACATAGCACTGCTGTATTTGTGGTAGTGGCAGAGGAAAGACCATGGCAGACTGCAAGGCAGGCTGGCAGTACTTAAAGATAAGTTGATGGTTGTAATGAAGCTGGTATCCAGTCTAGTAGCCTGGAGAAAAGTGAACAGCTGCGGGAAGCTCCTGCCAGCCAGATGGGTCTATAGGGTTTTGTTCTAAAATGGTACAGCAGTGGGAGGAAAATCATTGAGAGAGAGCATGTGCAGTTTACAGGAGAAACTTGAAGTTAAGAAAAAGAAATTAATGCATTTTATTTAGCCAGCATATATTCAAGCCAAAAATTCCCACTTGCGGCTTCTTAAAACAGCGGCTGCCTGTCCAGTAAGCTTGAGTAGCTGCAGTTAGATACTCAAAATTACACTCTGATGTAACAACAACTTGAAGATGGTGAGCATCCACAGAAAAGGCAGAAAAGCTGGGAATACAATCTTGATCTCTTTAGAAGACAGCAAACGGTTTTGTTGTGGTTTTTTTTGGTTTTTTTGGTTTCGTTTTTTTTTTTATTATGAAGCACCTGTCTATTATGTGATTTATAAATCTAATTAGATGTATATGGCATGCATTTTTGTTTATATACTGTCTTTTCCCTCCTTCCCCTTTAGGTTGATGAGGTAATGCTTACCCTGAAACAAGCCTTTAGCACTGCTGCAGCTCTGCAAAATGCCAAGACGCAAATTAAACTGTGTGAGGCCTGCCCTATGCATTCATTGCACAAACTTTGTGAAAGAATTGAAGGTAGTTTATTTTCTAACTGTGTTTTTCTGATTATTCTAGAAGAATTTTACTGTATCTGTTAATTTTAGTTATGCCAACCATGCGCTTTCAACTTAAACCATGTAAGAACAGAGGGAAAAGTATCCCAGTAAGCAATTCTTACCATCACTTTGCATTCTCTGTAATCGTGTAGGTGATAGCAGTAATGATATTGCAGCTGAATATGGTATAGCTTGTGTTATAAATGCGTGCTCTTTCATCATTGTGCCTCCCTTAAATATTAAGCAGAGCAGAAAAACCCAACAGTTCCTCTTCCATTTTTTTTTCTGAAGATGCATTCTTTTAAAATGGATCGTAAAAAGACAGTTGTGATCAAAAAGGGTCTTGATTTCTCGTGTGTTCGTTCTTTCATGTGTGGGGTTATTTTTTCCTTTTTTGTGTTTGTTCTCTTACACACTTCAAAACCTAGTTCTATTATGGGAAATAAATTATTAAGTTAGGTGGTTAATACCTAACAAAGAAAGTTAAGGCAACTACCTGGCTTCAAATATGAATACACAAACCTTTGTAATTTCTCTGGAAGTGAGGTGTGCCAGAACACAGGCAAAAAATCTTACAAGGTAGAATTTTTAAAAAAAAGTTAGTAGCAGGATGCGATTTTTATAGTCACTCCACTATCTCTCCTTGCGAAGTGTTGTATGCAAAAAAAGCAAGTATGTTACACTAGTCTTGCATCTTCTAGTCTGGTGATGATGGTGCTAATAATTGCCAGTTCTCCCATTCATTAAAAGTCACTATTGCTACTTACCTCCCTCTGGTGGATGAAAAGCAAAGTATAAAATCTTAGTGGGGTGAAATTCTATTAGGTTGTGACTGGTGTTTTCCGGGTTTACAACAGATATTCAGAAGTGATAAAGCTTAACTGGGAAAGTCTTCTGTCAATGAAAAACTATAGAGGCTGCTCTGTAAGGCAGTGTAAGTATCTTGAATACAGGTACTTGCAAGCCTGGTATAAGTATCCGGTATCAAAATAAAATCTCTTCTAGGGTAACAACTTGAGTACCATAATAGTAGTTTCATAAACTTTGTACTCAGTGACTGAAAGATTTATTTTAGTGTCCCTTTCTTTTTATCCGTCTGCTTTGTTTAGAGTCCAGAAGTTTTATCATAATCAAACTCAGGGCTTCATGACTTTGGAAGATCTTGATCTGTTCTGATTGCAATTCTCTATGAATGATATCTACCTCGGATGGAAAAAACATATATCTTCATCTGATTCGGGGGGTTTGTTTTCCCCACAGCTTCCTAGAACAAGCCCTGTGAGCAAATGTGCACTTTGTCAAACATCAGAAATTCTTTCCTTTATTCATACAGCTTTTATGCTGCTCTTGCTTTTAAAAGTGATTTCAGTTCTCTGGTATGACCTATACCCTACCCTTTCCTTGTGTAGAAATGCATCTAAACTTTTCAATCAAAAGCATCTGAGAACTTCTGAGTATCTTGTTCATTGAATATCTTTCCAGTTATATCCCTGATCTGTTCCTCTCTTCCTCCTCTCCCATACAGTTGTCAGGCTCCCGTCTTAAGTGATCTCTTGGTACTAGGACAGAAGACATCATTGGGGTAGGGAGCACAACCTTTTACACAGGAGCCAGCCACTTAGCTGCTGCTAGTTCTGTTTTTACTGCTAAAGAAAGGAGACAAAACCATGTGGTTTAGCAAAACCTGAAGTATTTTGTATCATGGATACTGCAGATATACAACTGTTATACGTTAAACTTGTATAAACTCAAATGTAGGCTTATATCTTCTACTATAATTTTTTCAAGAGTTTTTTGAGAGATCGTTTGAGAATCTAGAAGCTTTAATGTTCCTTTCTCTTCTCAGGACTCTATCCACCAAGAGCCAAACTTGTAATTCAGAGACATCTGTCATCACTAACTGATAATGAGCAGGCGGACATTTTTGAACGTGTTCAGGTAATACATTAGATGCTGTTGTCTCAAATTTGAAAAAGACCACGATAAAATGGACTAGACGCTTTTTCTTTTGATTATGTTTGTTTTGTTACGTAGTTGATCTAGAATTTATTATTGTTCATCATACTGAAATAGTATGCTCCAACCTAACCTCATGTGTGATACACTGCTATCGGAAAAGTTTTGGTTCCCAAGTCTGCTGAGATGTTCTTTGTTCATACCCAGAGTATTTTTTTTCTGAGCTTAGTTCTTCATCTTTAAATGCATTTCCCTACTTGAAAGTGATGTGGGAATGAGTGGAGAGCAGGCGAGATATGCAGGTATCAGAGGTGGTTGGTATTTGCAGAAGCTCTCTTTTGACTTATTCTGAGGCAAGAGGTATAAGCAAGTGTACTCAAGCAGATGAAGTGTACAGTATTTTAGGCTTCCAAAGGCTGCGCTCCTCTCTAGCTGCCTGAAGAAAGGAAAGCCTGTTTGGGTTTTGTGGGTTCTTTATTCCATTTATAAGGCTATACAATGGCAGACAACCTTAGGAAACAAAACGTGTGGCCGTAAGGCTCCCTCCTCTCCACAGCCTGTAACATTCTCCATATGGAAAACTTTGGTCTATTTTGCTCAGGAGCGTGAAGGCACACAAACAGTAGTGCAATTTGACACACTAATAGTGCACTCTGGCATCTGGCGTATCAATATATTAACTTCAAAGAATACATACATATGGAAGGGAAAATATGCAAATCATGACTTGAAAGACAACTTTTTTCTTTCTTTGCTGACAGAAAATGAAGCCTGACAATGACCAGGAAGAAAATGAACTTGTGATCTTGCATCTACGCCAACTCTGTGAAACTAAGCAGAAAACGCACATTCACATTGGTGAAGCACCATCGGTAAAGCTTATTTTTGTATTATTCCTCTCCTTCCTCCCACCCTATTAAAATGCAACCTTGAATACTAGCAGGGCCACTGCTAGAGTTCATCAGGGGTAGCTGAAGCTGGGCATTGTAATTAAGAGAGGACTGTGAAAGAGAAGTAATTTGATTTGATTTACAGTGGCATGCTTGGGTTTTTTTGAGTTTGGGGGACAGGAAGGGAGGGAAGAAAGACAACCAATTATTTTTAGGTCTAGATTTCCTTACAGTGTGAGGATACCTCTTCTGTCCTTTTCCGTCCTCACTGATCCCCACTCCCAAACAGTCATTTCTAGGGGGAATAGGAATGAAGAGGGCATTGGTTTCAGTTTAAATTACAAACTTACCTAGCAAAGGAAATGGGTAATAGTATTGTGAAATTGATATGCTTTTACAAGACAGTCTTTAGGGATGAAATGTGCCTTTAACTGTGGTTTTTTGTGGGTTTGGGTTTTTTGGGGTTTGGGGTTTTTTTGTTTTGTTTTGGGTTTTTTTTGTTTGTGCTTTTTTTTAAATAAAGGCCAAGGGTATGTTGTTTATTATGTAACTTGGTTCAGCTCTAGTCTTTGGAGGTCTGCAGTTGCGAAAAGAATTGACAAAGCTGAATTGTGTCCTTGTTCATTTCAACAGACCATTTCTAACAGTGTGATTCCAGAAAGCACCACCAGTGGTGGCAGGTTTAAACTTGACATTCTGAAAAACAAGGCCAAGAAATCCTTGACTAGCTCTCTGGAAAATATCTTCTCAAGGGTAAGATTAACAACTCATTGTCAGCAGCTCTCCCAGATATCCTTGACAGAAAAGACCTATCAGATTTTTTTAATTTTTTTTTGTTTTGTTTTTGGCCTCAGTCTGATAAAATGAAGCAATATCCCTGTTGTGAAATCTGAGGGTTATAGCTGGGTTGATTGTGACTTAACTGTGCTAGAAAGTTTATGGTAAGGTCACACATACAGAGGGAGGAAAGGCAACTTTTTTCTGAATAATGAATGTTCGTTGTAGGTGGCAAGTGAGTTAGCTGAGCATTATCAGATGTGTTGCTTCAGAATAAAAAAAAATTAATCAGGATAGTTGCATGATCCCATAAAGAGACATGTTACCTTTTTTTGAAAGTGTGACTAAATGTGCCTACATAAACTAGAATTCTTTCTGTTCTCAGAAGTAATGCCTTACCTCTCATAGCTAAAATGACTCATATTGGTCACTAAGAATCTTTAGAAAGTAGTAAAAAAGTTGTCCTTTTGTAGGGAAAAAAAAAAAAAAGCAATAGATTTAAAAAAAAAAACAAACAGCCAGTGAGTTGTTCTTCATTTCAGTGTTGCTAGCTGGATATGATGTGGAATTGCAGATAATTACTGGAACTCTCGTATATTAAATAGCCTTTTAAAGAAGAAGTCTGAATTCCAAGTTTTGCTTAGTGTCCCCTGCTCAGCAGGGAGGGTCCTGAAGGCAGAGAAGAGGCATATAGAGGAGTAACTGAAGAAGGCTGGGTGCCTGGGATCCAGCGTGTCCTTACAGAGAAAGTGTGATAAGCTGTGAATACTGAATGGCGAAGTCTAAATATAATTTGGAGCGGTGAAATTAAGTTCGTTCTGCTAGCAATTTTGAAAGTACCATGCTAAATCAAGGCCTAGGTTGCACTTGTCCTGCAGCTTATATGGGTATGTCATAAAGTAACCTGGTAGGATGCCACAGATGTTCCCTGTAAAGGAGGCAAAATATTATTTGCCAGGGAGAACCCTTAGAACTGTTTGTACTTAAGGTTAGATGTGAATTTGACCTAGAACTGAAGCTAGCTAGCATTAAAACTCTCTTGGTCAAATCTGGCCTATGTTGTGCAGCAAGTTTTACACACTAGGGACTTGGTCTGAAGAAGAGAGAGGGAGCGTGCAAAAGAGAGCGATGACAGTCAGAAGATCTGGATAATTTCAGCAGTCCGGAATATCATCAAATGGTGACAGCTACAGTCATGCCTGTGCTGAGTCTGATTTCTTTTCCACATCTAAAGGACATGTGACTGGAAAATGATCTAGCTCTGATGGTGGGTCACTAACCCTGCGGTGGTTGTGGAACAGGCGTACATAACTGGGAATAACACAGTAAAGCAGCCCTGCCATATATGGACATACTAGCACTCTGATCATGTAAAGGAAAAATCATTTAGATGAAATGCACTGCTTAAGTAGAAGAGTCTCTGAAGGAAAATTGCTTATATATTGTTGTTTTTGATATAGTATGTTCCTTCTCACCAGGGCCACTGTGACATGCTGCGTGTTATAGTGTAAGGATCTACACAGTCCATGACTGAGTTCAAGAGAAGTGGACACCCAAGTCTGGATTAGGGCCATTTAAGTTTGCTATTTATGAAGCGGACTTGCTGTTGTGAGGAAGGTTGTCTCATCTTTAACTTGAAACTGCAAGAGATCAGGAACAGCAGT
The DNA here is from genome assembly GCA_035582835.1 of Phoebastria nigripes. NCBI lineage: Eukaryota > Metazoa > Chordata > Aves > Procellariiformes > Diomedeidae > Phoebastria > Phoebastria nigripes. The sequence continues at coordinate 311,016 of JAYKAV010003230.1, forward strand.
GTGTTGTAGTGAATCATGATACACGTAGGGGTTCATCCTTGCAGATCCATTTAAAGGCTACACAATGCAAGACCGAGAAAAATAATTTTCAGTGCAGCTCAACCACTAATTATTTGGTTAAAGCAGGTATATACGACAGGTGTCTGTGCGTGTATACTATGTGTTATGTGCTTACATGTGTTATACAATGACTGTTTCAATAGTTCTTATTCTTCATCAGGCTATTACAACAAGCCTAATGGATTGTGGCTAACACCTAAAGGTATTTAGGCACCAAATACCTATTGGTGTGCTGGGTTTTCCCCTCCTTAAGCCAGCTGCAAATCACATGGTATTGATGTAATGGGATGCTAATTATTGCATGACTTATCATCTTTATTTTAAAGTATATTTAGTAACAAAGAGACTAGGAAAGAAATTAAGTTTTTTTTTTCTTAAAAAATTGGCATTCAGCATCTTTTTGTAGATAAAAAGATTTGAGTAAAAAGTGAAAGTCAGTATATGTGGGGGAGAGACTTACGCAGCCTCCATCTTAGCAAAATTAGAAATAAGTACGTAGTAACGAGATATCTAGGAACACTTTAAGTGGATGGCTTCTTAGCTGGATGAATAACATCAAGTGACATTTTAAGCTACTTGAAGGAGTAGCTGCTCACTACTCACCATAAGGGAACGTGCTGGGTTCTGTGCTCTGGCTTCCCTTAGTCCCAAAGAAATGTCACTTTTTCACTTGTTTGTTTTGCTGGTTTGAACTGAAAACAGGCTGTGGCTTGCTAATGAGGTACCTCAGAAAAATAAATATAACCTCTGTTTGACCTTATGAACAGATTTCTTCCAGCCCATGCTGCACTAACGTCTTCTGTTGATGTTGTTTTTTCTGAACCAAGAAGCCCTTCTTACAGTGCCAAAAGTGTGTGTTTTTAAAGCTAGTGAGAAACTTCCGTTATCCTTTGCTCTTGTTTTATTGTGAGCGTCAGCGAAGAGATGCTTCAGGCAGAGTATTCATTGGTAATGAGCTTAAATGGGATAATGTACTTAAAGGGCACTCTAAATCTTGAAAATAAACCTTACCAGGATAAAGCAGGCTAAATAAATACTGCTGATGTTGACAAAACTTCCCATGTAGTTGCAAGCATACCAAGAGGAGATCTACCTATAGTTTTCCTAAAACCTAGACTATTTTTCCCCTGATAAAGTACTGAAAGCAACTTATTTCAGTAGTTGGAAGTGTCCAACAGCATACATCACCCATGTTTCATGGGAGTTAGTTAGGAGTGGAAGGTAGTCAGAAGTATTGCGGCTCTATCACCTCTTCCTGTGAAACCAGATGACTCTTAAAAATTTCGGCAAGGATCTGCTAACGCTAATTTCTAGCAAATTTGCCTCAGGGTTATCTGCATTATAGTTGAAAAGGCTTGTTCATATCTGGTGATATGTTAATATCTGGTGCTATTTGGCTGGATTTGCAGCCAGAGAGCTTTTGTTACTTTTGCCGAGGTGGAATTAATTTGTCTGAAATGTCTAGATACGGAGTAAACTCTCTGTTTAGATCGTAGTATGTCAGATGCCTCTGTTAGCTGCAGTGCATGCACAGCACTGAAGTCTGGAGCTTTTTGAACTCGGCTGTTTAAGCTAGCTCAGCTATTTTGCCTCAAATGGATCAAGAAATACTTGGTTGCTTCAGACAATAGAGCTGCAGTTTTAAAACTCCTGGGAGCAGGGGGGGAGAAGATACAGTTTTGCCAGCTAAAGATGTCACTGCTTGTAAAATCCAGTGCTTGCCTTATGTCAAATGTGTCATGTGCCTGAACTGTCCTGTGTTCACCTGCACAGCTGTTGCCATCTTTGCTTAACTTTCAGAAAAAGACCAGATTAAATTACTTGCCTTTTTTCTTGCAGGGAGCCAACAGAATGCGAGGCCGCCTGGGAAGTGTGGACAGCTTTGAACGCTGCAACAGCCTTGCTTCTGACAAAGTACGTAAGGAACTTAGTTAAAATTGGCACGTTTTCATGCACGGGTGTTAATGAAGCGTTAAAGATGGCACTCTGCTTCGTTTTGAAGGAAGTAGCACAAAGCACACAATTTACAAAACTCAAATAAGAGTTTCCACTGGGAGGCAGGGGGTGTAAGAAAGCTGGCATATATGTTGACTTGACGCTTCAGCTTTAATCTATTGTTTGATTGCCAGTCCTTTTTTTCTACACTTCCCTTGCTTTTACAAAAAGCAGGGAATTTCTGGTCAGCTTCTGGCTTGTTTCACTGAATTAATTAAAAAAGGTCATATCTCAACAAGAGGAAATGCTCTGAAGGTGAAGAATCCTTTCTGTAAGTAATAGTTGCTTTAGGGAAGTAAGAATTTTTGACCTAAAACCAGCTGTTGGGGATGCTGTATGGGGGTGAGCGGGCGGAACGCTGTTCACTTTCTTTTTATTTCCTGTTTTTAATGTTTTACCTCACATGAGGATTGGTTGCTGGTTTTCCCAGGAGGTGAAGATTCTGTTATGGTTTTCCTGCTACAGTTACTCATAAACTGGCTGTGTAATAACAGTCTCTCTTCCAGGATATCGCTATGACGGTACAGGAAGTATGCTCACGATATGTCGAGGAAACTAGCTAAAAGCAGTTTCCCTAGTCTTTTCAATTCCTGTGTTTTCCCGAAAGAGCCAGAAGTCTGGTAGCTGGAATGCCGATCCCTGTGAGAGGATGCCCAGAGTAATTAGTATGTTGTTTGCGTTGCATATACATTTTTATTCCTTTTTTTTTTTTTTTTTTTTTTTGAAGAAGGACATTGCTGGTTTGGAGTACATTATCAAAGGATGTCTGGTTTTGGTGATAATTAGCATACAATAGGCCACGACCAAGAAGGGGGAGAGGCTTTGGTGCCCCGATGCGGCGCACGACCTGTGGGGTTAGGCGAGAGCTCTTGTAGGGCACAGAGCGGCAGGCCTCACTTCGCCAGCACTTCCTTTCAGGACGCTTCGCCGGGCGATTCCCCACCAGCTACTCCTCCGGCATCCCCCGTGTCCTCGGCCTGGCAGCCGTTTCCCGAGGAAGACTCGGACTCCCCCCAGTTCAGGAGGCGTGCGCACACCTTCAGCCACCCCCCTTCCAGCGCCAGGCGGAGGATAACCTTCCAGAACGGGAGGTCCCAGAGCGTCCGGTCCCCGCTGCTGCGGCAGAGCTGCATCGAGACGACAAGGTGAGTCAGGGCATGCTGCGCCATGCGCCTGCTGTCTCCTGCGATTTTGGTACACGAGCCTCACCCGTGTTCCTTCTTACAGAAGCTGTTTTTGAACTGCTCTGGGTTTTATTTATTTATTTTCAGCCTGTCTTCTTCGCCTCGGAGTAGTTTGGTGCCTTGCAGTAACTCGCTAATCCCCGAATTAGTGATTCAGGGGAAGTGTCAATCCAGCAAATTGATCATCGGGCTGGATGCTGGCACCGATCTGTATATTTATTTGTTTTGTCACCTCTGAGCTGAGCCTTTTTGGCAGTGTCGGTAGTCAGGCCCTTTGGAGAAGAGGTCCTCACCGCTTTAAACTGCAGAGACGATAGCCTGACAGTTTTATGCAAGGATGAAAAAGGCACTGACAGCTTCAAGTGTCAGTCGCTGTGTTAGCCAAGCTCCTAGAGAGTTGTCCAGAATTAAAACTGATGAGGAGTCTCACAAAAGGACTTAAGAATTAACCACCTCCACTGAACTCTGAGACATACGATTTCCCTGTTTGCCTTTTTCTGGAGCTTCCCTCTGTAACTTCTTTCCCCTTCCTTTTTGGAGACTCTCCAGCTATTAACATGTGGAATACTGTTCCTTCAGGAGTTCCTTCACTCAGTCGGAAGAGGTCCCCACAGTTCATTGTGGGCCTCTTTGGTTGTACTTTCTTTCTCTGCCTCCCTCCTGGCTATCTGCAGTAAGTGACCGTGCAAACTCCAAAACCTTTACAAGATTCAGGCCCAGATGAGCTGAATTTTTTCTATTGGAGGAGCACTTTATCCAAACTACTTGTCTGTTTCAATGCTTGGCTGCAATTATGGTTTTTTTGGGCTCTTTCTAAAGATGGCTTTAAATAATAATTTCTCACCCGTTTGATGTCTAGATTAAAACATCAGTATGAATGCCGCACCAACTTGTAGAGAAAGGCAAAAAAGTTTATTCTGTTTAGGAGGATGGAAGGGGGTGAAGGGTAAGAAACTAGCCTTGAAATAGCTTTGTTACATTGTGTTTCTGAAGAGATAAATAATGTGGTTTTTACTGAGATAAACTTTGGTTATTTTTTTTTTCCACTGACCATGTTGTGTGCAAACAGGAAACCCTGACAGTTCAAACTGAAGGACTTGCTGACTTCACTTCTTTGTAATAACTTTTAAGAAGTCACTGATTAAGTGGCATCATCAGCATATTTTCAGTCAAAACAGTTTGTAACAACTTGGTTCTAGGCTGGGATTTTTCCTTCTCTCCTTTCCTATTGAGGATTGATCAAAAATGTTAAGTAAAAGAAACTGAATTAATTTTCATGTCCCCCCAACACTTGTTATTATTATTAAGTAACGTCTAACTGTGTAGTAGGACTATCTTTCTTGATTTAAACACTTCACAAAAATTTATCCAAAAATACTGCATTTAAATAATCTCTACTTTGTAATGTGTTCTAGCAATACACGTTATTTACAAGAGCAAGAGAAAACTGAAGGGAAGAACCAAGGTGGTTCATGTTATTGGAAGCAGGTTTCTAAGGATATTTTCTGAATGTTTCAGAGATTCTTTTTCTGAATTTGCTTTGAGAATAAATAAGGCTAAAGAAATAAGGTCGTCTGCCTGTTCTGCAATGTCATTGAAATGTTTCTTAAAAGAAATCAGCTGTAACAGCAAAATCAGTATCATCAGGGAAACTGCCCAGCAGTGTACTTGGTACATTTTATCTTCTGGGAAACAAAGTTACTGTAAGCCAAGATGAGGTACTTGGCCAGTATATTTAATCTGGATGTTTTGTTGTTGTATCCGAATCCATGCTGACCCATCTGCTATGTTCTCTTGTTGCCTGCACAGCCCTATTGTCGGGGTTCGGCGTGCTCTCAGTGAGTGTGAATCTGCGTCACCTGGTCTCCCCTCCTCTGTCTCTGCCCCTTCTTTCCTGAAAAGCTTTTACCAGGGCTCAGGAAGGTTGCTCCAGCACCCAGAAAGTGACCTTTCCAAGAGGTGAGAGCATTGTCTCCTGCCTAGTTCTTCAGTGCCACCATCTTAACAACAGGATTCCCAGTGCAATGCAGTACATGCGATCTCTCTCACTCTGCCTTGTGCTCCTGCATTTCTAACAGACTTCCTAAGTACTTGACGGAAATGGGCGAACAGGCTTTTGGCCAAAAAACCTGTTAAAAATAGAGGCTTGTCTGCTGACATCTAGTAGCTGTGATCTATTTCTGTTGCGGTGTTGCAAATCTGTTGCATTGGTTTGTCACTTGAAATGCAATGGTTTTTAGGAGCGTCACGCCAATTTAATGCTTTCTCTGCTGAATGCAAACCAGCATGTGTTGCTGTGATCATTGGCATGTGAAAATAAGAGAAGAGCAATGTGAAGAGTGTACAGTACTAATGTGGGATGCCTGTGCATGAGGAAGGGAAAACGCCAGGTTAGCTGGGTGATACTAGCTGTGAGATGTTTAGCGAGAATAGGAAGATAACTTCCAACTGAAGAGGAGTGGGGAAGAAGCAAAGATACAAGAAGGGCTTTCTGGCATCAGTGTGAAAGACTGAGTATCTGAATGGAAGTCACTCTTCTTTTTACTGAAAGAATAGGCTCTCCTTCAGTAGGGTGCTTAAGGAAACTGCGCATGGGTTATTTTTCTGAAGTAGGCCTGCAGTGAATAAGGTGGAGCCATAGTTTTGAACTTCATGATTTTTTTTTTTTTTGCCAGTTGCTGGCCTTTTTATTTCTCTTCTGTCAATGACAACTCCTTTTTCCTTCTTCAGTCTGTACTTGTTCACTGGGCTATACTTGTGTTTCTGGTATTCTTCATCTCTGAGTGTGGCTCTCCCCTAATCATTCCCAACACAAAACTGTGGAGATGTAGAAGGTGCTTTTGTGACTGTTTCTCCCTGGAAAAATAACAGTAGATTGCATTCTTACCAAAAACAAGCGTTTATGAGATCTGGATTCTGGGTGTGTTAGGACTCTAATACATGGAGATTTCAGTTGTATGAGATGGATGTGGAGGTTTCTAGGGGTGCCTAAAGATATTTTTTTCACCTTGTGGAGTGCAGTTTCATTAAACACAGATTAGTTTGTCATCTCCATTTTAGGGTAGACTGTAAGAAATTACTAGATACACAAACTAATGTGAGAGGCAGTTGACCTAAAGGTGGCTTTAAGGTACAGTAGCAGAATAAACTTGTGTATAAATGGAATAAGATGAGACATCCTTACAGGAAGGTGACCACATAGCCTTAGTGGCAGAACCCCTGCTGCCCGCCCCATCCCCCCAGTCCCACAGCTTTTAAGAAGTAAATGTTAAATTGTCTAGATTCACTTTCTAATAGAGGGATAATATAAACTAATCATTACTTAATTTTAGGAGGTCTTTCCAAAACCTGTCATAGAAATATTTCACAGTTTTGAAGAGGGAGTCACTTTAAGGTGACCCCATCTTTCTACCCAAGCACAAGTGTATAAGGAATAAGCAGTGTATGTTCTTGAAATTTGAGAGGAGAGATTGACATCTCATCCAGTGTAGAAGTAGGCTTTTAATATTGCCTGTTCTAAACCTTGTGTCCAGTAATAGTTACTTTATAAGTGAATTGGATGCCTAGACTTTCCATTCCCTACTACACTGCAGTAACACTAGACTAAGTAGCAGGTGGATTATTAAAGTTGAAATTAAAGAAACTGGTGAGTGCACGCCAGGGTGTGCAGACAAATGGCAAAAAAAACCCCAACCTGTCTCTTACAGACTACCTCTTATTTGGGTTCCAGTCCAACTTTGTTTCTGTGTTCCCTTCAGTTAGCAGACCTGGTCCAAGCTGAACCAGCACCCAGGTCAGTTTGTACAGGCAGCTGGATCCCATTAAACCTAGCTTTCTGGATTTGGGGAATATAGGTATTGAGTATTGTACTAAAACTGTACTTTAATGCCAGCTGATTCCAAGCTGAAATGTCTGAGATATTGCTCTTTCTGGATTTGGTTATGCATGCTAGTCAAGATACTGTGTTTCATTATAATGGAGTTTGAACTGTAAGGTAGGAAGATCTTCAAATTAGGAGTAATTCCCAGAAGACCACCCTGTTTCTACTTAGGTTTCATAGTATACAGGTTTCTGCTACCATTTAATCTTGAATTTGTGCGAAAACTCTTGTGAAAATGGGATCTCATTAGCTATAGGTCTTGCTGGGAGCAACTGGGCCTGAACTGTCATGGAAAGGAAATTGCAGTAGCAAGGGTGAAGTGTTGGCATCTAGTTGAGTTCATGAAGTGAATACAACAAATACATTCAGAAAGAAATGCCAAATGAATAGTGCTGATGCGATAAGAGTGACTGAGGTCATCCAACTGTCACTTGAACTGGCTAAAGGAGAATGAAATATATTGTCCAACTGATGGTCGCTGAAACTCTTTAAACTTTACCTGATTTAGCTTGCAAATGTGTATCGTCTCATCAGGTTTATGAATGAGAGGAAGTTCAAATCTTTTACGGTGTGGTTTTTCTTGTGGGTTGGTTTGTTGTTGGTTTTTTTCGTTTGTTTGGGTTTTTTTTTTCTTTTTTTTTTTTTTTTTCCCCCCCCTTCCTTTGGCTGTTTTTCACAGAGAAGGGCCATCTTCTATCCCTGATAGGCTCAACATGAGGTGTTCTTAGCATTCTCATGTGAGTGTATGTTAGGTTAGAATTGAGTGCGGTGTGGCAGTCCTTTACAATCTGAAGACTATAAGCTGTTTAACTGTTAGGAACCCTAATTAAAACTTCAGTGCATTTTCCTCTCTAAGAATAATCATGGTTACGACGCATTCATGAAGTGTATCCTAGCCACATTGCACTGGAGAAAAATTCTTTATAGTCTGACTTCCCATATCATGTAGCTTTGAGATTACATGTGATGCAACAGGCAGCTTTTCTTGGTGTTCTGGCAAACTTCAGTGTGCAGGAGCAGAGCCAGTTTCAGTTGGAATTCATTTTAGAAAGATGTTTGATTTGTAGCAGTCAAAGGGGCCTATGCAAATGACACCAAGCCAGGGTCAGCTGGGTTGCTGTGTGTTAAAAAGCAACTCTGCTTATTATATATGTGTCTTTAAGTATTGGCCACTGTATAGAAGATGATTCTGATCCATGTTTACATCACACTTGACATGTGGTCACAAACTCAGAAACTGATACTAGGGTGTTGGACATACAGGGTACAGTAGTTCTCACGTGATCTGTAGACGTCTTCATCTCAGCTAATCAATGGAGAGAAGTTGGTGTTTCTGTGGCACAGTTGCTCTCATCCTAATGTGATTGTCTTTAATGTTCTGACATTTACAGAGCTGATCCTGCCTATTTATCTACTTTGCTTCCTGAACACTAATGCAGCCAGTTGTGCCTGTCACTGGGAACATCTTCATTTAGAAAGCATGAATCATGCCCTAAAAGTGTCTTGACCTTCATTAAAAAGGAAGCCTCAGTTGACTTGGTAGGATTTAAATGGCTGTGTTGGAGATACCTAAAGCTAGGAGAAAAAAAATTATTCTCCAGAGAAGTTCACTGTGGTGAAAGGCATATCTTTTTTCCTAATGTTTGTGGGGAGGCTGAGCTTTTTGGGTTTAATTCTAATCACTACTGTGATGCTTTATGTGGAAGAGAGAAAACACCGGTATGTTTTCTGCTTTAAGGAATGAACAGTATAGTAAAGTTGGGCATCAACACAATATTAATAGGTGTCTTCAGAATGTTTTTACTGCATTGTTGATTCATTTGTCTAGAGAGAAGTCTAAGGTGGAAATGGTCCACATAATCTTGACTTTTGACAAGTGTGTTGTACAGCGTTCAATATTGAACACATACAACAAGCATACATAAGGATTAAAAAAAAAAAAAAAGCCAACATAGAGGTAAACAAACAGGAATTTGAGAGCATAATCTGTTTTTAAACTTTCATTTCTGTAACCTCTGGAATTTCTGGCTTTTATTCAACAGCTACTCCTGAAAGCTAGGCTATTGGAAGAATCTGTTTGTTTTAATATAAAAATAAAAGCAGCACTTTTAAAAATGGGACAACCTTCAGTACAGGTTTGACTAGCCCACACTGTCTCTGTTCATTGCATTGTTATGCAAGGATAATTTAAGCTGATTTATCGCCACTTGAATTTGAACAGATTGCTTTTTTAAAACAGCTTCATTTCTCATGAAGAAAGTAAAATACTTGAGAATGTTCTTTAAACAAAATAGCGGAAAGTAATTATTGAGAATAAAAATATATGACAGGAGTGAGAATCAATAGAGAGGTGTAAACTGATCGGAACTAGTTTTTCTTCCTCCTGGAGGGGCGGAATACTTCATTTATTAGGCTTACATGTAGACTTCTGCCAGCTTAAGTCCTGGGAGTTGAAATATTAGCTGTCTTTCTGTACTTGATCTGGGAGATTTTGTACCATGTCAGCCTCCAAATTGCAGAGTAGGTAGAGTTGATTCAATTGCTACTTAGTGCAATCAAGAGAAGAAGTTGAAATGAAAGTAAACTGGGGAAAAATGCAAACCTTGGCATTAGCAGCAACAGTATTTATTCTCGAGTCAGTTGGCTTGCATGGACTCAAGTGCAAAATAATTCAGATAAGTATTGTGTAAAGAGTTCACAAGAAATGGGGTAGCTTTGTGGTTTTTTTGAATATCAGTCTTTGGGAGCATTTTAAAGAACAGTTTTGGGAAGAGATTTGGGTAATTGAAACCAAGCAATAGCATGTTTGTAATCTGAACAAGTTTTTGGGGTTTCTTCTCCCCCCCCTCCCCCCGCTGTCTCATCTTCATACTATGCATTATCTGATAGAATAGTGAATGGGATGATGCTTTGGTGAAACTGAGTTGCAGTTACCTGAGATAAAAAGTTTAGTTGATCAGTACTTTGTACTCCTGAGTACTTGAGTTATCACTTGTAACAGCTTAAGGATGAAAGTACAGACTGAAATATTTGAGGCATTATATTGAATTTATAGCTTTTCACTTTTTATTGCATATAAGCTGATGAATGCATTTTGTTTTCTGTGTTGGGTCAGGAGCATAGGCTAAGTAGCCTTATGGAGAACCATTATTCTTCGAACTGAACTGTGATGCGTTTGTCTTAAATATAGAGTATTACATTGTTACCATTTTCCAGAGCTGCATGGGAGGTATGTTAAGTGATTAAAACAGGAACAGTAAGTAAATTGGAAATACTCCGTTTTGTGGAATTTCTCTATTGAACTGTTTGGCTTTGCGCTTTCATATCTCTGTTTTACCAAGCTGAAATATTCTGATGTAGAAGCTGTACCATAATCTAGTTGTCATTTTCTTAAAATAAATAAATAAAAGTAAAGTAAAAAAAAAATATATTCTTGCAATCATGTCCTAGTTTGCAGTTCAGTTCTTAAATCTCTCTTCTGTAGTTCATTAAGATTTTATATACTGCCATCTCTTAATTTGCAGCGCATTGACTCTGGTACATTTCATCTTGCTCAGTTGTTGGTAGGTTGCAGCAGGACAGGAACTTGTAGAAACTAGTTGTGTTTTTTTCTTCTTGGTTGCTATGTCGCTGTATAACCCAAGAAATACTCATCCTCTGCCTTGCCCCAATGTCTAGGCTCTATAATCCATAGTTTATAAAGCAGTTATAAATTTCTTGAGTTTGAGGTAGCAACTTTTTCTTAAAGTGGAAAACATCATTAAAAACTGGAATTAATGATTGGACTATTTCTGCTAGTTGACCTTGCAACATGTTTCCCATGTAGATGCTTAAGCCTGTGTGTTGTCAGAACAGGGTCTCTTCTTAAGAATCCTTGAGAATTTTTCCCATGAGCGTTTGAGGTTCGATATCAGTGCCCTGGCAGGGAAGTTGTGAAAGTCTCTTCTTTCCCCGGGTTGGGAGGTAATGAAAACTCTGCTCTGCTTTTCAGTAGCAATGACTGAACTCCATTTAAGAAGTTGTTGTTGTTGTTGTTTTGGAGCTGCTTTTGCTCTTAGTCTCTCTGCTCACATTAATAAACCTCTTCATTTTGCAGGGACCTGATAGCTAATGGTCAGATACACTTTTTTTTCTTTACTCCCACCCTATTTAGAGGAACTGTATGAGGTGTTGCTGGCCTGTCTGAGCAGAGCACCTTCTTGCCTGGCTGTTAAAATCCACGGCTACCTTAAAACCTGACGTAATCTTGCAAATATGACCAAGAGTGAAGCCAGCCAGTTAAGTTTATGTATGAGACATGGTAAAGTCTAGGGAATAAGTATTGTGCAACTCCTGTTTCAAGGTGGGGAATTGAGTTAACTCATCTGTTTTTTACACCAACTTTCTGAACCATTTCTTCACAGGATAGGAGACGCTACCATTTTACTCTGACTTCTTCCTGCTTTTACTCTGTAGGGTATTGTTTCACACCTTCAGATCTGATGTTAAGCTAGGACTTGTCTGTCTTGAAATGAGGAAGCTTTCTTTGCTCCCTTTCTAGCCACCCTTTCCTAAATCTTGGTGTTTTCACAGGTGCCCTTGCTTTCCATTGAATATGGCAAGGTGTGCACATGAGACTTTTAAAAGTTTTCCTCTAATCACCCATCAAACAGCTCGTTGAAAAAGGAGGTGATTAATGTTAGTTGCTTAAAATGCCAGGGGAATTTTGGAAGGGAGGGTTTAACAACAGAAATACAGGTCCTCAGAACTGTATGGTTTGCACACTTCATGAGGTAGCACGCATGACTAATCCATCCCACTGTAAACTCTGCAACTCAAATGATGTAAACAGCTTTGTTTCATACCCTAAAATAGCCACCCTCTTGTTCTGAGTTTCCTGTAAATTTTACTACTGTAAATTGAACACTATTCCCAGGACTGTCTGCACGTTTAGGGGCACAGTAGCTGAATGTAGATTTTTGTACATAGCAGTAGAAAGGAAGTTTTCATTCCCTTGTTATGTAGCTTCTATTTAGTAAGCCCTTGGAATGACTCAGTTTCTGTGTTCTAACATGTGATACGAAACACTTGACAAGCAGTTTCGTCACAGTTATTTATAGAAACATGAGTTGTATTGAGTTTGGATATATTAATCATTATCTTATTTCCAAGAGTTGTTGGACTGAAATACCTTTGGGAAGCAGCACCTCTAGATTCAAAATTAGTTTTGTAGTCTATGTTTAGCTGGCACAAGCAGTGGTTGCCCCATCACCAAAGACTGTGTAAGAGTTAGCCAAAGAAGATTGTCACAGGGTTTTCTGTTGCTGTTTTGGTTGGTGCATCATGGGGCTCTACTGAGACCACCTACTAATAGTATGACACACAGGCAACTGAGGCACTGTAGAAACTAAATTGGGAGTAGGGAATAATTCAGACTCTCTGTTACCCAGGGCTCCCAGCCCATAGTGCTGTTCTTAGAGGAGAGCAGGGGAGGTGCCTAATGCTGGGTAGGTGAACTTGAAGACATGATTATTTCTCTGCCAGGATATGGAAGCAGGGTCTGATACCTATGTATGATGGTGAGTCCAGTTTGCTCACTGAGGCTTACAGATGTCACAGAGCTGTTGTAGATCATTAGCATAGGGACAGCTTTGATCACCAAAAAGGCCAATTCTAGCTTGGTGGATTATCATTCAGCACAGAGTATTTGATATGGAAAGTGCTGATTGAGATGGTGTAGCTGGTAGACTGGTGTAGCTGAAACTTCAATAAGACGTAGTCTGCCTCCCTTGCAGTTTTCTTCTTTTCTGCAAGCCAAACGTGGGGAGACCAACTGCAGATGGCAAACTGTGATCATCTGCAACTAACTTACCCCTACAAACATAGTGAACACTTAACCTGCTGGGCTTTCCTTTCATCTGGCTCTTTTTAGGGACTTTGTACTGTAGCATGGAAAGTCTTCACAGGATGAAGGTTTGAGTGTAGCTACTGCTGTGTTGATATAGCAGTTTTCCCTGTGATGAATATGAAGCTACAGACACAGCTCCCCATGTTTGATGCTGTCTTCCCAAGAAGCCTGTAGTTGTGTGTGTCACGCTGTTGACGTTGCATGGGAGGATTTGTGGCAGATAATCAATGTACCCATTGCTATATAAGATCTGTGCACCTACTTTACTACCACAAATGCAAAATGCAGAAATATTTCTGAAAGTGGCTCAAGCACTTCTGAAAGCTAAATGTCCTTTCCTCTGGCAATAGTCAGTAGAGAGGTCTGCTTGGTGTCATCTTAAAATGACCTCCCAGCAAAGCTTCCCTGTATCCTCTCCTTGCCTCTTCCAGCAACATAAGCTACTATTAAGATTACTGTGTAAATATATTCTACATGTCAACTGGGGAGGAGGAGATGATCAGCTCCTTTCAGGTCATTATGGTAAGAACTGAGCCTGCCCTCTGTTTGCAAAGGCTCTGTTCCTTCAGCTGGAGATGCTGATGAAACATGAGGACGTTTGGCCCCATTTGTGCAACTGAAGTGTCCACTTCTTGAAGCATAGGAAAGAGGCTGCATAAGAACGCCAGAACATTGCCTCTGATGAAATATTCACCTGTGAGCTCATCATGACACTTAAAATGGCACTAAATGGAGCATTGTGCTCTGCTAATGCAACATCTGTGCTTTTAGGGGTATTACATCAGACCACCCCTGTAAGACTAATGTGTGGCAAAGCAAAACCTATCGCTGTCTATTTTAGAGGCTAAATATTACTACATTTTTCTCTTAGCTTTTCAGAAAGTTTAGCTTTTATTCTGAGCTTCCAGCTGAGCACTTTATGAATGCTATGAATTCTTCCTGGTGGTATATAGTGCAAACTTCATAGCACTGTGTTACAAGAAAACAACTGGGCACTTCTGTATTCAAGGTGAAGCTCACACACAGCATGCTTTGCTTTCCCAGCAAATGCTCCTGCAGGTTTGGTTGCACATTAGACAGATTTAATAAAGATTCCTCGCCCCCCGCCCCCAAAGATAACTGACTTTGATCACCCCATCTGCTTTTTCTTTCCTTCAGTGATGGGGAGGGAAAGAAAAGAACATCAACCGTCTGCAGCAGTGAATCTCTAAATGCTGTGGGGGCCACGCTCACACCTCGCCGCATCTCCTGGCGGCGGAGAATATTCCTGCAGGTAGCTTCACCTATGAATAAATCTCCTTCCAAGATGCAGCATCCAGGTCTGTGTGTGCTTTTAAAGAAAATAAACAAGCAGTTGTTACTGAATAGTTATTACTATAGTGAACTGCAACATGTGAAAATACGAAAGGGAAAAGGGAGTCAGCTTGATACAATATTCTTGCTAGAACCTCACTAGAGAACAGTTGTGCTCAGTTGGCTTTAGGTCTTTGTTGCTTTGAACAGAGGATTCTGTCATCAAAATCAAACGAATTGCAATCTGCTGTGGCTGCACTGGTAGCAAGGAAACAAAGAACTGCCTCTTGCTGACAGAGATATCCTTTTTAACAGTTAGCAAATTTTTACCCTAGCCTGCTTACATAATAGCAGTGTTTGCAGAAAATGGTAACTTTTCTGCCTTGTCCTTGTACTGCACGTAGCACCTGTTGAGTGTGTTAATAATTCTTACAGCTTTAGGTCATTTAAGGTAGAAACCTCTGAAATATCTGAAATCCTGCTATATTGATATAGTCCTGTTGGTGGAATTCACAACCATAGGTAGATGACAAACTCTATATTTAGTGACCATAAAGTGCTATAGCACTGCCTATAGTGCAGCCTAGGAGATGGAAAAATTGCTTTTAGTATAGAGCCTGTGGTAAATCACAGCAGTAAACAAGCTCAGCTGTAAAGGAGATTTTATGGGTAAATGCCTCTTTGTAACTCTAGAAAGAGCTAGCAGGGGAAAGCGTTGAAATACTGGGTGACCCTTTATTTAGCTTTATTTCATTTAAATATAACTTTATTTAAAAATAATTCTCTACTGTTGAACTGCGTTTTCTCTGTCTTTGGAATCAGCACCTCACTGCTGAATGTGGAAGACAGCTATTTTTGTTAAGCTGTGACTTAGATTTTTGTGATATGTCAAACAATCTGAGTTTCCTTTAATAGCTTTCTGATTCTTTGCAGATGGTCATGATGGAAGTGAACTGTTACCATTATCCCCTCTTGCTCCACCCTTGGAGGAGGACCCTCTTGTTCTAGTATTGCAAAATGAGGATGGTCCAGATAAAACTGGAGAGAGGAAAAACTCGGAAGAACTACAAAGTCTGTGGAGAAAAGCCATTCATCAACAAATTCTGTTACTTCGAATGGAAAAAGAAAACCAGAAGCTGGAAGGTTAGCTATTTAGAAAATACTCCTAAAAGCTATTACAAATTCTGCTGCCTGAAACTGAAAACTGTACTGGTGTTGGGCCCCTCAAACAGAGGTGTGGTTCTGTAACTTTTTGGTTAACAATGCTAGAAAAAAATGTGTTCGCAGTCCTATCTCGCAGTCTGCTAGGTTCTCTGTCCACCTGCCAACTCTTAATGAGTCACCTTAGTCAAAGAAGAAAGTGATAACTTTTTCCTTTTTTTTAGTGCATGTTAGACAAAGGTTGCTATATTCTATGTTCTAGCTGACTAAGTCTAGGAATTCTAATGTGGAGTCAGGAGAACGGATGCTGTGTGAACACTTAGGTATGGTAGACCTTGCCCTCTGTATCTCGTTTCAGTCCTTTGCAGTGCATGACATTTCTGTCCAGGCTTTCTGTCCTTCATTAACCACATCACAGTGGTAATTTATAAATATTTGAATCCAAATGTGATTTTTGAGCAACTGGCTCTTGAGGTATGTCAAAAAGTTCTTTTTTCAGAAGATGAGCACTGTACACTGAAAACTGAGTGCTGTTACTGAGGGATCTGAAGTTGGCCATGCTGACTTGTCAGCTGCCTGAGCTTCTGGCTAAGATATTTTATTATGAGTGGTCAAGATTTGCACAAATAAAAAACAGGATGCAATGTCTATCCTAGCATATAGAAGTTCTTCAGTATAATAGACTAACAGCTTTCAATGCAAGTGGAAAATTTCAAATGTCCTCTCTGCAATTGCTGCCCTCATCTTCTCCTGTATGGTGTATAACCTCATTATATGGTAGTCTGATTCTTCAAACAAAACATAATGATCTTGTTAAGGTCAGTTAACTCTTTTTCCTTCTTTAGTGGTCCTTACTGAGAAGGCAGGAGGAGGAGAGAAAAACAGCAGGACAGAAGTCTTTCCATGTCCCTACAAGCATACATCTTTGAATGTATTTCCTACACATGTAGCATATTTCTTTGTGCACTCTCTCTACAGTTTGTCTCCCTGTTGACACACACTTCTGTGGAAACTCCTAGATTCATAGGGAACATCTACAGAGAACTCTGTTTTAACTTCAGCCAAAATCTTCGTTTGTTGTTTTAGCAAATGGTCAGTCTGCTGTAGTGACTAATTTCATGTTATTCCCTCTGGTAGTATGAGCTGCTGAGGGACAAACTCTTTCTGTACCCTCCCTGTGTGGCTGGAGGTACTGAAAACTGTTAAATTGGTCCAGTTCCTTAAGACTCAGTTGGAGGTTATTTCCATTCTGTAACTGATACGTAGAAAATAAGTTCTGCCTGCCTGATCATTCATGGTGAAAACAGGAGTGTCATCAGCGGAGACTCCAAACTGGCACCAGTCTGCCAGCCCACATCTTGGTTTGTGTCTCCATTCTTGTATGCAGGTTCATAAGAACTGCTAGTGAAACTGGTGCTCTGGCTAGCTAGAATTCATCATCTTATTTTCAAAGGGTGAAAAGTAAACTGTCTTAACGCCTATCTCTAGGCTTCCTTCTTATGGGCTGCTGTAACATGGACCATTTTATGGACAGGACGTACGCAGAACTGATACATTCCAAACAAGCACTGGTTCGGGCAGTGTTGGCATCCTAGCCTACAATTAAATGTAGATCTCAGGAATGGGAAATGTAATAACAGAAATGCAACCATTTCTCTACCTGAAGCCAGATTCCTAGCTGTGAATTTATTCAGCTGTATATGACTCGTTTAAGACTGGAATTGCTGTGGAATTGTTTTCAGTGGTTTTCTGTTAATGTTTTGTTGATTTTTATTTGCAAAATATTAATAGAACTTCTTTTCCTGTTCCTTTTGCTGTCGAGGAGACTTGAATACTATTAGCTCTTTGTTTTACAGAAGGTAAGTTCTGTGAATTGCACAAACTTGCTTTTTTTTTCTCCTGAGCAGCTAAAAGCTACTTTTTCCAGTAGATCACCTAGAAATATAAGAACTACAAAAAGTAGCAGGCCACCTAGCAATGATTAGGAAGAACATGAACAAGGATGGTTGCAAGCAACCAAGGTTGGCATAGGAGGTAGGGAAAGTATGATCAACAGGCAAGCTTGCTGACTTTCAGTAGGGTTAACTGCAGAACTAAAGTACCGTTCAGTGAATGATAAACCATGCACTTAATTCTGGAGTTCGTTGTCACACTGAAATATATTACTGTTGTATTAAATCTGTTGCATGCTACTTATGAGAATGAGCATTCTCAAATGAAATCATACAGCAATAGGGTAGCTTTTAAAATTGCCCCAAGTGGACTGCAAGTTCTTGTGGTGAGATCACGTTCCTGTTTTTATGGAAGTGTACTGCACCTTGCATAATAGTTACTTCTACAAGGCCCCCTGTCGTCTTGAATAGGTATGGTCTCACTGGTATAACATACAGTGTTAACTGTATAACATACATTTATTTGGAAATAAATTGTCACCTACATTTTTGGAGTGGGCTAGGCAATGATCTTACAGATTCATCCAATATTGGCTGTATCCAAAGTGTGCTGATTAGGTAAGGGAACCGATTGTCTTGTTTTGCAGGTTTTATAATAACGTAGTGAGAGTTTGGTTTTACCTAGAGATGATGGGGCGGGGAGGGGGGGTACATCTGTAAGAGGAAGGAGTCTCCTGCAAGGAGCAAGTACTGCACACAGATCAAGGCAAATTTGGGAAAACTCAATTGCAGCTTTCAGAGGTCATGTTGTGAAATGTACAATTCAGTCCAATGGTGATTAAACCTGTCTCTGTAAATTAAGACACATTCAGGTCTTGATTCCATTTTTTTACACCAGTAATATGAGGAATTGGAGTGTTTTTCTGCATGCATACCATGTATAATGAAATAACCACAGGTAATTTCTCAGTAATAGAGATGAAAGCTGCTCCTCCATGAAATTCCAGAGTAACTCTGCAGCTTTATTTCAGAAATAGCGAGTCCTCTGGAATAAATATCTTGTGCCTTTTAAGTACACAGCAACGTGAGTTCTGTGCTTCAGCACAGATGTACCTTTCTGGATATGGTTCATGTTGGTTCATTCTATTTACTTCTAGTCAGCCTGATGATGCCAGGTAGCAGTGCCAAGAGCTCTTATGACTCTCTTAAGGGACATGTAAAAACTGGGATCAGTGTGACAGACTTCAGTTTAGAAGACTTGCCTAGCTTGCTTGCCTAAATCTCTGATATAAACATTCATATGTTTAGGACTTTCCATGCTAAAACAATTGTAATGTTCAATATAAACAAGAGAAAAATGATTAAAGGTGTTTTTGCAGTTGAAAGAAGCAGCAGATGTGGTGAAGTTGACTGTGTTGAGTGGGTTTTTCTTCTTGCCCCAAGCCTTAAAAACTGTTTGCATGTACTTCATGAATTACTAATGTTCATGGCCCCGTAATAGCAATTAAATTGTTACCTGCAGCATCTTACGACAAAAGACTGTCCACGTCTCGGCTATTAACTGATGAATTGTAGAAGGTATATTTATGCCTAGTCAGATTGTCAGATAGATATATCTAACTTGAATGGGTTTTGCATATTTGATGTCTCTTGTAATCTTGTGATGTTCTGGTTTTCTGTGTGTTCCTCCTTTGTGTTCTGTGCTCTAGCAAGCAGAGATGAGCTCCAATCAAGAAAAGTCAAATTGGACTATGAGGAAGTTGGTACATGTCAGAAAGATGTCATAAATGTTTGGGATAAGAAGTTACTAAATTGCAGAGCCAAAATCCGATGTGACATGGAAGATATTCATTCCACTTTGAAAGAAGGTATTTATGTAGGATGGCTTTTAACTATGAAGTCTGAAGATTTTTTTTGTTGTTGTTGTTGCCTTTTGATACCGAAGGAAACTGCCAGCAATACACTTTTTCCAGTAGCACAAAATCATGAAAAAATTGCCTTCTTTTTGCAAATGCACCCACCTCCTGCTGCCAAACAGAAGATAGGTTCTCCTGTGTCTACAGCTCACAATGTCAGCAATGCAGAAACATGTATAGTCATACTCCTGAAAGTAGCATCTTGTGCCCATGTATTATTACATCGAATATTGAACTTGGAGCTTCTGCAGCTAACACTGTGACCTTCTGGTTTCTGGTCTGTGGCTCCTCTCCAATTGACTCTGCGTTTCAGATGCTCTGATTTTACTTACTTACTGAGAAGGCAGGACCATAATATCTAACGTGGACTGTGCCCAAAACCTAGGGGAATCACAACCAAGCTTCAGAGAGTCAGAAGGACCACATCTTGTGGAGTCTGGACTATGGTCTTTTAGTATTTTGTTTCCTCGAGTGAAAGGCTGGGGATTTGGGCTTGAAGTAGGTCTTCCTATGGCCTAGCCATAGGCCAGAAGGGGAGCCAGTGGGCCTTGTTAGTATAATGCGGATGTAGAGTCTTATTGCACCTCTGTGCCCTCCTCCATAGGATCTCATGTCTGTATTACAGATGCTGAAAAATAGTATTTCAGTGTAATCTGGCTGTGGTACAGAAGGGAAGTTTAAATGGCTACCAACAAAAATCGTGGCAGAAACAAGGGGGTTCCTGTTAGTGACCTGCAGAAGACTGCCAACAAACATCTTTCCTTGCTGCCCTATCTTCTGCTGCTGGACTGCAGTTCAGAGTTGGGAACAAGGATATGCTTTTTCTAATTTGTATTCTTGTTAAATAATTATTTGCCTGGAAAGTATCAGCAGAGTTGACAATTTATTTTGACTTTCAAAGGTCAGTTTACAGAGTCAGGGGGATGTATGCAAAAGTCCGAAAGTAGTATTTTAATTTAGTTTATGCTTTCACAGGTGCTTGGCTGACTTGAGAGAAATGCTGTCTTTCAATATGAGTGGTTCTGTGTCCTTCCTTTGGTATGCAGCCTTAATGCTTTTAGGTTTGAACTGAGCATTTTGTAATTTGTACATCTTTCTCCAAGCCTACGGACTGACATGAGCAGCCCTTTGGGAAGGGGAAGATGAGGTGGACCTCCCTGTATTTTACACCTCTGAATTTAGTTCAGCCTTTCTAAACAGGACGGCCTGCATCTGCGTGTAGTCATGCATCTTTTCCTGCTGGAGGCTAACAGCTCAGAGGTGGCAAAACAAGTGATGTCTGTACCTCAGTTGCCCAACGTACTGCTCAGTGTAATTACCATAAGTTTGTAGTTTATGTTTAGTTAGTGGGATTGAACTGTGGCTACTGAGGGAGTACACTGCAGAGTGGACAACTTCTGAAGCTGACTGTTTGTAAGGGGTCCTCCAGAGTGGTTCAGCCAAGATTATGACAGGCAAAGATTATGACAGGCAAGATAATGACTATGCAAATTCTTGTGTTGTAGCACTAAAAATATGCCCCTGCTTAGGCCTCTTGTTTTTTGACTGACCTGCAGGTGTACCAAAAAGTCGTCGGGGAGAAATTTGGCAGTTTTTGGCTGTGCAACATCGAGTCAGACACAGACTGCCAAACAAGCAGCAGCCTCCTGACGTCTCTTACAAAGAACTTCTGAAACAACTGACTGCTCAACAGCACGCCATCCTTGTAGATCTAGGTATGTCTGTTTGTAGCTGGGAGATTATTCTGACTTGTTTCATGTGTCTGAGTGGAAACACACCGTTCTTAATGGAAGCTGTTGCTGGAGACAGATGCTGCTGTATCAGCACCGCTTTCTATATTGTGAGGATACATTCTGTGTATGCCATTTAGCATCCTCTAAGCAAATGATTTCTTAGGTTATGCTGTTTGTATTTATGCTCTTCTACATCTGTCTGAAAAGAGAAATCAAGCAGTCGCTTCTGCAAGTTCTATGCAGATGAGAATATGAAATGAGCTTCAGTGGTAAGTTACGGATTGATCTGACTAAAATCAACCTGCATATGAAAACAAAGAGAAAAGGTCTACTGAAAGAGAGAAGTGCTGGTTGTCAGGGATCTGGGTTTTTTTTATGAGAAGAATTGAGTATCAACTACTCTTCTCTCTTTACATCAGGACGGACATTCCCTACGCATCCTTACTTTTCTGCCCACCTGGGAGCAGGACAGCTATCACTCTTTAATCTCCTGAAAGCATACTCTTTGCTGGACAAAGAAGTGGGTTATTGTCAAGGTATAAGCTTTGTAGCTGGAGTGCTGCTTCTACATATGAGCGAGGAACAGGCCTTTGAAATGCTAAAATTCCTCATGTATGACCTTGGCTTCCGTAAACAGTACAGGCCAGACATGATGTCGCTCCAGGTAAGTCAGTCCTTCCCCTAAAGCAAGCCAGAGTTTTAAATTAGTTTTGAGCTCTCAGAGGTTGCTTATGTTCTCCAGGGTCTTATGAAGCTTCTTATGTTGTTTTGGAGGTTGTGAGGGGCGTGACAATGTTATTGTCAAACCCCTCTCCGATTCTGAATTTGCAAACAGAGAAGTTCAGAACTCGCAGACTTTTCCTGTCACACGTCCCCATCATCTCGTGTTTGGAAACTCTGCTTTCTCTGCTATTTTGCTCTTCCTTTTCTTTTCCTCACTTCTCTCTCTTCCTTATGCCAAAAAAACGATGTGCATCCGTTTGTATAGATGGAGTTTAAAAATAAATTTAATTTTGTTTTTTTCATAAGCACTTAAGATGTAGATTTTTCTCTTGTACCTCCAAGTCAAATCAATAGTGACACCCAGTGGCCAGTCAGTGTACTCCATAGGCATTTGTACTTGGGGCGGCTGTCTTGCCTCATCATTTGCACATCTTTTCTCTCATCGTCCTCTACCCCACCACCCTCAATACAGAGAGAAAACAGACGAATTTTTAGTCATTTAATTTGCTTACGAAACGATGCATGCTCTGCAATGGTAGTCTTTTAACAGCTAGCTATAGATACTCAAGGCTGCTTATGAAGGAGACAGAAAATCTTTCAGATCTGTATAAACTTCAGGGTTTAAAGTTTGAGAAATCTTTTACCTTGAGATGTAACTGTCCACTGACTTAGATAACTATATGCTATAAGCCCCTAATATTATAAAGGGATATACCACTGCTGAGTTAAAGCTTGTAATCCACAGTGGAGAAAGAGAAAACTAAGAGGCAGATACAAAAGTCTCTTTTTTTTTTTTATGCTTCCTGCATAGCAAACACTTATAATTAAGTAAAAACTTAAGGGGGAGTTTCAGTCCACTTTTCATGACCAGTCACTTTAGGTGCTTATTTGGCAAATGTCCAGAACAATAGAATAGATTGTAGTTAAAGAAATTGTATGTGCTTATTCTAAAAATGATAGAGGAGTGTTTTACTGTGGATGTAAGTATGCTATTACAAGTTTGTTGTGATGAATTAAGGGTGAACGGCCATAAAGAGCATCGTTCTGCCTCTTCCCTGTCCCATTCCGCTCCCTCCCTGCCTCCCTCAATATGTTTTGAACCACTGGGGTTCAAAGTATGATAACTGCATGGTTGTGGGATTTTTTTTCCCCTAGAAGATGCTCTCATAGTGTTTGTATGTTATACTGCAGTTGTAGACTTCAATAACATCTGATGGTTCGAGAGCATTCAGATGTCCAGGATTTCACCTTTTGATTTAAATGAATCTGAAACTTTCATTGTCAGAAGCTCTTAGGAAGAACACTTTTTAAGTTTGAGGAGGTTTACTGCTTGTAGTACTGTTTGCCCTTTAAATGAAATTACCTCTCTTTCCCCACAGTTTGCTGCTAGGCAGTTATCCTGTTCTAGGCAAAAGTACAAGTTTTGTCTGCTCAAGACAAACTAGACTATTGAAAATGACTTAGAGGATCTCACTAAAGCCTAACCCTTTGTTTTGGTTTTTAACAGGAGTAGAGCACTTGCAAATTCTTTTGCATTTACAGTACTGAAACACAAGTAAGCTTATATGCAGAATTAGCTTCTGTCCTGTAGAAGAAAAATGTTGGATGTTTCTTTAGGGTAATGAAAACTTATTTGACTTAATTTTTAATTGTTGTCTGGAAAAAGTAGTAATCTAGATCCTTAGTTCATAATGAACTCATCCAGTTGGTTTACTGCCTCTGTGATACTATTCTAATTTCACACGTAAATGTGTTTTCTATCGACACTGTCCAAACTGTGCTTAATTAGTATCTTTGGCAATTAAAGCAAGGACTCAAACACATGCATAAATTTAGCTAATTTGCCTGAATGAGAAGTGATCTGTCTGCTTGCGGACGCTGCTGACTGATAGATAGTTTCAAGTGCAGTCAGTTTTTGGTAGGGAAGAATCATGACCACTAAAAGTAGGAAAGTAGCTGGATCCAATAAGTCATTTTCTTATTGAGGAATGGATTCACCTTAAGCATAAGGCACTGTTGACAGCAAAATTGGATGTGAGAGCTAATCAATATATGTCTGCTTCTCATCTTCTGCTTTGAGAGAAGCGTTGCTCTGTACTGTGAGTGACTTACTGTGGAATATAAACTATCAAAATTGCAAGGAAATAATTTGCCACAGAGTGATATTTTTAGCAATGAATAGCAACTTTTAACCACTTTGCTTTGCAACCTTTTACAGGTTGTATAGCAGCACTTTTTGCATCGGTACCTTAAATTTCTCTGGACCACTGGCATGTGGGAGGTGTGCTGGGAAATATGTATGTGGTACACCTCTGTTGACCCACTGTACCTAATGTACTCTGTGGGTACAGAAGCTGTCTAAAGTGATGATTGCAGCATAGGAGTTTTAAATGCAGCAAAAATATGGCCAAGATTCAAAGGATGAAAACTGAAATGTGTAAATTTAGCCAGAAGTAGTTCAACTCTGTAATGGAGAGTTTTGGCATCTTGGAAGAGGTACTTCTACTTTCTTTGCTGCAAGACTGAAAGTTCTGGTTTGTTGATAAAGTTAGATCAATGTATTCTCTTCTTACCTTAAGCCTGTGAATCTGAAATGATACTTCATTAATAATCAGGTTCAAACTGTTTTTTGTTATTGACTGCTGTGTTGGTTTTAATTCATTAGGGTTGGGTTGTTTATACCTGAGTAGATATCACTCAAGGCCCTAGGCAACAATTAAGCTTCATTTTACAGTGCCATCTGTACTGGAGTTAATTTCCATTGAGTGAAATGGGAATGGTTTGGAAAACTGAGTAAAGCTGAACTTTTCTTTCTCTACTTCCTTCCCCACCAACCCCCTCATGCGCTGTAGATTCAGATGTATCAGCTCTCAAGGCTTCTTCATGATTATCACAGAGACCTGTATAATCATCTTGAAGAAAATGAAATCAGTCCCAGTCTTTATGCTGCGCCATGGTTTCTTACACTGTTCGCATCTCAGTTTCCATTAGGATTTGTAGCCAGAGTATTTGGTAAGAAAGTTTATTCTATTGCAATAATAAACAGAACAATGTTGTCCATTGTGTTTTGAAACTCTCAGGGAGTAGTTTTCTACATACTAGGGACGTTTGGGGTGACTATTGTGGGTGGCAAGTAGCAACGCTCTTCATGGTGGGATGTCAGCTCCTTTTCAAAGAGGAAAACTGAAATGTATTCTTTTAAACATCAGACTTGAGCAATTAAGTATGTCTGCTGTTACAAGCCAAGAGACTTTTGAAGTGTGAACAGCAGGAAGTTTATTGTTGCAAATGTATTTTATGCATCAAGCATTCGGTTTATGTCTATAGAAAAGTTCATCTTGTTGAACTTGCAAATTGAAAAAAGAGAATGCATTGGTTTTCAAGAAAGTGTTTCTGAATAACTGATTCTAAAGTGTTTTCTAATAAAAAATAAAGTAAACTTGAACTTAAAGGCTGTTTCAGGTATTCATGTGTATATTGAACAGTTTCGTAGCTTTAGTATGCCTCTTATTCCATTTAGATAGGTTTTTTTTATGATATGCTCCTCTTCAGATAACTTCTAGTACAGAAGCTTAAATATTGATTGTGCCTTGTAGTGTTTACAGTATCAGCATGTCAAGTACTTGATTTTGTATTCTTTTACTGTCAATAAGAACTGCCAGCTTAATCAAATCTCTAACGCAGCTTTTTTTTTTTTTTTTTTTTTAATTTATTTATTTATTGATGTAAAACTCACTGCACTCAGATATGCACCAAGAAGATAGGAGCATATGTCATGTACTTGCTCTTAAATCAGACTTTTTTCCCATTCATTATTCTGTTTTCATATGGCACCTTTTGTCTTTTCTTAAGAAATTCAACCTGACTTTTGTCTCATGTTTTATTACTGGAGTGTGTTAGGTTTTTAATTTGTTTGGTGTAGTGGTTTGGGGGGGAAGAGGAGTTTGGTTGGTTGGTTTTGGTTTTCATTTTTTTTAACCTAGTGATTTCTCCATTACAGAGGTTTTTTTCCTCTTACAGCAAACTTTTTCTGACTGCTGTTTGGGTGAACAAATGATTGGTGTATCTGTTTTTCAGCGGTATTCACGTGATTGATACATCTCTTTCCCAGTGGGATTATTGAATTCCGGAACACTCAAGCATTTCATGTTTGGGTTTTTTTGTTTGTTTGTTTGTTTTATTTGTTTGGTTTTTGTTTTTTTTCTTTTTGGTTTGTTTTTCAAGGCTAAAGTGTTCTTTTCTTTTTTTTGTCTTCAGTAGGCTTTGAATTTGGAAAACAAAGTTTTTAAGGGTGGGGAGGGTCAGTGTTCATTTCTCTGTAATGAGCTGAGAAAAGCGTGTTCCCATTTTAAAACTCAAAAGTCACTATGTTGTTTTACTTCCTCCATCTTCAGTGTCTTATGGGCCATTGTCATATACCAGGAACAGATGGTTAATGTCTACCCATCACAAATTATATACTTAATATTTATGCTGCTTGAATGTGCATCACAGACTTGAGAAGGGAGACTTCTAGGAACTGTGTGTGAGTGAGATGGCTGCCTCACCAGTGTCCTGGTGCTACCCTGTGATACTGGATTAGGGCCAGGGATGACCTCTCAGTATCAGGATCAGAAGTTGAGTTTGTTCAGTGGCGTAGCCCTGCTGTTGGTGGTGTGGCAGAGCCAACAGCACAGGAGGCTTTTTGAACTGGTCATGTGCTGTGTTCATCTCAGTAACTGCAAGTCCACCGCTGCTACCGAGACCAAGTTTCTAGTTACTGTGATCAAGTTTCCAGTTTCTGTGCAGTCTGTGTCTACTGACTTCTGCAGAGCCCAGACTTTCCCCTCACATCCACGTAATTATACGTCAAAGTAAGGGTTTGGGGCTTAAATTATAGCCAATGTGATCACTACTATGGATTTTGAAAATAATATGATTGGTTATAGAATCTACATGATCATTTTTTAAGGACTAGCTTCTGCCTGTAGAAAACAGTAAAATGCCAGTATGTTGTGTTGTGATCCGCTTCCCAATTGCTTTTCAGTCATAGATGCACTTATAAACAGTTAGCAGTTAGTTAACAGTCTATAGTCTACAGTAGACAGTAATGAAATGCTTATTGCAGATAACCGTTACAGACATAATAAGCATGCGATATTTTGTTTAATGCTCTCTCACATCTGTAAGGTGACAGAAAATGCTTTTATATGCTTTAACCTCATGTTGAATAAGACAGATTGCACTTCCGAACTGAATAAATCTGCAGTATGATTGATTATAAAGAAAAACATCTCAGCGAATATATATATTTATCCAATGACTTTAGCTCTCATTTTCAAGATATTTTAATTATTTTCTTTTTTAGACATTATTTTTCTTCAAGGAACGGAAGTGATATTTAAAGTAGCACTG
Organism: Phoebastria nigripes; assembly: GCA_035582835.1. Taxonomy (NCBI): domain Eukaryota; kingdom Metazoa; phylum Chordata; class Aves; order Procellariiformes; family Diomedeidae; genus Phoebastria; species Phoebastria nigripes. The sequence continues at coordinate 338,134 of JAYKAV010003230.1, forward strand.
AGCCTACTTAGTAGTCAAGAAACATCTATAATGGGATGTGAGAGTTTTGAGAACATTGTTGATTTTCTTAAAACCACTATTCCAGATATGACTCAGCCTCAAATGGAAAAAATTATTACCCAGGTAAAGTTGGTTTTCTCTTTACCTTTTTTCCCCCCATTTAGTTTACTTTAAAAGAATCATGCCTAAGGTATACGTAAAAGTCTTCTCAGTATGTTCCTTTTGGTTTGAAATGCAAAGGAGTCATCTTCCCAGTAACTTGTATAGAAATAGGATATGAGCTAATTTCAATGGGTTTTGAACTGCAATTTTAGCAAGACTTTAGTTGCTACCTCAGGGTTTAGTACAAAGGTTCTTTTGTGCCCCAGCTATTGGGAGAACATGACTTTGCTTATAAATTTCACGTCACCATCAGAACGGTAAAGGTAGCCTATTTTCCAAACCTAAACCCAGCTGTTGCTCCCTGCTAGTGGGTGAGCAGTCCAACAGTTTGTGATGGGAAGCACAACTTGCCATGGTGGGAAGAGACGGCATCACAGCAACTTCTCCTCCTGATCCTTCAAACTTCTGGCTGCACAGGGCCGGGTACCCCCATAGGAACTTTTCTGACACCTCCAACTTAAGATCCTACTAGTTAGGAAGTTGGTGAGGCCCTGTTTTCATGATCTGTATTAAAATTAAGGTCGAGCAAACTTTTGCTGTTCTGTTGCGTGGGCAGCTTCTGTGCTCCTGGGGATCGCTTTTAGGGCGCCCTTGTGCAACTTCCCCTTCTCACCTCAGCCCTGCCCTTTGAAGGATCACATTTGGCAGGTGCTTGGTGCCAGACGTAAAAGCCCCTCAGGATTGATCCCTGCCTTTCTTGGGTAGGGGAAAGGAGGACTGGAGTAGTGTTATTTCATCAGTATCATTGCAATTTTGTGGCAAAGGGCGAGAATAGAAGAAAAACAAAGAATTACTGAGGCTGATACAGCTTCTTGTGAAATACTGTCAGTGGCTGGGATCTTCATCTCTCTACATAGTCTTCCTCTGCATTGAAACTGCAAATTGAAAATGAGCCTCAGTCTAGTACCTTAACTGTGAACCTGTGAGCAGTTTTCCCTCCTTCAGGTGGCAGTTCGGAGATAACAGAAGAGCTCTAGAAAACCATCTCCATATGCAGGAGTGCAGTTAACACTGATGCATTCCTATGGCTTGGTTAACGCTTGAATGTTTCAGATACTGTCAGTTAAGAATTCATTTTTAGACATGTAAATCGTCATTGTACTGATTGTGATTGCTATGCTAAACCTGTGTCAGGCACTTCAGTGTCTGTCTTCACAACTCTGATTCTGGCAATGATAGAGATGGTAGTTCAATATTTTTGATACTATTAGAAATTAAATCTCTCTCCTGTGGTCTGCGTGGGTTGCAGAGCAGTCACGCTGTGGCGAGCATGGTAGAAGTGGCTTTGTGCAAAGCCAGGTCTGATTGAGTAAAGAATGGGTTATATTGCCTGAGCAGAGGTGGATGTGGTTATACGCAGGTCAGCTCAGCTCAGCTCTGAGAGGAATGTCGCCTGCTTGCCTCTGGTGTCGTCTCATGCTGAGCAGCCTTCTGGATCTACACATTCACGTGTAGACTGCCTATATCGTATTGCTCCTGCCTAGGCTGGCTGCAGGTGGAGTCGTTTGGCTATCTCAGTGTTGTAATTCCCAGGACCATCCTCTTCTAGTGGATAATGAAAGAAAAATGTAGACATTATGCAGGACTATAAGACACAGATGAAGAATTGACTAGGTAGCTACATAGAGGAAAATGGCACTTGCCCAGCTTGAACACCATATGTAATTTAAAGCTTTACCTCATATGAATTACCTGAAGAACAGTGAACATTATGCACAACTTGTTTTGTTGGGGGATCTGTGTGTGTCTTCTGTTGGTGTAATGCTTGTGATCTCTAGAACAAGGAACAGAATTAATGTCACTGTAGACATCCTTCCCTTCCTAGTCTAAGCTATTTGGTAACTTTCAGAAGCTGAGAGGCTGTGACTAGATGTATAAACAGATGAGGGTCATGTGGTCCCATCACTGTTAGGTGCTCAGTTCCATAGTCTTCATAAACTTCATAAACCAAAGCATCCCAATAAGAAAATAGTTTATCTTCGTGCAGAGAGAGCGCACAGGGAAACTGTAACCATGAAGAGTGTTTTTATAAAAGTCTATAAATGGGCACTTGGAGTCAAGAGATCCAGTTTTGAGGGTGGAGATCTGATGATTCTTGGATTATTCTCCTCATTGTGTGATCCTGCTCCCTTCACAGCTGGTGAGACTTGAATTTAAAAATTTCTTCTTGAACTTCTTAATATTCCTGAGCAAGAGATGATAAGACTTGGTCATATTATAAAATTCTTGGATTAAATCCGACTTTTCTGCTGATAAATCTCATAGTAAGAGATGGTATTTGGTAATTGTAAAAGTGATGATCCAATTTATTCTAAAGTCTATGATTTATTATGGCTACAATAAGAACTCTAGATGCTAAAATGCTCTTACTGTAGACTTCACCTTAAAATACTTTTTTGAGAGGAACCGGAAAAAACATTCAGTTAATCAAGCAGAGTTGCCTTTTAGACAAACATTCATGTGGAATAAGTGCTCTCTATTTTAGTTAAAAATTGTTTTTTCTCTCATGATAGGTGTTTGAGATGGATATTTCAAAACAACTCCATGCCTACGAAGTAGAGTACCATGTTCTTCAGGATGAACTGCAGGAAAATGTGAATCCCTGTGATGAAGGTGAACCCCTGGAGAAGCTGGAGAGGGCAAACAGTCATCTGAAGAGACAAAACATGGATTTGTTGGAGAAGCTACAGGTAAATGACTTAAGACTACAAACTCACAGAGAGGTCATTTCTGTGATTCAGCCAATAGAGGAGTAAGTGTCTTTTTTAAATGTACATGAGAAGTCTCCTAACTGCAAGACCTTATGCAGTTGAGCTGTTCTCTCAATTACAGTGATTTACTTCTGTTAGACGTATTTTTAACTCCTTTATCATTCCTTGCACTTTTCCTTCTTGATTTAGACTTCTTTTTCTCAAAATATCTCCACCCTTACCTCCCGTAAAATCTTTTGGCAAAATTTGTGTATCTTGCTGAAAAATTAGTTCTCTGTCCCTTCATCTCTTTGCTTCCCTATTGGAAAGTTTTAAGAAATAATCCATAGTGCAGTAGGCTTGCTTTCTCCAGACCTTTGTAGGCAGTATCGTTCTGTTTCCTTCTGTTGAAGCTCATAGTCCTACTTTTGAAAGGTAGTCTCTCCTAGCAGACTTGAATACAGCTGAGTGCCCACCAGACTTTGCCCAATAAGGTCATGCTTTAAAAAAATCTTCTCTTCCTCCTTCACTATTCACCCTTTCTCCCATAGCCTGGCCAAGACTTGTTTCAGGTTTCAATATGTATTGTCTTGCATTTTCCTGAAAGACAAGCTCTTCTTTTTGCATCACCAGGCCATTTCCTGTTATATTTGTTGATTTGAACAGCATTGGGAAGAGCTCAGAGAGCACCTTCAGCTTCTGAAACCTGAAAATAGAAGCAGGGAAAAAAAGGAAAGATCAAGTCCTCGTTATTTTTGTGTTTATGGGCTAAGGGTGCTGTGCTGTGTTCTTTTAATATTGAAAACAGGGATCACTTGCTTTTCTACTTTTTTTTTTTTTGCTTTATTATTTTTTTTTATTTATTTATTTACTGCTACCTGGGCTTTTACTTCTGTTCTGAAAATGCAGCAAGGGCATAGAATAATTATGAGTGACTGATTTGAAAGGCTCTATCTAAGCTCTTCTGTTCTTCGAGGGCCGTACTGTAATGCATCTTCCTCAGTTCCTTAACCTCTTCATCTTTTTGTTTGTATAGCCTCTTCGTTCCTCTGCTTGGGAGGAGGAAACGTTCCTTTCCTAGGAACGGTCAGAATTCCCCCACTTCCCACAGAGAGACATTTGCTACTGCTGAGGTCCAGGGTTGCTGATTACTAGTCAGTGGTTTTTTTCCCAGAGGAAGCTGTAGGTCTTTTATCGGAGAATAGGGAAAACTGTCTGCTTCTAGACTTAACGTTCAGGTTCTCTTTCCCTCTAACCTCTCCATCCTGCTGATTTACTTTATTACATAGGATTCCCGTTGCTCCATCACTGTCAGACAAGTCGTCTCTTCCAGTGCTACTCCAGCAGCTGATTTCCTTTTTCTCCCTGCAGCTCCAGTTCCTTGTTACTCTCAACTGTCCCTTGCTTGCTGCAGCTTGCATGTCTCCTTCCTTCTGTAAAGCTTTCAGAAATCCTTCAGGTTGATCTGGCCACTATAAGGAGATTCTGTGTATGATACAGTAGGCACTCCTTATATCATCTGCCTAGATGTCTTTTAGAAACATCTATGTAATTAAGTTCTTTCCTTAACATATAGCATATCATAATATAAAAAAAGTTATTCAGAACGTCTCAATTTATAATAAAGATAATGTTACTGTTTACAGGTTGCTCATGCTAAAATTCAGAGTCTGGAATCCAGCCTGGAGACTATTTTGACTCGAGAGAACAAAATGAAGACTGTAATTCAGTCCCTGGAACAGGAGAAGATAACATATCAAAAGACTCTTGAGCAGATAATGAAGTATTTGCCAGCAGAAGCATTGTCTGACTGTGAACTGCTCCTGAAGGAAGTAAACTACAATCCAAATAATAAAATAAAATAAGGAGTAAGCCATAAACCAGGGTTTTCTAGGCAGCATTTCTTCAAAAAAAGGGAAAGAAAAGATGAGTATGCTGCTTTCAAAGGACTTAGCAATAGGCAACGGTATTATCCAAAACTAGTGCTGGGACACTCATAGCTACAGATGGGCCTTCAAATGTATGCAAATTCAGGCTATTAATTTTTTTATGATTGTGTAAATAAATCACAAGGGAGAAATAGAGGATTCTCACGTGTAATTATGATAAGTAGATGTATATTTAGAGTTGATCTAAAGGAAAAGAGAAATTTCAGTAGTCAAAGCCAAGATAATGGTGATCTACAAATTCACTCTGGATGCGCTTGTCTTGTAGTGAAATGAGGATAGTGTGTCTTTATATATATATGTATGTTGAATAATACTTGAAGAAAAAAAAAAAAAAGAATGTAATTTTCCCTCCAAAGAGCAGCATGTTTCACATCTGTGGAAAATCTGTGTGAACTCATGCGTGCCTCTCTTTTAATTCTACTGACATTGTGTGCACAGACCAATAAGCAGAATAAGTATCATGACTTGGTTCATACAGAAAGAGCTCTAGTGCCCTCCGCTGCCTGGGCTGTACTGGTCAGCAATGTAATTCCACATGCATGTTGGAACTGGAAACAAAAAATATCACGTCATAGCTCCACCTCTGTAGCTCAGAGCTAAGAAATAGGTATCTATACACTTGCAGAACTTGTAAAGACAAGAGCTAATGGTGACTTCTACTTCCTTCACGGCCTGTTTGCTTCCACCTGTCCTGGGGTTGGTCATGATGACAGGAGGAAGGAAGCAAGGCTGTGGGGTGGTATTTATTCTGATGTTAATTTTCTGCAGGAGACTTGCTGTCATAAGAGTTAGGTGTGTAAGAGGTTCTCATTTAACCAAAGAAATACTACAAGAAGCCTTGTCTTATCGTAGTGGGAGCCAGAAAGCTGTTCTTAAGTTTTATTTGAAGAGAAAATTGGGGCAGGTTGCAGGAAGTTGAGCATAAGTGCACGAGGGAGGACCAAGCAAGTTTCAAATATTATGTACCTTTCAGTTTTCACATACACAGTGGATATACATTTCAAAGGGGATTCTGAAGTACAGGTGCAGTTTTAATAATGCTTTCCAGGTTATTCCTGTTTTAATACTGCTTTGTGGTCTTCTTTTTAAAACAAAAGTAATGAATTTGTGTGTTCTGAGCAGAAGGTAGGTAAGCTCTGATCATTTCAAGGGAGAAAATATGTTTATAAAGGTATAAAAAGATGCATATAGATTTAAAAATGTTTTTTGAGTGGAATTTTTGAGAAGGCTTAGACAACWGTGTAATAGACACATATTTTGGAGTGCATGTCTGAACCGCTAATTGGGTGTTACAGTGGCTCATGTTATCTCTTAGCATTTATACTGTATTTCAGGAAACACCTATTCTTTTTAGTAAGAAAAACAATTAAGCGAAGTGCCAAATCCAGCAGTGTCTTTATGCATAAGATTGTCCAATTTAGAAAGCAAGGACTGAATATCACTGCTCTCTAAGTATTATGCTTTACGTTAACATAAAAGTGAGGAACAACAATGCTGATTTGCTGCACGCTGCTGTGGAACTTAGGGGCTTGGGGGTCTCCTGTTCTTTTTTTTGGTTGTTGTTTTTTACTTCCATGGTGTTTTATTTGATTAAAGATACCGATTTACTTAACAGTCTTTCTTTTTACAGTTGGGGTGCAAGGTCTTAACACTGTGTATAAAATTATGTGGAATCTGTCTAGATATTTCAAGAATATTGTATTGTACTAAGTGGGAAAATGCCAAGTGAAAAGGCAGTTCTTTGCAATTTTGTTCAGAGTAAGTTTTAGCTGATGTGTACATACAAAACCAATCCCAGGAACTGCAGTAGTGTGTATTACAAAGAATCAAGGTTATTCAGATACATATCTCTCTCTCTTTTCCTTTTTTTTTTTGTTTTGTTTTGTTTGTTAAGATGCACTGAATGTGCTTTATCCTTTGTTTCACTTATAAAATTTTTCATGAAATGCCTGGAGAAATTCCAATAAATGTCATTGCTGCATTTCCCATGGCCTCTGGCTAGTTTTATTTTTCTACACTTCAAGTATCAATCTCATTCTCAATAGTACTGTTTACATGAAAGATGAAAAGAATCTGTTTAGTTTCTAGTTGTGGGGAAAAAAACCACAGGATTTGTAGAAGGACAGGGGGAGGATAAATTCTTATGGGGGAAAATAGTCTTGCATTGTTCTTAATAGAAGATGAAATGATTAAAAGGTATTTTTCTTCTGTAGCAGTTCATTTGGTACATATGCATGTTGAGAATAGTAATTTGATGAACTCTACTGTACATCTAGCTTGGGAGGAGGAGGAGGACACCATATCAACAAGTAGGAATAAACTACAGAAGTAAAACCACAATGACGTAAGTGCCTCATGACACTGGGACATTTGTGTCCAGAATACAAATGCTATCACAAATGTGGCTTGTAACTGGGTATCTCTAGAGTGTCTAGCTTGAAGACTGCACTCAAGCAGGTATGCTCCAGACCATCTTCAGATGAATAACCAGCAAGATTATCTAGAAGACTGTGAACGGCATGTGTGTTTGTGTCCATCTGTTTGTCTCTCCCTGTCTATCGTAGCTTTACAGCTGTTCTGTTCTGGTTGTGGTTGTGCAACTGTGAAGAGGGAAGTCTAAGGTGCAGTGGGCCAGAGTCAGAGCTGCAAGGATATTTACTTGGGAGAAGGGACGGTTCTTGGATTTGGACGAATTACTCATTCCTATATCTTGTTTTTCTGTTTAGAAAAAAAAATTTCAGAATAAAGCTATTGTTCTTCTGAGCTAAGCACAACAGCGCGCTCAGTTTTTGCAGTCAACTTGCAGAGAACTAACTCGGGAGGAAAAAGTATCTGCTGTTTTCAGGAACAGCTAACTTAGACTGGTTTCTGCTGGCAGAGGGCTTTTTTAAAAGCCTGGGAAGAGATCCATCCTTTTAGCTAGCAAAGTAGCTTGTAAATGAAGAGTACTACTTGCCAGGAATACAGTTGAAATAGGTCAGTCTGGTAAGAAGGGCTAACATAGGGAACTCTCTGGTATTCGCATCTTTTATGGATGGAAAACTTGGCCGGAAAGTTGTTTGTTTTGGTTTGGTTTTTTTCTCTCCTAAAAATGAGAGTATGTATTTCTCTTCTAAAAAGAGGAATATTTATTTAAGGTGCCTTTAAGTTGCATTTTGTTCACTTTTCTCTAAAAAAGCATTAGATATTACTGAAAAATCAGTCTCCTGATAAATGGCATGTTCCAGTTGAAGACTTGACGTGAAATCACAAATCTAGCTAATCTTAAGTGGTTTGATTATACCCTCTTCAACACGACACTGCTTTGCTTAATATCACTACAAGAAAGCTGAACAATTTCTAACATAAGAAAGCATTTCAGCAGTTTCGTCCAAGAATTTGGTATTACTAGCATGATCCAGAGGGTCTACATTTGGACACTTAATCTAAACCTAAAGCCACATAGGTATTAGTGTGAATAGTCTTTTGTGTGTTGAGGTGAATAACCCCAGGCACTGTTAATAGTAATTATCCACTCAGTCTTTGTAGTCATAGATGGGTGTTGACAGGCATGTGCAGGCCGTAACATTTCAAGCTTTATGCCAGGCTACACCATCCATTTGAAGAATTGTAATCGATTCTGTATTTCTGTAGTTCAGCTTTTACTGTCAGTGTTAGCTATTGAATGCATTTAATGTATGCTTTGCCTTCCTCAGTCTTTCTAGTGACTAGAAAGAACAAAATTTAACTTTCTTTTCCAAAAAGGCATATTGAATGCTTAGCTATATCCTTCCTCCAGATATCTGGTGTGCAAGGGATAGAGTTTATATGCTTAAAGTTTAATATGTTAGCTCACTCTGTCTGAAAGCATATTAAACTCAGCAGCGACAGTAAAAAGCTGGGGAGTAAAGCAGAGATTACTGTGTGCCTTGAACAGCTAATGGGTTGTGTGCTGACTGGCTTGCAATGAAGTGGAATCTGGACGGATTGGTACTTGGTGTGTTGTTTGGTTTTATTTTAATGCTGACCTTAATTCTGGACCAAAGGAAGGAGCTGGCGGTGCTCCTTTACCAAAATGTTGTGTTGGGGTTTCATTTGAGTTGAGAAGGTTTTCCACTCCTTTACTATTCTCTTCAGAACACTTTCTCAGCAACCACTTTTTAACAAGGAAATTGGGAATTGTTTGTAGTCTTACCATAAGAAGAACTTCTTTTGGAGCTTATCCAAACTGTTCCTGTACTCAAATTACAACTTACTCAAGTCTTCACTCTGATAAAAGAAAGTTAGAAGGTTTTAATATATTGGTTTTATTTTTGGTTAGGGTGCGTGCTGAGAGATGACATAAATGCCATACATCATGTCCTGCCGGAACGTACATGGGGAGAAGTATTGAGTGAGCTTGCGCTTGTAAAACACTGGTCTATGAGATGTCACTTTTTAGTGTGGGAAATAGGTCTATATCTGACTTCAGAAGAGAGACCTAGTTGCACTGGCTGTGTGTACTCTATGCTGTTACCTGTCCGAATGATTACTTCAATTGCCTGCGTACAATTAGTATTTGGAGTTGCAGATCTTTAGATGTATATGGCCATTTTTGTCAAAAAAGTTTAAACTGCTTGTACAATCTAATTTTGAGCGTGAATGAAGCAGGAATGAAGCATTCTGTGTAGTACAAGCATTCTCTTCACGTCCAGAGTAGCCATCCAGCTGAAAACCCTGTTTCAGAACAGAAGAAACACACAGTGAAGAAGGAGCTGGTTTGAGCCTATAGTTACTTTTCCCTTGGCTGGGCAAGTGGGCTACCCGAAATAGAATCATAGAGTATCTCAAGTTGGAAGGGACCCATAAGGATCATTGAGTCCAACTCCCTGTTCCTTGCAGGACTACCTAAAACTAAACCAAATGTCTAAGAGCATCGTCCAGATGCTCCTTGAACTCTGACAGGCTTGGTGCCATGACCACTTCCCTGGGGAGCCTGTTCTAGTGACCGACCACCCTCTCAGTGAAGAATCTTTTCCTAATGTCCAATCTGAACTTCCCCTGATGCAGCTTCATTCCATTTCCTCATGTCCTGTCGCTGGTCACCAGAGAGAGGAGATCAGCACCTCCCCCTCCGCTGCTCCCCTTGAGGAAGGTGTAGACTTCGATGAGGTCACCCCTCAGCCTTCTCCAAGCTGAACAAGCCAAGTGACCTCAGCTGCTCCTCGTAAGTCTTACCCTCGAGGCCTTTCACTATTGTTGTTGCCCTCCTCTGGACACACTCTAATAGTGTGATGTCCTTCTTATATTGAGGCGCCCAAAACTGCACACAGTGCTCAAGGTGGGGCCGTACCAGTGCAGTGTAGAGTGGGACAATAATCTCCCTTGACCGGCTAGCTATGCTGTGCTTGATGCACCCCAGGTCGGCCCTTTTTGCTGCCAGGGCACACTGCTGACTCATACTCAGCTTGCCATCAACCCAAACCCCCAGGTSTCTTTCTGCAGGGCTGCTCTCCAGCCTCTCATCCCACAATTTGTACCTATAACCATGATTACCCTGTCCCAGGTGGAGAATCTGGCACTTGCTCTCGTTAAATTTCATACGGTTGGTGATTGCCCAGCTCTCTAGTCTATCCAGATCTCTCTGTAAGGCCTCTCTACCCTCGAGGGAGTCCACAGCTCCTAGCTGAGTATCATCGGCAGTCCTGGGGAATAGAGAAAGACAGGGGCACAGTGTGAAGTGAAGAGTAGATCAGGCTACCCAGTGCCTGGAAGCAGCAGCAGTAACACCATGCAAAGCCTGGCTTGCTAAACATCCAGGAATGCAGCTGGGTCTGTGCACGGCTCTGGGACGGCTGGACATCACCTCTGTGCTGCATCTTGGGGCCCCTTGCTTCAGACAAGGTCAAGTCTGGTCCTGTGGACTGAGCGCCCATTTGTCCAGTGCAGTTTGTGCTCCTGAAAGACGTCTTCTAGTTTAGTTTTATGTGCTGAGACAGCACCATGATGCAAACCAAATCAGAGTAAGTAGGGATGAGTGGGAGATTTCCTTCAAAGTGTACATCCGATGCTAACTAAAACCCCGCTGTAGGCCCCCAAAGCCAGTCAGCATCCCATCAGCACTTCTCCAGGAGGACACAAGACTAGTTTTGTATGAACCTGCTGGGCTATCCTCTCCAGCACTCAGTAAAGGGCGACTTTTTTTTTTTTCCAGTGCTACAAAAAACATTTGCCTTAATTTTTTAGTGATCAATCTGCTAAAGTTGATGCTTCAGAAGAAATTGTAGTTATTAAATTTGTACCTGAATATTGTCCACGAGGTGTCACTGTTGCTTTTGTACGTGCAGCTCGTGTGTGTGTGACAGTGTCGTGGTTGCACGGCTCCTGTGCTGTGCACAGTGTGCGAGAAGCACACTATGGCTCTTATTTTAGAGGAGAATTAACTTCTTCTCCTGCCCGATGAAGCACGATGCTCTATTCGCGCACACTATTTGTAATAAAAGGTGACGTTCATGGTCAAAGAATTTATTGTATTGAGAGGACTTACTAAATGATAGATATGGCCTTCTCAGAAAACGGATGCTTCAGTTGCAGTGTTTAGCCTCAGCTCTTGTGTGAGAGAACTATGGAAGCTCTTTTACATGCTACAACAGGCATATTGTCCCCAGCAATCTGATCCTGGGTGTCTCCTTTTGTACCGTTCTGGTCAAGCAGGATTTAATTTTATGTCTCTTGAAACCAGCATTGAGCTGATCTGGTCTAACTGCAGTCCGATTCTGCACTTACTAATTTTTATTTGCTTTATATAAGGCTTCCTTGCAATAAGCTTCCCTAAGTCTCAAAGAACCAGTCCTTCTTCCCAGGTTTTCTTTTAATTAATCTTACTGGGTTTTCAGCAATCAGAACAAAAATGAAGGATTTGCTCCTATTTTTCCCAGAGCTATGGAGAAAACATGATTTGCTGCTTCCATTTTTCAGTTAACACTTTTTCCCTCCAACAGCATTGCTTTCAGATGTCGTGCTTGTTCTGAAATGCAGAGGACACAGTCAAGATAACACGTTGTTCCAACCACCAAGACACAGCTGTTCTCAAATACGTCTGGACAACAAGCGCAAGGCATGTTTACCTCCCGACCAGAGCCTAATGTTCAAACCATACTCAGGTAATAATGGCATCAGCATTTCCCTGGGGACTTCTGGGCATAAACAAAAAGATGACATCTCTTCTACAATGCGTTTGCATTTCTAAAAGCACCAAATTATAGACGGGCCTAATGGGTTGAAGGTGCTTAAAGCAGGGCCAGTGCACTTCATGTGCAATATACCATCATTTGAAAAGCTATCACATTGTGGAAACATCATTCAAGTGCTAATTTAAATAGTACTAACATCTAAAATGAAGGCATGCTCTGACATTTGTAGGTTTAATGTCTGTTTCTGCACTCTACCAAAATAGATGGGCTGTGGGTGGATCTATGATTATTGCTGTGCATTAGCAAGACAAAAATTGTGTAGGCAGCTGGTATTATGCCTGGGTAAATATAGATGAGGGAGAATCTACAGAGTAATTTTTTGATGTCACATGTTTATTTAGGAAACAATAGAAACAACCTTAACTTCAGCGGTGCTTAAGGCTTTGGAGAGGGAGAGAGGATCTTAAAAATTTGGTGACCAGGCACATCTCCATCCTGCATAGCCTGCGCTCCCGGTAGCAGGGATGGGGTTGCGCAGCCCAGGGAGCAGTGATTCCCTGCCGTCCTTTGCCTACTGAGCAATCACGGCTGCTGGAGCTGGATGCATTGCCAAGCCATCACCCTGACTAGAATTTGTGATGTTTGTGTCCTCTTCCCTTGCAGTAATCCTGGAAACTTCAGAGAGCTTTGATGGGCTGAAATGGGTATATTTTCGCTGACTCCTGGTATTGCATATTCTGGAAGGAGCAAAGGTAGCAGTCTTTTTGGAAGAACATCAATTTATCACTTTCTGGCTAAAACAAGTGAAAGCTACATGGTCCTTCCTACTCCAAATGGACCAGTGAAGGGAAGCAAGGTATGCCAAACCACTGAATTGCTCACAGTGGCGTAACTGCTTTTAGTAACATGTGCTTGTGCATAACTATAATAATATGCCAGTTGGAGGGTAACTTCTAACAGTTTTCTAATGGAGACCAATAGGTAAAGTTCTCCACAAAGTTTTTGGTTCCTCTTTTCTGTGTAAGAATAAACTTGACATAGTGCTGCAGTAAAATTCTGCCTTGTGGGAAAGGGTTGGGTGATTCAGTTATGTCAGTGCGTGAGGGGAAACGTAAGAGTGCAGTGGAGGATAGCCCAGCTCTGACACTTGGTACCAACTCTTCTACAGCCTGACCTGTGCTGCAGGTCCCCATTGACTTTCTCCTCAGAACAAAATGTGCAAACTAGTATTAAACTGGGTGTGTGTGATTTTTTTTCCTCATATTTTTCCAACTTTTTATCCTCTGCAGGAGGACGGGATCCTGCTGTGTATCTTGTTTTCCTTTCAGGCCAGCTGGTTCCCACTTGTTTAGTCTTTCCCCTCCTGCTCATATTCTTCACAAAGGGTGAGATCCCTGACAGTTTCCTTGGTTTGTGGGCGATGTTCTCACCAACCCCAGCCTGCTGGAGAAAYGTAGCATCAAAGCTCTGTGGTTTTCTAAGAAGTGCATTTCTATCAGCCYGATGGGCAGTAGCATTGCTGCCCATCTCTTGTGAAAAGGCAGAGAGCCTTGTCTGGCAGTTCCTTGGGGTTAGTTCGCATGCTCCTGCGGAGGTTATGCACAGGCAATGCAAGAGGGTGCTTCATATGCCTGGCACAGCTGGCTTCTTGTTAAAGGTCCAGGATTTGGATGACTGTAACACCCCTAGTACATGAAGGTGTTGGGGGTTTTTTAATTGTCTCTCAGTGGAAGTAAGCCTGATGAAGTTAAACAGCTCCGGAGGAAACTTTAGTTTAGTTTAGTTGTGGGGCTGGGGATGTGTAAAGTGGTTGTGTGTGAGTAGGCAGGAAGAAATGGAATCATGGCAGGAAATCATAAAGTAGATGTGACAAACACTTCTGCTCTTACAGCACGTGATAACATGCCAATTTTTGAGGATTTCTGGCTTCTTGACATTTGTCCTACTTACTCCTTACAAAAAGTATGTCTTTTTCCTAGCACCACCTGAAATGATCATAGCATCCTAGAGAGCCAAAGCACTAAAATGATGCGACGTTGCTAGGTGGAGAACCCTGCATTTTGGAAATGATATTTATCTGTGATATAATAGGGCCTAGAGAGATGCTACAACATAAATCTGGTAAGACAGCAAAAGATGTACAGTGTCCCAAGAAATTTACCATTAAGTCAAAGAGATGGGAAGAAGGATGAGAGTGAGTTGGTAAGAAGAGCAGTGTGGGCCCAGGGCAATTATGGTCAGTTCAGGCAGATGTACGACTATATTGTAGATGCCTGTTTTTAGAAGTGGGAAGGTTTGATTTAGTCTTTCTCAAACTTTCTGGCTCAGCACTGGCTTTATAGAGACACCTCCAAAGATTAAATCTCATTCATCTAATTTTGATGTCCGCCTTTCTCTGGCTGTGGTGGGTCCTAAAACATTTGCCTATTCCTTTCTTCTCTCCCACCCACCCCAAATACCAGCAAGAAGAGCAAAGGTGTGGCACCTCCTTTCTCTCCCGCTATATAATAACCTAATGGTTAGCACAATTGTTAAGGAAGCTAAAGGCCTGATTTCTGGTCAGAAATGCATCCTCGAAAAAATGCCAGTGGAAATATGTAACACGGACAGCCTCCACAGGCTGTTTGTTTATTCTTATACTTCGAGATTCAAATAATGAGCGTGAGTACACCCTCAAAGGATCTCAATTACTGACTCTCTCTCCCATTTATGGTGTGCTTTGAGGGAAATTACAATGAACATGCTATTAAACAAAACATGAACCCTCAGGCTATGTGGGCTATGGCAGATCCTCTGCTCCTTGGAGTGTGCGTAAGCCTCTCTCCCTGCTCCCCTGTGTGAGCCAGGATCCTGACAGGACTTTCTGGCCCACCCTTGCTCCTGGACCCCAGAATCAGGGTCTCCGGCCACCATGTCAGGGAGGGCAGGAAAGGGAGAAGAGGGGAGTGGGGTGCTCTCACTGTCCCTCCACGCTTGCCGAGACCTGAGGTGCTGCTGTTCTCCAACTGTGGTGTCATCCAAGCTAGTAGTCTTTTTTTTTTTTTTTTTTTTTTTTTTTTTTTTTTTTTTTTTTTTTTTTTTTTTTTTTTTTTTTTTTTTTTTTTTTTTTTTTTTTTTTTTTTTTTTTTTTTTTTTTTTTAATTTCTTTTTCTTCCTTTTCTTTCCCCTCATCCCAGGGGAGTCAGAGTCTGAAGAGAGTCTCAGTGTAAACCTCTGAACACAGAAATTAACTGTAGTCCATTCTGTGTGCGATAGGAAAATGAATAGCAAAGAAACTTTGCCTGGAGCTGCAGGGAAAGGTGGAGGAGAAGGATTTGCTTCTGCTTTAAGTAGATAGAGCATCCTGGAGTTTAGGGCCTGGTTCAATATATCTATCATAAAATAAATGTGGGCTCTACCACCACCTGTAATGTGTGCACAGCAGCAAACCACTCCAGACACAGCTAAAAGTGTAATGGCCCAAAGGCGGGGAAGGAAAAGGAGAAATGGAAGGGAAGGAGAGAACAAGGACTGGGCTTGCATTGGGCATGTGAGAAGAAACCTGTGCCACTTTCTTTGCATGCTGGAGGTGCCTGTCACCATGAGGTCTAAGTCACAAATCAGGTTGGTGATATCTCTCTTGGGCTCTGCCAGCAACCCTCTCTAAGCTGTAAACATTTCAAGATATAATGTTCCCTCCCTTTCACTATGACAAAGTAGGGAGGAGGAAGCACCTACAACCAATCCTTGGTAGCCCCAGAAACACCGTGACGGCCCCCACAATCACTGCTCCCCACAAACAGGGTTCCTTTTCCCACATGAAACAAGCCACGTGCTAGGTTTTGCCACAAAACCAAAGGCACTTTAGCACTGAAGTGAGTAAAACTTTTCCCCCTTCCCAAAGAGCAAGTTCGGCACCATTTAAACTTCTGAAATCCAGGACAGGAAGAGATGAGCTTTTGAGCGAAGATCCAGTGCACAAAACCCCTGTATCTATTCGGCTTGGCCTCTGAACTGCGGGTGAAGAGGAGCTCTTGTTTTCAGAAAAATCCAAATAGAATCCAAAAATCCAGTTAGAGCATGTGACCTCTTCGGGGTTAGCTTTTTGTAACCCTCCAAATGCAACAGCATCCATCTGGTCTGTTTGTTTCTTTTTTTTTCTTTTTTTTTAATATTAAAAATATACATTGCTCTGTGCACGTAAATGATAAAATACAATTTCAGTACAGAGAGCTCAAGGGTGTGTAGCATATTTCTTTGATTTTGCAGGGCCAATACCAAGAGTGGCTTCCTTTGGACATCTTTTTACAGAAGCTTTTAATACTTCCTTTCCTTCCACATGAAAAGCCACACACAGGCGTGGCTGTTATACTGTGTAAGATTAACTTAAAGTACAGCACTGAGCTTGCAAAGGTTTGGGGTGTTGAGCTTTCTGCAAAGTCTGCTACCTAAGGATTTAAGCACTCTTCTCATTTACATAAACTAATTGTTACATTCATTAACAGTTATTCTCTCTTCCAAATCCTACATCTGATCTCCACTAGGCAAATGTCAGAGCAATTAAATAGGAAAGCATTAGATGTAGACGGGAGGAAAAAAAAAAGCAAAAAGTTGATCACCAGTTTCTCAGCAGGGTTTGCAGCCCTTTAACCACAGTGCAGAGCTGACGTGGTTGCTGATTCTACCTCCTTATTCAATTTTGTCCCTAATAGCCATGGAAACAAAGTGTCACTAAAAGTAACCGTTTCACTCGGTTCCTTTCTGACCACAGCCTGCACTAAAAGCTTTGTTATTTGCTCTCTGCTCTGCATGCAGGAGGGAAAGGAGGGAGAAAGCAAGGTAGCTCACAGAGGGCAAGGATCGCTGCAGATGTGGGAGCGAGGGATAGAGCAGCAGGGCGCCAGGCTGAGAGAGTGATGACCCAGGCAATTGAGAAGTGATGTAATCTTCAGAGAAAACAAGATCATCTCAATGTACCCTCCCTGTCTGTCTCCTACTTCTACTCCTTACACTTCAGCCCAGAAACCTAACGTGAAGGGGCCGATGCCGGTGGTGGTTGAGCAAACCAGCAGCAGCAGAGAGTGCTCCGTGGAGGAGTGTGGACAGCAAAGGCGAGGTGGACTCTTTGGGGGCTGAGGAGTGATCTTCCTTTGCTCTTTCGCCAGCCTCTTGGCAAACCCCCGATGAAAGCCGAGATAGGGCTGGGAAGCAGGAGCGGGTGTCTCTAAGCAAAAGGAGCATAGGGACTATGAGGGCTGAGGGAGGAGAAGACTTGGGGAGGGCAGTTGTCATCAGTGTGGGAAATAGGCAGGAGGCAGTTGGGGACATTAAGCTGTGAGAAAGAAGAACAACTTTTCTTCAAGAAAATGGGTGGAGGCAGCAAAAAATAGAATTGGGGAAGTGTACGTGTGGGTTGCGGAGGAGGTGTCAAACAGGACAACGTCAGTGTTTCCCAGACGAAGGCTGTGTAATGCCCTCGCTGGAGTGTGAGGTTCAGCAGGCTATACTAATAATAAAAATTAAAAAAACTTTAAAAAAGAAAGAAAAAGATGGTCATATCTGATAGCCACCAGTAGTGTCAGGCTATGAACAGGAGTACTTGAAGGTAGTGATTAAAATGTCTCCTGCTCTTTTTGCAAAACCCTCAACTGTGAGGGAACTTGGTAGAAAACAGTCAAAACTGTTAGTCGTTCTCTATTTTGTTTCTATCACCCAAATAGAAGAATAGCACCAAAAAAATTAAATCCGCAGAATTTTCTTCATTCCTCTAACAAAGAGAGTTACGGGTGCTTGCTGCTAGGTTTTGGGAGACTAAAAAGACTAATGAATCTGAAACACGGGCTTTGTGTAAATTTGCAAAGTACACACAATGATAAACTTTTATAGAGCTTTTTTTTTTAATCTATGAAGATTAGTTTAACCACAGTGCTGTTGGCTGTAGTGTCTAATTGTTATCATCTTGATTTCCAGATAAATTATTTCCAGAGACTCCCACTGAATGGAGATACCCACAAAACTATTGCCCTGCATAGTCGTGAGCTGTCACCTCAACAGGGCCACTGAGGTTATTCACTAGAAACTGATGACTTGGAGCTAATGTTCATGAGGATTATTTTAGAGTACTGAGCCATGACTCAAGTTTCTTAAATCCAAAGGAGATTGGGTGTATGTGAAGAATGATTGCTGCTAGAAACACGATTAAAAGAGAAGTACTGTATTATACTTAAACGCTTCACAAAATACTTAATAGAATATATATTTATACTTACTAAAGTATATACTGGAATAAGATAGTCTTCCTCTGGAATGGTTAAAAATCTTGGCTGTGTCTTGGATGTCCTTCAAACCACTGCGAAAGAGAAAGTCTCATCTCAAAGCCTAAGGAAAGGTGGTGGGTTGGAGGACAGTTATTGTCCAGATTTACCCCACAACGTGAGGCACTTATTTGAGCGTTGCTATGCGCTCTGCAGCAGGGGAGGAGTGGGAGACCTCCAGAGGATAATCCAGACCTTATGCTAACTTTCAAGTAATTCAGTCTATCTAAGACTGTAATTGCTCTCTGGAGGGTCTTCTCTTGTTTCACTGAATTTTGAGGAAGTGTTAAATTAATTGGGTGCGCCTAACTTAGTTGGGTAAACCTAGGCCTAAATGATGGGATTTCCCTTTTGTTGAAGTGGTGCTATCGTTGCGTGCTGTGTCCTGACTGGTGAACACCTCTCGTGTC
Organism: Phoebastria nigripes; assembly: GCA_035582835.1. NCBI lineage: Eukaryota > Metazoa > Chordata > Aves > Procellariiformes > Diomedeidae > Phoebastria > Phoebastria nigripes. Next base: position 356,789 of record JAYKAV010003230.1, read on the forward strand.
ACATAGTACCCAAAAGGGTAAAATGTCTGCCTATAATCCATCTTACTTGGACCTACTAGCAGAGCACAGGCGTGTGGTGGAGATGTTAGGCCAGGGACCTCCTGCTCTTCAGAGCAGACCCTGAACGTGGAGGCACTTGATTGTTCAAGGGACTGTTGCTAAAATGGCCAGATGCATAGGACCAGGTTGCAGCCAGCCCAACACTAGTGTTGCAGGTTGTTTCAGCGTGGAGTCCTGCTGCAGACAAGAAGGTCCAACCCCAGCCAGGGCTGACGCTGGTAGTATGGCTGCACTGGGAAATGGTGATGAAACAGCTACGTGCTCTTGCCATGTGTCAGCAGCAGGTGACAGCAACAGAGATCTGATCTACTGTACCCACTCAGCGGCGGTTACCTTGACGTAGGTTTTGCGTACGTATGGATGCCATTGGGTCAAATTTGGTGATGGTAACCTTACCTGTGCTGTTCAACACAGCTGGAGACAACAAGGTAAATATTGCAATAAGGATGAATGCCAATATGTTACACGTGCATTTTTAAAGGTATCTGCTGTGTTACTATAGGTTATTTAAACAAGATTTTCTTGTTCTGGAGCCTGAAAACAGCACAGCAAAATGGTAATGTTGGGATTTTTTTTACTACTTTTTTTTTTTTTTTTTGGTAACTTTAATCATCTTTCTGTATTTCAGGGCTGGAATGTAATCGTAAAAGTTAACACGGCTCTTCAGATTGTTCTTCTTTCTGTAAGCATGGCTTCATAATGGAGATTTAGTGGGCTGTAAACAGGATGTCGTATGGTGCTCTCTGTCAAAAATTAATGATGGCAATGAAGATTAAATTATTCTTCCATGAAAATACAGCACATACACAGGGAGATGTTTGCAAGCAGGCTTAAAATAGGCCATTCCCTGAGGACAGCCTGGGGAGTTTACTGGCTGCCCCCTGTTCCTGGTGAGAGTCTGGGTCTGCCACAAAGGGGAGCTGTGTTTAATTCCTGCAAAACCCTGGGACACAAAGGGAGGCTTTTGTTTCTTTTCCTTCCAGGTGGAAGCTGTAGGCTGTGGTGCCTGGATAATCTGATATTCGGCTACCTGCCGTGTACTCCCATTGCTCCAATTTGCACTGCTGGCCTCCTTTCGCTGCCCTTCGTTGTCAGAGCTCGGAGCGTTTCAGTCTGTGGGGATTCACTGTGAATTCGACTGTGCATGTTGAGGGGGGTGGAGGGAGAGGGAGAAGGGAGTTTCCACAAATGGAAACCGAAAACCTGCAGCATATCTATATGGAAAAGGCTTCCACTCCATCATCTGCTTCTGATTTTTTTTCCCCTAGATGCGGCACGAACATGTCAGTGGGAGAAAAAAATATTATGTTTCCTGAGACAGGTTTGTCCTGATGCTGGCTAGTATGGATTGCCTGGTGTGCCAAGCAAAGCTGTTTCATGTGAGGCATGGTTTTCTGTAATGCAGCTCTCAGGAAGCCTGTGTGGCTGCTTTCTATTTCATTTTTTGGCAGTAGGTGGCTGTCTGCCTCTGCAGAGGCTCAGCCCAGGCCAGAGTATTCCCCAAGCTGCCTGCTTCTCCATTCCCCAAACCTGTTTTCCATATTACCGCTCAGTAAAGATGTAAATATTAAGCAGAAGATTTCACGCCTTCCACAAGGGCACGGCTTTCTCAGTGAATTCATTCCTGGTACTGGGGAGAAAATTAGGAAACTACATCTTGGAGGGAAGACGTCATTGTGACCTTTTATTCCCTCGTGGAAGAACTACTGCCAATATTCCAGCTCAATGATCTTTGTCTTCTCACAGCTTCAGCGGTTACTGGTTAGGATCCTGAAAAGCATCAGGTTTGGAGATTTTTACATTTTTGAATGCCGCCTTTTTTCTCAGTCTCGTGAGCTGCCTTGGTTTTTTGGGKTTTTTTTTTGTTTTGTTTTTTTTTTTAATTCCCCCCATCATATCCTGTGCGTCTTCTCATGTGAATCCCCTTGTGGGTAGATCTTTGTAGCTGTATAATCCTTTGAGCCATCTAGGCCTGGAAAAACATCTCTTTCTCSCTTGTTTTTGAAGCCTGTTGTCTAAGAAGACAATACGTTTGTGTATGCTTAGAATATATGAGTGGATAGAAGTGAAAGGGGAAAAAGAGGTGACTACAGTATCGACTCCATCCCCTTGCACAGGGAGCACGGTCCTTTGTGGTGGAAAGCAGCTCATTTCAAACAGGTACTGCGCTGGACCTTTGGCACACACGAATGTATAAACTGAAGCACACTTGACATTTTAACTCTCCTTTGAAGCTCCATCACGATAGTGAAGCTAAAATGTATCCGATATGTAAAAAACGGCTATTGCTGTCTCTTCGCAAAGATCTCTGCACCTTCAATTACTTGCGTATTTCATGGGGAAAATTACTACCCTGATAGAGTTAGTCTTTCAGTGAGCAGTGAATATTGTTGTTGTTGTTGCTCAGAAATTAGCTGAATAATATAAATTACTCTGCTAAAGTTAACCCAACCAGTGTGCAAGCATGTCTTTCTGTTTTGACTCATCAGTTGGACATTGCCAGCACTAGCTCCTGCTTTGGTGCAGGGATGACCTCTCCTGCCATAGGCAAGGGAACCTGGCAGGGCTTCTCAGGTTTGCCTTTCAAATATGCCCTCTATATCTGGGTAGGTGCATGGCATTTTTGATGTTGCCATTCTTTGCTATGGGGAATGGTGTCTTTAATGAGATTTTTTTTTTTTTCTTAGAAAAGTAGATTTTACTTTACATGCTAACACATGCTTTGCCAGTTGTACTAGGGAGAACTGCTAAATGGGAAGTAGCCACCTAGCATGGACTGTCTAGAAGACAGAGTGAGGACAAAATAACCCCCCATGCCTCTGTGACCATTGCCCAATACACTACATACTCCTGCGCTATGTGATGGGCAGCTGCCTGCACCAATTTTCATCCTCCGCCACACACATACTTTCACATTTTCCTATTCTAGTCACTATATTGGGATCTCTGCTGTGCCTCCCAAGTATGCATTTTGCGTCTCTGGATTCAGCGCAGCGGGTCTGATTAAGTCGTGTAAGCTGTGTAGCCACTTCTACCTCTGCAGGATGAATGCAGGAAAGGTCTAAAACACCTTAACAATAAAGTCCTCTCAGCCCTGGCACAGTTCAGGGGTTTGCCACCTGCCCTGTATATCCAAGCAATTTGCAGCTGCTGTTGCAGCCCAGGGATGAGTATCTGTGGGCCTGGGCCAGAGACCAGACTTGTGGGCAGCCTGTGGAGAGAGGATGGCAACGTGCCCCACATGGCAGAGTGAGCTGGAGAAGTCTGCCGTGGGTTTCTGCAAGGCTGCCTCCGAATGTTGCTTCGGTCTGGTGTGGGAAAGGAAAAGAGATGAGGAAAGGTGTCATTTGTGGATCACACCTACTACCCAGGCCCTCTGTTTCCAGCCATGGTATATCTTATTTTAAAAAAAACCTTCTGTAGAGGGGTGCCTGTAGGACTGTGGGAGGACCTTTTGGTTTAAATCCCACCCACACGTTAAATGCCTCTCCAAGCATCCCTTTACCGTAGCTGCCTACTTCTGAGTAAAAAATCCAAACTGCATGGACTGTTTGAGCAACGTATTGACACTTTTTGTACTGTCTGTCACTCACATTAAGTGCAGATAGTGACAGCAATAAATAGGGAACATTTCTGCATTTTCAGAGAACTCATCTGTATTTCTCTACCCATCTGCTGAATTGACTTGAGTTGGGGATTCTTGCCACCGAATCCCCAAGAATGGTGTTTAAGCCTCAAAGTACAAGACTAGCTGAAGTTTTATAAATACTGCCTAGTTTTTCTCTACCTGCAAACTGTTCAAGAAGCACAATTTAAGGGGTAGTATAGCTCACACTGGCCTCAGGATGTGGGCGTTTACATTGCCTCCTGGATTTTCCAGATCATCAATGGAGAAATCAGTTCTGAAACATTATTAAATCAAGTAATGTTTTATTTAATAAGTCATCTTCCTTCTGGCATAAGTCAATTAAGTGGTCATGTCTAGACTTGTAATGAAATCCCTCCGGAATTTGGCCAAGGAAAGGTATTAGCCATACTGAAAGGCAAAGACTTTTGCACCTAAGCAATGTGCAGCTCGGCTGAATCTACCGACACAGAGTTGTGGACTCCTTAACTGAACAAGTAAAGGTATTGTTTTCAGATAAACCATGTTCTTTTCATTTCTTGGACATGGCTATCAGTGAAATAGAATCCTAACCACTGCTTCAAACCTGACCTACCCTGAAGGGAGAGTAGCAGAAAATACGAAATTAATTGCTAGTAACTTAACAAAGGGGATTGCAACAGAAGCAGCTCTGGAGAGACTGCTGTCCTTCACGTACCATGTGGTAAAACAGAGGTGAAAACAGTCAAGAATGAATGGCCTTCATTAAATTTCTGTTAAAAAAAATTTGAAGTGTTCTATAATGGTAGCAATGAGCGTAAATAAGGAATAAGGATGTCTCGCTGTAGGGAGTCTGCCCAGACATGACAACAAGAACGAGTCTTGAAATTATTGGGGGTTTTGTGTATATTTCAGGAATTTTTCAGATATTATCCTGTGTATTTCAAATAAGCTAGAAAAAATATGGATGGTTATTTGAATAAAGCATCCAACTTTTGTCTTCTATTCATCACTAATATTTGATTTTTTCTAGCTATGTGACGCTGAACTTCAAGTAAGCTAGTCAACATCAGAGGCTATCTCAAGCCTAGGAGAAAGTAGTTGAGAGGAGATACTCTCTTTCTCCACTGATTGTTATCTCAGAGGAAAAGACCATGAATAATTTTACAAGCTTCTAATACACTGGACTGCAAAGATATATATTGTGGTTTAACTCCAGCTGGCAACTAAGCACCACACAGCCGCTTGCTCACTTCCCCCTGGTGGGATGGGGGAGAGAATTGGAAGGGTAAAAGTGAGAAAACTCGTGGGTCGAGATAAAGACAGTTTAATAGGTAAAGCAAAAGCCGCGCACGCAAGCAAAGCAAAACAAGGAATTCCTTCACTACTTCCCATTGGCAGGCAGGTGTTCAGCCATCTCCAGGAAAGCAGGGCTCCATCCCGCGTAACGGTTGCTTGGGAAGACAAACGCCATCACTCCGAACGTCCCCCCCTTCCTCCTTCTTTCCCCAGCTTTATATGCTGAGCATGACGTCATATGGTATGGAATATCCCTTTGGTCAGTTGGGGTCAGCTGTCCCGGCTGTGTCCCCTCCCAGCTCCTTGTGCACCCCCAGCCTCCTCGCAGGTGGGGTGGGGTGAGAAGCAGAAAAGGCCTTGACTCTGTGGAAGCACTGCTCAGCAATAGCTAAACCATCCCTGTATTATCAACACTGTTTCCAGCACAAATCCAAAACACAGCCCCATACTAGCTACTATAAAGAAAATTAACTCTACCCCAGCCAAAACCAGCACAACATATACAGTGGAAAACATCTTGTTGCTGCTCTATATTTTCAAAGATATTTTTTTTTTTTTTTAAGTTCTTAATTGAGTAAAAGCCAAAATCTCTGTTGCTTTAATCCAATCTCTTTCCCCAGTTCAGTGGAGGAATGGAGGAATCTTTTTCTGGGTTCCTGTGTTCAGTAATGTAAATCTGGTCAATAAATTCAACTCCATGTGTTCAGCTGCACTATAGAAAGGCTAATACAGCTGGGACATCACGCTTAATAACCTCTACTCTTTGTATCTGTGGTGGTCTTAGAGAAGTACAAAGGGAGATAAATATATCTCTTCTCATCAGTACAGGCTATATTTGGAAGATCTCATGTGATGTAAATTTCCATTGTTAAATCATTGCAGGAAAAAAAAACCACAACAAAAACCACCAAAAAAATTTCCGAGTTCTCAATCCCTGCAACACTGGTGGAAAATCATGGTGTCCCACAGTGGTCTGTGGGTCAATGTGTCCTTCAGGAAATTACAGGTACCTTTCTGCAGCATTTGTGACACTACTGTGAAGCTAAACGAGGGCTCTCTTTCACATTTGAGTTGCTCTTGAACCTCAATGAACCTGATATAATAAGCAGGTGTACGTATAGGGCAGCACAGGCTGTCAAACGAACTAGCAAATACGTGCTGTGGTAACAGAAAATGTGTAACGGAAAATGTGTAACAGAAAATGTCAAAGGGAAASGGACCATAAGAATGGTGCCTTGAATAAACTGGCTAGTCTTGCTTGGTCCATTTCTCAGGTTTTACCACAGAAATGAAAGCTGTGAGCTTTTTTTTAATAAAGCTTGCTCATAAAAGGGGCATCTCCTTATAGTGGAGACTCTAAAATCTCCTTCTCTTTATTCTGGAGCTGACAGGCAGCACGGCTGGTGTATCTGTGTCTTTGTTCTTTCTTTTAAGTGCTGCAGTTTCATTCACCCTCTCTTCCCCTGGAAAGCCCTAGATAAAGTGTGATTGATCACCTGCTTGGATCCACAGCAAATTATCTCATTCAAAATGTTAATTTGGACCCATTCATGCTCAGGTGAGAGAGTACAATTTAAAAGGCTTTTTAAAAAGCCTCTTTCAGCTCCTAAGTTCATTATGAGCATTGAGGGACTTTATTGAACTTGAGGTTTTTCCCCAAGCATCATATTGTCCTACCCTGTCAGGTCCATAAGATACATCATGGGTGCTGTAACAAGGACAGTCATCTGAAAGACATGTTCATACTTCTATAGGGCCCGGTGCGGACATGACGCTGTAGTTCACCATAGACCTTATTCAAAGTCCACAGAACTCCATGTCACTGTTATTCCCGAATTTGAATTTTTGTTGAAGTTTGACTCGGAGAAGAAAAGCAAAGTGACAAAAAACATCTCACTGGAGAAACAGGCATCACCTTAACAGCTTTATGGATGGCTTTGCTTTGTTTAGGAGTCACAAGTAAGACTTCTATTTATTACTAAGTCATTGGTATACGGAAAATAAGCCTGGGCAAGCTGGCTCCATTGCGTATTTCTTTGAGGGACTAGAGTGTTTCACTTCATAGGTTAAGATTTCAATTCCTGAGCATTCAACAGTTCCTTCAAAAGGTGATTCTAAATGTAGTTCATATTCAGGACTGCATTTATGTTTGGTGATTGGATTAAGTCCCGTAAATATTGTGCACAAATACAAAAGAGAACGCTAACTTCTAAACTGACTATAAGAATTATCTTAGGGTTGGTATGGAAGAGTTAAAAATATTTTAAACATCTGAATTTGAACAAATTAATCCCACCCTTGTGATGTGATTGCCAATCATTATAATAACATCCAGATTTTTGTGGACTGGGAAGCTCTTTATAGAGGAGGTTGGTATTGTTAGCCCTGTTTAAGCTGAGGAAACTGGGGTATAGCAAAGGAACTGGCCCAGCATCACTCAGCCAGTGATGGAAGTGACAAGAACAGAATCCAGATCCCCTTCATCCCAACCCAGTGAACTTTACATAAGTCACTAAACATCACTATCCTCATTTTGTGAAGGGCAAAAACTGACCCTAAGCAGAATGGAAAGGCATGGGACCTGTGTCCTAGCTGGCATCCCAAACCTGGGTCTCTCACCTGGGACATCACTGCCCCAGCTTGGAGACTCTGTGGGCTCTTCTATTCCTCGTATTGTTATTCCTCCTGATTTCTACATTGTCTGTTCTGGCATTTGTGGGGAAAAAAAAAAAAGAAAAAAACCACTTGGTTTTCTTTTCTGAATTCCAACCAGACCATTATGCTGAGCTGAGCATTTCTGAATTGAAGCAAATCCAACTGCCGTGGCCTTGCCATAGGCATACCCTAATTAACAGCAAAAAATTCCATATGTTCTACCCTTCATGCAGGCATGACTGTTCTGTGACCTAAATGCTCTGATTTGTCTTTTGTAGGAGAGTTTTCACAGGGGGGGCAACTTTGACTCGTGTCATTGCCTACATCTTCTTACCTTTCAGGTGTTTTGTCTTCTTTTTCCTTTGAGCCACTGTGGCTACTTTTCAAAGGCATTTGTTTGCTTCACCAGGTATTTTTAACCCCACAGCCTGTTTCCTCTTTCTTCATCCCACAGTAAAGTTATAATGCCAAATTTATGACATGGCAATTATTTTCATGGCAACAGACTGTGGCATCATAAAACAGGATTACAATGACTTCACTGCAGGATCAAGCAGAAGCAGCCAGGTTCTGGGTAGGGAAAGCTCTTTTTTAGCAAAATATTAATACCTTCAAAAACAATAGGAGGAAAATTGTTGTTAAAGTCAAATTGATAGTTGCATAAACAAGCTTTGTTATCTTTATCCTGGTGAGCAAAGCCTTCCAGTGATGCACAGTAAATCTTTGAGAAACTCTCAAATCCTGGAAACTCTTTTAGTGCTTATTTGTAGTTTACTCTGATGTATTTGGACTTTTTTTTTTTAAACTAGGTAGGGATGGGTCTTGAAGTCTCCAAAGAGCAAAATTTCACAAGAGCTTTCCATTGCTGCTATTATAACTATTAGTATTCTACTGTATATATGGGGCAAGAGGTGCACATGGTACTTTACAGATAAATAAAATGACAAGTCTTTGCCTCCAGCTGCACTGAACCACCTAAACAAAGGAGTAAGTGAAGCTTGGGTTAGGCTGGAAATAAACTATCCTGTGGTAGTTCTGTGCTTTGAACTTCTAAATGCAGCAGTTAATGATTTTTACAATTTGCTCCGGGTTTTTAGCCAGTTTCTCAAAACATTCATGCTCTTTTTTAAGGCTTGTCAAATTTCAGGCAACTCATGATGCGAGTTCTACTCTTACCAGAATTGATTACTTCATCTTTTCTGCATTTCCTTTCCTCGGAAAGCATCTCTAGTGGTTATTACGGCTTCATCACGGCAATCGATGCATTCAGATGGGTTGAGCCTGGTGTGCCAGAGCACTGGAGCTAAGACCGCAAGCACAGGCGGGAGTGAGCAGTGAACCAGTACGGGCAGTGGGGAGCCAAAACAGAGCTGAACCAAAGTCATCAGGCTAAATGAGGGTGGGGTTTGAAATATTGTAAGGCATTTTGATTCAGTAGAAACCTTCTTTTGACCGAAGGACCACGTGCCTCACTCTAGTGTGGGAACAGGCTGGGGCAGGTGTGGTGGGAGCTTGGCAAAGGTCCTCCTCCCTCTTTTTTTCATGCAGAAATCATACACAGGGGCAGTCTCTGAGATGCCCAGACTTTTGACAAGATGTGACACATAGAGTATCATAAAGAAATAACTGACAGGAAAGAATAAGGCCTGGTAATGTTGTTTTTGTGAACATATGAACATGCTGTGAACAAATCACACAAAAGCGGAGGGTTCTTGTAACTGGACTTCTAGTGCAGAAATTCATCACTTCTATAGGCCTTGTATTCCTGACCAATAATGGCTGTTCCTGTGTAGGAGAAAACTGCTATGATATCTCTATCTATCTATCTATCTATCTATCTATCTATCTATCTATCTCTATCTCCCCTTCCAGGTCCTAGTGATAGCTGCATCTTATGTACTTGAAGATGGTATTAGTGTATGCTGAGACTGCATTGCATCTTCTTGGGGTCAGTTGGAAATGCTGTGGACATCCAAGGCAGACCGCTCTTTTTTAATGGGGGTATTTTTTCTGTGCGAAGGATCTACCTTAGCTGTGGGGTGTATAATGCAAGCCGTCAGAGTTTAATGGGGTGTTTCATGGGACTCAAGCTAGCCCTCTGCATGGGGCTGAACTTCAGTCTGATCCAGTTTTTGTTAAACCCTATGCAAATACATCATTTAACATTTTCCTTCCTCCCGGCTCCATACCACCTATCTTTATTTTTCGCTAACTCCCCAAAGCCCTAATTTGCAGTGCTGGTATGAAAAATCTGACAGGAACATATGACAGCTCTGGCCAATCTCTCCCCTTAGATGCAAGTAAGACAGTTAATAACCTTTTTAGAAGGATGAGGCAGAAAGCCTGTATATATCATCTCTCTGTATTAATAGGCTACATATGTGGCCCATCCACCGCATCTGTCTGGGGAAAACACAGGTTTCTGATGTTGCTATAGGTTGCTGTTTTCACAGTGCAGCTGAAGAAGATATCGGTGCCATCTTAGCTGGTTATGTCAGTCAGTCACCTGAAGCACCTCCACGACCCACGCCATTCAGCTGTCCCAGCCAACAGGAACTCACCCGCTACAATCATCAGAATTTGGATTTAAAACAGGGGGTATAAAGAGGCTCTTCTGATTGCAGATGTTCTTAATTTTCTGTGTATTTGGGGGGGGGAAAAAACCACCCTTAGTATTTAAAATAGTTATAATGGCTTTTTTTCTTAAAAATTAAATTTACCACAGATGTTTCATAGGTATATTCTAATGTGTTGTAATGGACCATGTATTCAGTGACTAATCCTGAAAGGCCTTCGTAAGACTGCAGAGCTGTACAGGGTTTTGTGTGCAYGGGCCAAAGGAAAGGCAGATTCTTGGGAATGTAAATCCAGAGGCATTTGACACTGGTCTCTCCCTGGAAAAACTAAGGTAAAAAGCCTATCTATCAGCCTCCCTTTAGGGTAGTACATCAATCAGGGGCAACCCGGACAGAGCAGCACAGAGGTATAGCATCAGCCTCTGAACTGCTGCAGCCTCGGTGAGGCAGGACTGCGTGCCGGTGCTCTTCCCATCAAACTCCGCTGTCTTTCTTCCTTCCAAGGTTCTGGCAAGGAGTGCCACAGCATGAAACAAGAAGGGTTTCATTCAAGGAACACAAAGCCAAACTGCAACTCAGATTTAGCTGGATAGCCAAACATATTAGCTCACAAACAAGGATGGAAACACTCCCCTGACAGAGTTCAAAATTCTTTGGCAGCCCTGCTCGGTCCAGGGCTGCCGATACCGCAAATTAAYAGAAATCAGTGCGAAGGCTTATATCTGCGCCTGCTTGCTGTCTGTGGACCGAWCGGTCCATGGCCGACAGGTTTGCTGCAAATCCACCGAGGGCTCAGCTGCCATGCCACGGGGCCACRGCGTGCAAATCAGCTGCTGGGGCTCCGCTGGCAAGGAGAGAGGAAGYGATGTGCAATCTGTTATCCTGTCTAAATATCTGTGGCATCAACAACTGCTTTATAATGATTACAGTTATTTGATCCCCCAATTTAATTGCGTTATAAGAATCTATTTATTACGTGGCTGCCTGGTTTCTGAGGGTGGCGCAACAAAAGCCTTGGCATGGCCAGAGCCTCTGTATTTGTCAGTAATTTGCAAGGCTCRCTTACCGAGTGCTAATTTCGGTAGGGTGCGAGAGGACAGTATCTTTGTTAAGCAAGCAACATCAGCAGCGTGAGGGTGTCCGCAGTGAGCACGCCAGTGATGGCTCRAAAGAAGGGAACAAAGGAAGGCAGAAATGCACATCCTAATCCGAGGAAGCCGGGGAAACCGCTCGCCTGCCCATTTGCCGCACGCGACGGAGGCAGGAGCAGAAGGGAGACACTCAATCCGGCTCGGCTGCCTCCTCCCAGGGCTGGAGACCGGTTGCCATGGATTTCTGCTGATGGGAGGGCACTGGCAGCACTGCTGCCGCRGCTGGGGACTGTCTGGGGTGAAGGATGAAGTGGAGGATGTCCATGGGTGGGGTGGGCAGCAGCGGGGATGTTTCCAGTGGTGGAGAAACCAAAYGGATTTTTGGGGCTGGGCGAGGCCTTCCCCAGAGTGGGGCAGCCCCCCCGCAGCAGCGCTGGCAGGGTGACTGTCACAGCACTGAGCCTTGGGATGAATTAGTTGTGCCCCAAGAGTTCAGAGCATTATTTCTGAGCTGTACCTTCCACATTTCTCTGTGTGTGTGTGTGTGTGTGTGTGCGCGCACAAAATTTGGCTGGGTTGTGCTTTGAAGCCTCTGGTTCTGCTCTCCAGCCGTGAGGCAGATGCAGAGCCAGCACTGGCAATACAATTGGCGTTGCAGGAGTGTGTGTCTGCATGTGTGTGTGTGCAGTGCCACGCTGGAGGTTATGGTGTGTGGGGTTGTTGTTGTTGGCTTTTTTCTCTCTTAAACGAAGAACCCCGTTCTACGACTTTATTTTTGAGACTTTGGCTGCTGATTTCAACAGAGTGTATTTGGGCAGATAGATACAACTATTTCTTGTATGAGTGAAAACACTGTGATTGCCTGAACCTGTGTATTTCTTGCTCTGCTGCTCACGTGCTGCAGTCCCGATCCTCTCCTCTTTTACTGTTGCTCAGAAATGGTAAAAGCCCGTGTGAAGAATAATAAACTGCAGTTATTCTTCTGTTTTCCTGAATTAGCAGGAATGAACTCTAGGTATGTTCTTCTGCAGCGATATTTAATAATGATATGTAACTAATGTTTTTTACAGCCCTGATCCTTTCAAGCCCTGTACTCATTGGGTCGTCCACTGCCACAGTAGTGTAATTCAAACCTCTCTCTTTGAGCTCCATCCCAATATGACCCTATAAAAATAGGATGGAATTTACCTGAAATCTATAAAACACATAGATTTGAACTTGTAATCATGTCCTCCACTAAGTAAGTCCTGACAAGGTGCTGTTAAAGGCTGTATTTTCTGTGGGTAGAACCAGCACGGGACATGGAGGTGAGGTCTGAGGAGGCAGGACTGGCCTTAGCTGACTTGTGACCCATTTAGCTGTGATGTACTGGTGATAAACTAGTATCACTGAGGACACAGGATGGATTTATTTTCATTAAAAGAAGAGAAATACATACATCATTGATTCTTTATACACTGTGCATGGAAGCACATCAATGAAAATTTATTCCCAGAGGTATACTCTTCTCTAGGCAATGTTCCTGCTTCGAGATGCTTAGGAGCTAAGGAGTGATCCAGTGGACATGAATATGCTTAACCTTAGAAACGTGAGTAATAGCCACATTCAAGTGTCATCGAAGTCAAGCATTTACAGGATCAGGGCTTTAAAGGGTGCAGTCTTGTAGAAACACTCCACGCATTCTGCTTTGATGAATAGGAGTATTTGCAAATGGCAATATTTTATGGCTAAGGACGTTTTATGATATAAAACACTAGTGCAGCTAATATGGAAGATACTGAAGGCAGCAACTGCCCACAGTATATTTTTTTATGATCGTTTTCTATAGAGGTGATTACGGGTACTGGTGGATTTTCACTGAAAGACTTGGAGCTAACCACAGATATGATTGTCAGGTTACATGAATGGGTACCCACATATATCTTTGGTAAGCGCAACATGTGCCCTAAATGTCACAAGACAAATTAATCCCTGGTGTAATATTGTTAATTGGTAGGGTTGTGTGAACGATTAGTCCATTATGAATCACTATAAATCCATTCTAGCAATTGGACAGATTTTCTTGTTTATAGGAATAAAAGGAAGCAGCAATCATGTTTCCAATCTGCTTTCATGGTCTAAGTAATACAGTTAGTACTGAATCCTGATTTTCTGTATTTAATAGGAAAGGATTCTATTCAAAGGCCAAGAAAAAGGGAGATAATCCATCTAATATGCTAATTTCCTAAAACTAAGGACACCAAGCTATCATTAAAACAATTAAAACCCAGAAGTAACTACAAACGGATTCAGCTGGATGTTAAGAGTGGGAAACTATGTATTTTGAAGGAGYGACATATTTATATTGACATAACTGAACAGAATTTAGGTTATTAAATGTAATGTCCCTACTGAAGAGAAAATTCTATCAAAAGAGAAATGAATACACAGCTCGTTTAATTACTTTAAAAAAAATACATTGCGGCTATTAGAAAGCAAGGAATTCTGCGTAACATATAAAATTAAGGGGTTTTAAAGGTAAAATGTGAGTCCTTGGCAGGCACCATACCAATATAACTTGTCAGGATGGGAAGGGGCCTGGCTTTGAGAAGAAGGGCTAAGATCTGCTGAACATTGGAACTCATCTCATCTGCGGAGTTTCTTTCATGTGTTAATGTGCTACCTGTCATTGCACATGGAAAAGCAGATAACGGTTATGGGAAAACTGACTATCTTACACCGTAATTGACTAAAATAACCTTATCAGTGTTTTGGGAAATGTTCTTAATCTGGTCCTTAAACACTTGTCTGTAGGAAAATGACATATTCATCATGACTTTTTACCTCCCTGTAACTTACTTCCCAAATTGGTCCACGGCCTTTTGTCCTGCTGCTTTGCTCATCCCTATGTCATTATCCTGCCTATCTTTGCCATATTCTAGCTCTTTGTTCTGCCCATCTGCCATTTGCAGTGTTACATCTTACTACCCACAGGCCAGCACACACAAAACAGTTTTGCAGTGATGTAAGCATTTTACATACTTCTTAATCTGCAAGGAAATTTAATATGAAGTGTGGACAAAATGGAGATGAAGTCATGATAATCTCTTTGGCATTCTTCACCAGCTGAAGTGGACATTTAACTCATAAGCAGTAGTGTCCTTTCTCAACAGCAAGGACAAGCTAATGAGCCAAAGAAGCAAATCATTTAGGTCTTCTTTGCAGAAGCATAGTTTAAGAAGCATAACATTCCTTGTCCAAGAGAATAGACTTATCTAATACAGAAATCAAAGGAGACAGTGCTAGCTGACAAGTAATCCTCCAATCTACAGAAGATACAGGACAATCAAAACACTGAAATCACGTAGGTGTTTCTTTATATTTTGACCAGATAATGTTGAAAGATGTGCAGAGCAATTGGACAGAATGACTCAATCTCTCCTCACAGTACCTACAGAACAGACTCTGGCAGCGTTAGCTCTATGCACTGTCCTGCCATATCCATAGAGCCAACTTTTGGAGTAAAGGGAGTATTCAGTCATTAGCTGTGTGCTGAAACCACCACGAGTGTCACCTGGGGTGATTTTTGATATGGAGGCCAGTCCACTTTGGTCTGGACTCAGAGTGCTGGGTCATTGCACTGGAGAATTAATTCCTCTTGAGCTTGATGAAGGGGAAAATTTTCCCTCTATCGCAGTGCCATTGCGTAGGTGTAACACCGAAGAAAACAAAGCTGCAGAAAAACAACAGTAGCTTTGCAATGGTTGGAAGTGCACCCAAGGGCTCTTTCCTCAGTTCTGGTCTCCACGATGAGGCTGATTTTGAGAGGGTAGGTCCTGTGCTTTGTTGGGGAAATGTGGCTGCTACAAATTTTACAGTAGACAATGTCAGCATGACATAATAGCAGTATTTTCCTATTTTCTYATTGCATTTCATGGTGGCGTGCTGTTGCAAGCTATGATATGAATGTTGTGACACTATGGTGCAGGTAACTGTGAAGTCATGCAGGGATGTGTCTCACAAGACAACTATACGGGAGTCATTGCCTTACTAGAGGCTTGCACATGAAAGGTATAGTTTTGATAAACTGAACACTCACGTGCATAATTAAGCAGCTACATAGTGTTGTGTGTCATACCAATTTGATGATCAAGATGAAGTGCGATAATTTTCAAAAGTAATAAGGGAAATATAAACAGCAATAATATAACTATGTACAGCAGGAACAAGACAGAACTGGCATTAGTCTTTGTTAGAACAAGGGAATGTCTTTGTAGATCCACAAACAATATGATCTCAATAATTTCTGAACTTGGAAACAGATGTACAGCATATTCCCTCCAGCAGTAAGATTTTGATTTTCGGCTCATCTGCCAAAGAAATTACAAACAATGAGAAAGTGGGTGGGAGGGGAAGGAAACGAAGAAATCCCCGTATCTCCAAGTGTCTTGCTGTGGCAGTACGTTTTCAAAAGCCACATTAGCTGAGTCACTGAGTACTCTGAGACGTTCCCCATTAAAACAAAACAAAATAAAAATCTTTCCTTGTATCATAACTGCTTTAATACCACAAGCTACATAGAACATAAAAGAAATTTAAGCAGAAAGAGGAATTGGGAACCTGTTATATGTCCAGCTTTAGGGAATCCTTTGTCATAAGCAATAAAACAGCCCTTTACGTGCCAAGACAAACTTGCAATTCATTACGGTGTAGCTTTTCAGGGCTTACTGTCACTACTGAGCACTGTTAAATATCTGGCCCGTGGTAGGAATGGCCCATGGTAGACTTTAAACCAGTGAAGAATGACATGCCGAGTGCATGGGGAGTGTAGCCCAGTGTCTTACTTCTGCCACTGATGTGGCAGAAGAGACAGAGGGAGAGAAAGAGACAAATTTGCCAGTAGGTTTGGCTCCTGCATCTCCTGAAACCTGAAGGATGGAAAGCTGCGGGAAATTCATCTGGAAATCCACAGATGGTGCATTTCAAAGGCAAAACATCCTCTTTTCAGAAAGACAGAGAGTCCTTTAGAACAACAGTTCACTACCGACAGGAGTGAGGGAGTGTCCCTGAGGCAGAGAATCTATACTCCTCTTGCCTTTAGGCTTAATCCTCGTGTCAGGCATGCGTATGCTGCAAAGTGCAGCTACCCACGATGAATAGGTCTGTTGCAGATGGCGGGGTCTCAGGAAAGTGAGCAGAGTGCGTGTGACGCTTTGCGTTGCAAACCCTGGTCCTTTCCCTGGAGAAACAACTGGCCAAGGTAGGAACTTTGCAGAGAATGGCCAGTATGTCTCTATTTCAGTCACTTGAAGTAAGTCTGAAATCAGCTCGCTGAATACTGTTCAGACTTATGTTTCTATACAGCTCTTGCTGGTGGGTTGTTCACACTTCCTCCTAAACCAGAGCAAGCTGCGTTTATCTGCTGATACATAAAAAGTGGATAAAGACTCRAAGACCACAACACTGTTGAAATACATTGAAATATGAAATACCTTTCACATTTCCAGGCACCTGGCAGAGTAGGGACACATCATGAAGCTCTTGTAGCCACTTTCAGCCAGCCGGCTCCTCTGCTTTGACTTGGCCCACTCTCCCCTCCTTGGAGCGCTGGCATCGGCCATAAGCCAGTCCAGACCCTTCAGACAGAGAAGACGTACATCAGGAAGAATGTGCTGCTACTAAAGGATTCCAGATTATTGTCTGCTGAATGCCTGCAGTGTGTCTTGCCAGAGGTGAAGTTGTTCCCCACGTGGGCACCAAGGGAGTTTTCCTCCAGGTGAGACTGGCAGGGACCACCGGAGGGTATTTTTGACTGCAGCATGGGGGCTTGGACAACTTTTCAAGAACTTCTGTAGTTTTCTGTTTAACACATGCCCTTTTATTGGCGGGATCTAGACTCCTGCTGATGTTCATGAGCTCTTCCACTTTTTTTCCACGGCTCATAGCTGTGTTTTTAATCTTTTACTGTAGACTTAAAGCTTGGTACCAGATATTAAAGATATTCTGTGATCTGAGGGGGAACTCGGAGAAGACTTTGTACGAACTGTTATGCATTCATCTGCCCTAAGCTGGGCATCTAATATAGTGCCAAAAGCCTGAGCTAGTCCCCCATAGCTCCTTTAGGAGTAGGAATCCTCAGAGGATGATTCATCTCACTCTAATGCAGCTGTCTAGCTAGGTTAGCTGTAATACCTGTGCTCTCCACTATATATAAAATGACCTTATGGGACCTGGGCAAACTGAGATGGCCAGTGAATCCTATCCTGAATGCCTGTGACCTGATTTTCTGTAAATGTGGCTGTGGCAGCTATTTCCATCTGTATGTCCCAATTTTAAGCAGTTGCCAGGTTATCCTAAGTGAAGAGATTTTAGTGGACATTTGGCTGTGGCTCTTTCGTGCGCTGCTTGCACCACAGGCAGCAGGGGAAGGAAAAGAGGGCAGTGGCAGCTCGGTGAGGACAGAGGATCCAGCTACAACCCAAGGGGAGAGTCTCCTTTTCATCAAGCTACACTGAGCAGTGAAAATGGATGAGAAGGTCTAGCTCAGGAAGAGCTAAAACACCTGGAGAAACTCAGAGTGGGTGAAGGAAGGTGTRTATCTTCTTATTTAGAGAATTTTTCTTCCTGTTGCATAATGAATATTTATCTTGTGCCTTGCAGGGCTTGCTGCTTCACCTTCCTTTTCAATACTTTGCTTTACCAAGAAGGACAAAGGAAATGAATTTTACTGAGTTTGAAACACTGTTTTATTTGGGTTTACCAAATACTGCAGCTATTGTTTATGTCCCACAGTGCTCAGGAACAGGAATGAATGAAATGAGGAAATTTTATCCACTCACAGATCCTGTTTTTACTTACTCAGTAGTTTGTGGGAAGAGGCAAGTGAAGGTGTACTTTAGTTTGCAAGGAGGATGTTAACAAACAGCACTTCTGCGTCTTGAAAATTCATTTCCCATAGGTTAGCATCAACTTTCTTGTGGTTCAAAATGTTGCTGGATTCCTGATTCTCTTCTCTGCCTGCAGATGCAGMACATCAAGTGAGTTGTACCCATGCTGATATTCAGTGGATAAACCCTGAAAGCTGGCCAGAAGTGTTTCAGCCACATGTGCCTCCCTTTCCATAGTTTCTTTCTGAATAGTATGTCAAAGCAGTTCTGGGTCTGATCGGGAGACATGTCCACCCACATGCTCGCGTGGCTTAGGCCATTAGTGTTTATTAGCACTCTCTAACACAAGTCTAGTCTATCAAACGTGCCTTTCCTATTAAAAAAAAATTACTATGACATGCCATTCATAATAGTTCAGCACTTGATGGGCTAGTCTAAGGCCACACTTCATATTTAGCAAGCTTTTTTTTCTGTCTCTCGTTTGGGTTTCGTTTTTTTGTTTTGTTTTGTTTTGTTTTTAATATCAGTCAGGGAATGTGAGGCAATTGAAAAGCACTTGGAGCTTTACGATTTTGTCCAGCGCTTGTCTTTAAATAATGCAGTCCTGTGTCCAAGGAATGGATAGATGTGTAGAGCCATAAAAGCGAAAACCCTGATTACCTAGTATTTATAGCCTTTCGCTCCTTTATATAACAGCGTTTTAAGCTTTCTTCCATTGTGTGTATCTGTGCCCCTGACAGGCGCTCTGGCAAATCTTTTATTTACCTCAACTTCCCAGTCTTCGGCTACTACAAAGAGGAACATTTTCCCTCACTCCATCACCTTGAAGGCAATGCTCATGTAAGGAGTTGTAAAAGGATTTAAGTCAGAGATAAAAAAAAAMCCTCTTACCTCACCTGGTCTGTCATACTATCTAAGTATGAATTTCCAGTCTAATTTTAAGCAGTAGGAACTTCAAATACAGTTTGAAATATCCCACTG
Source organism: Phoebastria nigripes (assembly GCA_035582835.1). Classification (NCBI taxonomy): domain Eukaryota; kingdom Metazoa; phylum Chordata; class Aves; order Procellariiformes; family Diomedeidae; genus Phoebastria; species Phoebastria nigripes. The sequence continues at coordinate 375,921 of JAYKAV010003230.1, forward strand.
ATTTCTCAGACAGCCAGCCCTGACTATATGGAAATAATTCTCTACCCACTTTTGATGGTGATCTGCTTTTATAAAAATGGCCCCATCCTCATGAGCACAAGGAATAGCAAGTATTGTTCTCTTGCCAGGAGACCCGTACCTGAGAAGGTAGTTCTCAGCCGTGTTTGAGACATATGGAGGCTGCAATAATAACTAAGCAAGGATTTTGTTCTATGAACTCCAAGCCAGCATCAAGGATGGCACTTCAGAATTGTGTTATTAYAGCAGTAGATGATCTATTGCCAACTACCTAACTACGAAGAAAACTTGCTACAGCTAGGAAATGCCCACTAGAGACCAACTCTTTCCTGCAGCACTTCATCTTTTTTAAACAAGGGATAAATACATTTCTTTAAGTTCTTGCTCACGGACTTTCCTTTTCATAATTCTCCCAGTGGGGGGTGGCTCCTGCTAAAAAAATTTGTCTGGGGATTCAGCTCCCAGAATAATTGTGTTCTCCAAGACGTGGTGAAGGTTGTAGGCAACCTTGCAGGGACTCTGTGCATCCAGACTGTAGCTCGTGCTCCTTCTGCTCCCTTCACTGGCTGTTGCTTCCAGCGTAGCCCACCCTGGCACAGGGGTCACAGTACAAGGAGACACTAGCTGTTGCTAATGTTGCTTCAGAGTCAGAGATGGATAGGAAGCAATTTTCCTGTCTGAAAGAGAATCTGTGAGGCTTTTCCTAGCCTTAATCAGGATGAAAAGATGAAAACCTCGGGGGGAGAGGGATCAACTTGAAAGAAAAAAAGTAAACAAAAATTGGACTGGGCCATTTGGAAATTTTTGTTCCAGATTTTTAGTCTTTGTTACTATAAATGAACTACTTTAAAGAACAGTTATTTTGATCTCCAAAAAGCAGCTATGTCTCCTATAAAAGATAAGTACAAACCAGCACATATTAATAATTAAAAACTCATCATTTCAAATCATAGAAAACAGTCCAGTACTCGGCAATCTAACACTTTCCAAGCAAAAAAAAAAAGCAGAGAAAATTTCTCAATTAGAAATATTCAGTAGTGCTGCATAAAGATTTCTGAGCCCATCGTTTCACAAACACATCTGCTGGTGTAACTAAGAGAGCCCCTGGGAGAAGCAGTCCCTATCTCCCATCCCACCTCCTCACTCCTGCACTGCGCCCGTCCTTTCCGCTGGGGCCGTGTAGCGCAGACGAGGAGGAGGATGCTCTCGAGTAAGGTTAAGGAGCGTGTGTGGTGGCTGGGCACGGGGTGCGATTATTGGTGTGCTGATGAACTGCACCGCCAGCTGCTGCCGCAGGGAGAGATCTTGCTTTTTCCCAGCTTCCCACCCCACTGCTCTCTTGCACCAGCACAGAAAGCTTTGCTGATCTTGTGGCGTGCTGGTTCAGAAAGTTCATCTGGCAGCAAAGTAACTACTAAAATAACAAGAGGAATATTTTCCTGCTAGTTTACGYCCCTTCACCTAGAGATGAGCAGCCCAGCGGAGGAGGATGGGCTGTGTGCCTTGACAGGGAGAGTCAGGACTAGCCGTGCAGCAGCCACTTGGGTCAGCTCAGCAGTATCCCAAAATCACACTTTGAATTTGGTCTGGATCAGTTCCCCCATCTGATTCATTGTTTGGTCACACAGATGTTTGTGCTGGGCTCAGGAGAGCCAGTGGGGCTGTGGGAATTAGGGGCTTGGGGCATGGAGAGGATGACAGAAGGGACAGGGTGAGTCCCCCAGCGATGTTGGTGTGCACAGCCTGTGAAACTTCAACCAGCTCAGCTGCTGCAGAAACACTGAGCTCGCAGGGGCATCAGAGCTTTAACTTGCTTATTGAAACCATCGTTAGGGCTCAAATGAGGTGAYGAGAGCTCCCACAGCTTTGGCTACATCAAAATCTTGCCCCTGCCAGCACATCCCACCGTTCTGCACCAGCAGTGTCTCTGCTGAGAACTTCCAGCTCAGAACACAGAAGCAGTACTACAGTGGGAATAGGTAGAGGGTATAATCCTTTGATGGATGTGGGCAGGGAGCTGAGGAGATTGCTTGGAGAGCCATGAGTAAATATGTGCCATGGGGAGGTGGGGGTGGTGGTCCAGAGTTTCGGCTCGTTGGGATTGGGTCTTTTAGGGGCAGTAGAAATAAGGGGACAGAGACATTTCTGAGAGATGGGAAAAAGGGATTTTCCCAGAGAAATGGGAAAAACCCCCTGTTATGCCGGCTTCACGCTCTTCCTCCCACTGCCAGGATCCCCCAGCTCTCAGGTCCCCAGGCAATGGGGTGTGCATCCCTGCTGGGAGCCCCACACCCTCCAGCAGAAGCCCAGCCTGGCTGCGTGGGGAGGCTGGGTCCTGGTCCTGCACCAGCACTGACCCACCGGCTCTGCCCTGGCCAGGTGCAGGTTTGCACCTTAAATGCTCCATGGAGAGAGGCAGGAACGAGCCCTTGAAGGGCTGTTTGCAAGAGGATGGAGAGGAAGGAGCAGCCTAAAGTTGAGCACCTGTGTCAGCTGGATGGAGTCTGTAGGATGAAAGTGCAGAGGTTTTCTTAAAGTCTTCATTGCCTAAGGTCCGGCTAGAAATGTGTTTTCACTCACCTTCATAGAAGTGAGACATCAGAGCTGATGTTAAATATAGGTGAAACAAAGGACACAGTGGAGAACAACAGTACTTTTTTTAGCTTCCTGAACTAAGATGTGTGATAGCATCTTGTACCACTCTGTGTATTCGTATAATATTTGGGGGGTTCCTGCCTATTATAACATGAGGTAGCTATAACTCATCACGTCCTATGGCCCAAAATATGTTTTTAGTGTGAGAAGCAATAGTATGAATAGAATCACTAGAGTGATCCGTGGTTTTGTCTCATTAGTTTTCAAGGCAAATGTGTTTGTTTGGGTTTCCCAGCTGCCAAAATTACAATCTCAGCCCAAGATTTGAAAGATAGACTGTACTCTTTTTTTATTTGCATATCAGCACTGATCTTTTTTCTTTAAGTGTATGACAGGCAAATTTTTCCACTGGTGACATTTGTCCAACCTGGTGTCTTCAGTGGATTCTCACAGTAAAGACAAAATGGAGGTATTTCATCAATGCGTTTTCAAACACTTTGCAAATTAAGCCACTGGGGAAACTAAGGAACGAAGAGATGATATGACTTGTTTCACAGGCACACAGCAGACAAGTAGTAGAGGTCTCTCTTGTGTCCTACCTTGGTACTGTCTCAGCCAGACAATACTACCAAATGTTATTTTTTGGTAGACAATGAATAATCTTTTTGATAGCCAGTAAAAAGCAGGTTCGGCTCTTTGTCCCTCTGATAAATTCACTATAGAAAGAAAAAAAAAAAGGCAGTTATCACCAGAAGGAAAAAACTGTGTCTACAGAGTCAGCAGGTTTACTAATATTGTGCCTTCTTTACTAGAACCTTTGCAAAATGGAGCCCAACTTCATCAAAGCAAAAATAAAATAAAAAATGAAACACCAGAAGATGCATTTAGCAGCTCTTGCTCACTTCATGTACTAGTTGGTTTTGTATCTGTCTGCCTTAATTCATCTAATGATAAAAAAAAAAGATCTAAGAGTGTTCATGTAAGAGTTGACCCTAGTTTAGATTGATTTAGAAACAGTGTAGTTTAAATGATACAATCCTGAACTGCTGAACAACCTGAAAAATAATCACGTCCACTGTTTCTTGGAAGGAAAAAAATGACCCATCTTCTTTCATTTTTTTGTGTCCTCTTTGTTCCCCTCCCTTCTGCTAAATGTGCATCCCCAAGCATGAAAAAAACATCTTTGGCAAGATTTTTAATAGCTGTTGTTAGCGGTTCTGGCACTAACTAATAATTTCAAAGGCTTCTCTGCTTCCCTGTCAGTGGCTGAGCAAGGAGTGGAAGCAGACGCCTCCTTCTGCAGCCCCACCAGAGAGAGACGATATAGCAGTCCTGGTCTGTGTCTGCATGGACCAGAGCAGAGAGATACCAGCTTGTTCTGTCCAAACCGAAGCACAACCCCAGCTCCAGTCCAGGAGCTATACGTCCCATGGTATAAAACACTATGCTATATGCTCCCATATGCAGTACTAAGCCATCTGCAGTGCTTTGGGATCGCAGCCAGTACCTTCTGTATGTTGATGCTGCATTGCAACAGTACAGCTATTAAATTTATTAGTGCAGTGGGGAAAAGGAGATACTGAGACTGGCTGTACCTACGCTGCTTCCCTAAAAGCYGGGGCCGGGCAGTGAGCTAAAGCCTGACATATTCCCTGACTCTTGCATGCCTACAAGCCCTGCCACTCAGCAGCTCCTGGTGCCTCTGTGTAAGGCAATGCAGGTACCCTTCTGGAAGGAGACCCATGAGGATGTGACCTTGTTGCCTGGCACATGGCTGTCTGATGAGAGGTGTTATGCTCTCTCATCATTGCCAGTGCACAGCCCATCGCCAGTGCAACTAGCTCCGTGTTTGAGCCAGTGGAAAGGTGTAGCCCAAGTCTGAGTTTTCTCATGTGAGCACAAGATTTGAAGGGAAATCTGAACTTGAGGCTGGTCTTGACTTTTGCTTTAAATGCACTGCAGATGTACCTACTGAGACAAGATGAGTCGATCACTGTGACCAAAACCCAACTCCCCAGAGGAAAATGGGCAGAAATGGTTACTAAAAAGTTGTACTAAAGAGTGTAAGCTTATAAACTATGCTAAACATTGGATATCTCCTTATTTGTAGATCAATTGTAGTGTAGAAGGGGATAAAACAAGATTATTTGTCTGTCAAAAGGTATAACCTACTAGGAAGGATTCGATGAATAAAAAATTTAATTTTCTGCCTTAATATAGATTCAAGTTTAAACCAGACATGATGGTTTAAACATGATGGTACTATCCCTCTGGTATATGTCTCAYGGAGGCATATTCCAGGTTTGACACATTTGCCACAATCATTTTGCTCTGTAGGATCATGTGATCAACTGTTTTGTGGCTTTAACATTACTCAGGGCAGCAGGAAGAAAATGACACTGTAGCCTTTTGTTTTGAGACTCCAGGAAACAAAGCCTTAGGAAAGTAGAGTCATTATAATGCTGATGTTAAGGATTAGTTTACTTCAGCTGAAAATCTATTATACAAATAATATTTGAGTTAAATTAAATTGGCCTTCCTTCCCTCCCTCATTCCTACAGTTTTTCCAATGTTAGGCTTTCCGTTATCTTATTACACCATGCTTAAAACTTTATCAACTATACTGTGTAAGCTAAAAAGATAACCAGCTATGCCTGCATAGAGAGAACGAATAGAATCATATGAAATAAAGTTTTCCGTGTCAAACATTTAAAATGCAGACCTTTTTATTATTTTAAGCTAGTTTGGATCAAAAGAAGTCTTAAGACCATATTTTTATGTATATAATGTGCATGTATATATGATATATGTGGATTTATTAAATGAGATGTAAATTCGCCTCTTCCCTGTATTGTCTGTTATCTGCAAACTTTGGTGTAATAATATTAAGCCTAGTCTCCCAAAACCGAAACAGGAAATGTAYGTATTTAGGCACACATATGTATATACAACTTGAGAACCTAAAGATACCTATATTGTGCTACCCTTCCCTGCTTCACCTCACTTTAGGCAGTGTCAGTACATTTGTCTTCAGTATTTATAGACTGACTAGTGCTATGTGTCACTCGGGTAGAGGTGGTAGATACTTACAGTTTTACCAGTCTCAGCTATATACCATCCACGAACTCCTCACCACTGGCTTTTCCTCTGAACTTCTGAGTAGCTTCAGACTATAATCTGCTGTTACAACTAAAACAAAATAAATGGATCTACCGCAAGTACGTTTCATTCATCCATCTAAATATAGACATATATTGACTCAGGGTGCAGGCTGGGCAAAATTCAGCTTTTGATCAGCAGTTGATTTCTATTTGCAGTCTCAATAAAGCTAAAATAGGAGCTTTATCCCACTGGAAAGGGTAATTACTCAGCCTTCCCATGGACTTCAGGGAGCTACAGAAGTGCTGCATAAAAGAAAGCTCTACGAATATAGAACTGTTGCGCATAAAACCAAACAGTAAAATTTCACTAAAATGATTTAAATTACTAAAATCAAGAACCTTAAAGTTAGGAAATGCCAATTATCTTGTTTATATTTGATTACTCTCCATTAGGAAGTCATCAGCAGGACAAGTAGAGGCTATTCATATAATGTGGGTTACATACTTAGGTATGGTCATGTATGACCATATGTCGTATGTATGGGTTCTCTCAGCTCACTCCAGACTTGGGGCAGAGCGTTATCAAATGGACAGGAATTACGAGTGTGATTTGGGGTTCAGTGTGAGCTCAAGCCAATGTGACAGGTGAGGCATGGTATAACAGTTTATCTGAGATGGTCCCTGAACCAGTGATTCATCAAATGCCATCACATGTTCTAGGCATTGGATTAGTTGTTAGATTAACCATTAATGTATATTTCATTAGTCATACAAGTGGAAATACCAACACGCTTAACAGAAAGGCGAATTTTAAGTACTTTGATGCTAAGTGAAGGTCTTTTAAACCATAAGGTAGAGACATGAACCTTTGAGTACCAACACCTTGGCCCTAGGTCAGTCTGATTCAACTTGTTATATATTGATATAAATCAGAAGAAACTTTGCTAGTGCTAAAAAACCTGTGCTAGCATAAACTGGTCTGAGAACAGACCTGGACGTCGTGGGACTGGGGTGACGGTGAGTGCTTTTGACAGCCTATTCAATAGGTTGCCCAGATCATCTCTGAGAGATATACGGACAATTGAACTGGTTGAATCTGGACGTGAGAAGGAAACTTCACAGATTTCAGCTTTGTTTGCGTGGGTTGACAGCGATTCTCCAGGGTGCATCCACTGCTTATAACTGCTCAGCTGTAAATCTGAATGAATGCTGGAGAAACAAAAAGCTGCTATGTAGACAAACCACTTGGCTCGATGCCCTCTTCGGTGTTTACCCAGGCTGCAGACTGTTTTAGCAAAAGAAATCAAAGAATAAATATGCTCTAAGGTCTAAAGATTCTCTCAACTATGTAAAATCCAAAATAGGGGCTGGGAAGGGCAGCTGCTCATTTGCATTCCTGGCATCCAATGCTAACGACTGGAAAAAACTGTAAGAAATGCCATTTGAGATGCATTACTGTTTAAAGGAAAACCACACCTAACAGAACAGCACCCTTTTTTTTTTTTTTTTGCATTTTTGCACTTTCTGTGCTCTTTAGTAACATAGCTGAGATGCCCTCATACCAGACGTTTTTTGTACAGCATGTGTGTTTGTTTTTGTTACTATGCTGAGCTCTCCAGAGGCACTTTTTTAGGCTGAGCTCTGCTCTCCCACTTGTCCCACCGCAGCTTCCTTGAGACGTCTCTCCTGCAAGGCTGGCTCTTCCTTTGGCCCAGGGTTTCCTCAGACATGGGTGACTTGTCCTGGATGTTGCCCTCTCATTTTATTTCCCAGTTTATGATGACTATTCCTCTCTCCTTTCTTTCTTAAAACTGGAAAAAAATGTAAATTATACAGGTTTCCTTGCAGTAAAATATACCTGTTGAACTTTCTACCACAGCAATTTTCCTTTTCAGATTTGCAAAGTTTCTGAACGAATCTGGGCTGTAAACGCCAATACTTGGAGACCGTTCGTGTTTACTAGAGGAAGTTTGGTTTGGGGAACTGAGCACAGAACTGGAAGTATGAGTTGCTAAGTTTTCTTCATCTCTGCCTGTGATGATTTCTATTTAGAAAATACGCCTATCCTCTTAGGCATATTTTGCCCTAACAGGACTTATAAACTAATGTTTATAATATCTTGCTAATGTTTATAATATCTTCCAGCATTCAGATGGGTAGAAGACAATGGTACGCAGCTCATTTTTCAGACTGGTCCCCCGTTAGATCACTGAAAAAAATGGAAAGATGACCAGCCTTTTGGCTGTGTTGGCAAAAGAAAGCCAGTGCCACATTTACACAAATGACTTTGCTCTAACAGCTGGTCCACATCACAAAGTACAATCCTTCCTGTATGCCTCAGCAGGGCAACAAGATGGAAATTCCCATTCTCTGCTACTTTAGCAGAAAGTGAGAGGCTCTGGTCTTGTATTAAGAAATCATCGCTCTTTTTTCCTATATTGAGGTGCTATTAAGATATAATGAAAAATTCAGAGCAAAATTGTGCTTTCATTTTCCCTGCCATTTGTGCACTTCTTGTCAGCACGTGAACCTATATAGACTAGGTGTTTGAGTTATCACCTGATGCAGCTCTGCTTACGTATAGTTCCTTTCCCGTATTGTTTTTGTGGTGGTGTTTCTCTGGCCCTATTTCCTCCAGCAAGCCTCTGCCTCTGGTAGCAAGACCAGGAAGATGAAATCCCAGCCCACTTGAAGTTAATGGCAAAACAATCATTGACTTTAACAGGGTCATAATTTCAGCGCCTAACACCATAAAGCAGCCTTCGGTACAATTGATTTCCTGAATTGCATTCACTGAATATATGGTTTATTCTAAGGGTTTCCAAACATTGTTTGTTCAGAAAGTTCCCACAGCAGCTTCTGGCTTCTCTTTTCTTTCCTCTGTAACAACAAATTTCATTGTTATAATTTAACAAATTAATTTAAGGGTTTACCTGAATAAAGAATGAGATAATAATCTGTCTAAACTCAGAATGGCACAAAATCACCAGTACTAAGGTCCCATAGGATTCTCAACACATTAGCAGCTGAAATTTCACAATCATAAAAAAAACCCACCCCACGCCCCAAAAGCAGGGCACAGAACTGTCTTCCTCAGTAGAAGTGGGTTTTAGACTCAAGAAGTTGAGTCAAAATCAAGCTAAAAACCCTTACCAACTGGTTCAGGCATCGGGACTGACCCTGAACCTGAGCCTTTGTTTTGAAGTTTCATTGAACTTGAACTGCAATTGAATCAGGACGAGCTCAGTCTCAGCTGGCCCCAAATCTGAACTCAGAAGCAGGTTTTGCTGGTTTGATTTCCTCCATGAAAATTGGATAGATGCATCTCAAGTTATTTTATCAGCAACACCTTAAGCTGGAGATGCTGTGGTTAGTGTGAGGACAGGAAGCTGATTTATGGTTAGAGGGAGGATCCAGAAAATTAAGACTTCTTTAGAATAAGAGTAGATGGGACCATTTTTGCATGTAGCGAGTGGGAAGGATGGCACAGGGAGATGAGCAACATGAGGCAGAGATGGCCTGACAGTGGTGTCAGGAGCATGTACTAGGTGACTAGGACTAAGCTGCACCTATATGGATTTACAAACTACATCTGTGACCCTCCAGATCCTGCCCCTTACCCAAGAGCTGAAAACACTTTATCCAATAACAGTGGTTTTTTTAGCAGTCTCACAATGGTATATATTTAGCACATTATTGCATAGTTACATATCACAACATGTAATTACATATTGCAATATGTAATACTGCATATTACATAGGATGCAGTTATCCTGTGTAGTGTATAATTCATCTAAGTATCAAGAGAAAGTGGTTAAGAGCCTATAGTTTCTATGCGGAATATAAACTCATCTAATATGAACCAGTAGTAAAATCAGCATGATGTATATTCAGAGGAAAATGGGTTTGACAAAAAAGGTCAATAAAATTTTTATCTGTAAATCACTCAGAGTAGAACAAATACTGTTGTTTGGGTCTGTACAATCAAAGAAGGAATCAGAAAATGAATTGAGTAACCACTGAAAATCAATTAGCATCTTGGCTGAAAGCACAGATTTTTTTCTGAATCATGAAAACATGCGAAACAGAAACATCTCACCTGATGTCCACAAAGCTGTCTAGACATGAAATGTAATGTTGCTGTTGGTAAATGCATATACCCCTTAATCAAACTACTGCAGGTAGAAACCCATAATTTTGTAAGAAAAAATCAAATAAAATTAGAGTGCGGTTTATCAACAGGCGTTCTCTGTGTATCTTTGATTATATTTATTGCAGGCTTATTCTGCTGAGCTGAATCCCACTAATAGTATTAGGGGAAATATCTGTTTGCTTGATTTCTGATAGTAGTCGTTTTTATTTGAGTTCCAGCTTCTCTATTGCAGTCGAAGCTTTATTCAATTAAACTTAATAAAAGCACAGAAAGGGACCTGATCCCTGCCTGACAGCACGTCGTAGTTTTGTCTCATTGATGTACACCACAGGTATGTACAGACAGGGTGGTGTATGCCGATTGATTTGGTGGCTTATGTGTATTAGAGACAAGGTTTTATAATGTTGCGCTTTCAATTCCAGGCAGTGACCAGCTTTCTAGAAAGCGGATTGGAAGTAAACTGTGCTCTAAGCCAAGCTACACAAGGTTTCATGTGAACAGGTTAGGAGCTTGTGCCAGATCTAAAGTTGCTAGCTGATTTATCCACTTCGTTGGTAGGTTATTAGAAGAGAACATATGTTTATTAGACCCCTGGCTGAGCTAAACACAGTAGTTTCTGGAATATATGATGCGGTTATTCTTGAAAGAACCGAATGGAATAAATGAAATTAGCTGAACTGCAATTAATTTGGTTTCTTCTGGTCTTACTTCACAGCATGTAAAACAAGGTAAAAAAGAAGAGGCCGTTGCAGAGAGCTCATGACCCGCCCTCAGCTCTGGCAATCAGTCAAACATTTCCATGTGACTGATGGATGGCAAGTGTTTCCTGAAGCTCCCCTGAAGCTTTAACGAAGCACACCCATGGCTAAGGTAGCATTTACACGGGGAATTGGTGCGGCCATTAAAACCATCCCCGGACCTGTACTTCTTCAAGCCTAGCCTTGGCAGCAGCCCACCCTTGGCACGAGGCATGGGGCTCTGCCGACCTGGTGGCTGCCCTGAGCAGAGGTGGCACATCCAGCTCTTGAAATGGCCCTGGTGCCGGCTGCTAAAGTGCAAGATGTTTATAGTCTGGGGGAGCTTTATGATGACGTGTGTGTAATTTATGAGGTTTTTTTCTTTTTTTTTTTTCCCCACTGGCTACATTTTAAATCATTGATGTGATTCTCAGTCATTCTTGTGCCAGGATATAAATCACTCACCTCCCAACAGCTATTCATGTGTCTGCAGCAAAGTGCTTTCTGTGTGGTAATTTGAAAGGCAATGAGGGAAAACTGGTACAGATCAATAATGTAGGATTTTGGGGTGTTTAGTGCAGAAAATAGAATGAAGGATATTCTTTGAGGATAAAACGTCTGTTACAGCCCATTACAAATAGGAGAACTGGGATTTAATGGTAAGTCTGGCACGTGGCACTCTTATTGTCCTAACCAAATAAAGAGTATGTGTTTACAAGGAATACATTAATGCTTGATGAGGCATGGATAACACCATAAAATATCAGTTGCTTCATGTATTTATGAGGTGAACAGTGACTATTACTGATTTTGTAGAAAAGTCTATCTTGCATTAAAAGGCTCATAATGAGGAATTTTATAGCCACAAACACCAATGACATTAAAGAAGACAGAGCTAGATGCTGCAGAGCACGTAAGGAAATACGTTGTCTGAAAAAATGCTCTTATTGCTGTGCTTTGAACTTCTTATTTCCCCCCCATGGGGCTGAGGTGAGCAGACATAAATTTGGCCTTCCCAGGAGAACCAAGCAGAACAGCAGCGCTCTCTCCTTTGCCGCAGTCGTGACCCTTTCTACCTCTGAACCCTGCGATCTGTCCCCTCGCAACCCAAGCGTGGTACCCCTACTACCAACGCCTATTGCTGAAATCTTCCTGGTTCCATTCCGCAAGAGGTGGCCCCTGAGATGCCTTCTTGGAGCACTACAGGAAAAGGCAGTGTGGCTTACAGGATGCTTTTAGAAGAAATAACCCACATTCAGAACATCTGTGTAAAGGTTGTTTCCGCTTCTAGAGTGTAATGTTATTTAGTCTTTAAAAAGAGCTAAGGAGAAAGCTTTCTTACTTATGACAACATTTCTTAAATAGACTATCAGGGAACTTCAGCTTGCACCTCCACCTGACCTGCAAAGAGGAGCCCTTTATGCAATTACATTTATTTTTTCTGGGTTTTGGAGGGACAGAGGTGTGGAGGTGTTAGCAGTAGAAGATGGAGTTTGAAAAGAATAATTTTGGCAGTTTTGTGCTGTGCAACCTCTCAGCTTTCTGCTTCCACAACAGTCTAACAGCGGAGTGCCCTGTGTTTGGTTTTTTTTTTTGGTGGAAGTACGTTGTATTATTGTAACCCTTTTCTTACTCTAAGAAATGGGTCCCCTAAGCTGGCATGGCATGTAGTTTCCAGAATACTGTTGAATAAGGGATACAAAATATTTTACCTGACACTTCATATTGCTCCTGATTGCCAGCTTGAAAATTACAACAGCAGTGACAAAAGCTGAAAGACCCGTTCTGCTGGCCTGATTCATAGGAAACCGATATATTTTTGTGCAAGCTGTCACAGTGAAATCCCCTTGAAACGTTACTCAACATGACTGGATTGCAGAGTCAGGTCCTCTTTGAATAAAAGCCTTTAACTTTCAGAAGAACTGAAGGGGTATGGTTTCCTCATTATAGGAAAAATAGATGCCAATGAAGAAAAGATTAATTTTCGCGTCTCTTGCTGAATCCTTGAATATTTTTATATGATTCAGTGTGTTTGATGAGCTGCGTTTCCAGGAATGCCGGCAGAAAACAGGGTAATGCCTATTTCACCATCATGTCAGCTTTATTGTAACCAGCCTCCACTGACTTTTGGAAAAATGAGGAGCAATAGGAGCCATCAACCAGCTCTGTTTGTGTATACCTCTGTCTGGTTACCTGACCTTGCCAGCCCACCCGCTTTATCGACTTTACAAGACACAGGGGCCCTGTGAAATTACTTGGGGAGGGAGGAGCAGGGCAAAGCGTGGAACAACTTTGTCCTCTGAGCGGAGGAGGCAGGAGCCCTCCCAGCAGCCTGGCCAGCAAAACGAGCCCTTCCCAAATCCGCAGCTTGCTGTGTTTTCTGGCAAGCTGTTGTGCAGTATCGCCGCTACGGCGTTCTCGCAAAGGCGGCTGTCTGGATGGTAAGCTGGGAATGAAACCCTGCCCCTTCCTCTCCCTCCCCTCCTGCACCTGCCCTGCTTTATATGATTTTATAGGACGGTGAGATAAAATATAAATTTTTTAGGCTGGCCAAGCCGGAATCTGCTATCCGGCTCATCCCAAAGGAGTGCTGCATATGTGTACTCTGTGCATGTGTATCCTGTGTTCTCTGGGAGTGATGCAGGTGCACCAATATAAATCTCCAGTGTCTTCTTAAATGACTTACACAGCCAAGCTGTCCTCAGGGGGTTGGCAGAAAGGACCAAGAGCTTAAAAGAGGCCTCTGCCCTCCAGAGTAGTTGCTGGGTTATTCTTCCCTCTGTGTTCAGACACTTTACAGCAAAACCATTTTACCAGTGTTCAAGAGAATACACATTCTGAGTCTCATACGCTGCTGTTTGGGTCAGTCTAGAAATCTCTCCTGCTGTCTCTAATCACGATCTGTGGCAGATGCTGAGGAAAAGGGTGACAGGAGAAGGATGCAAACAGAGTGATCTTGAATTTGCTATACTCCTCAGCTCCCAGAAATCAGCTGTTTTGGGGTTTTGGAGATGAGGGTTGCATGCAGATGATCATCCTGAGGTGCCACCTATCTGCTGTTCACTTAGCCCATCGCTCTCTAAACCCTTTTTCCTATGGGTGACTCTCACCACAGGCTGTCAGTGAATACCATGATACTACTCTATGCCATATAAAAAAGGACCTCCTTCTGCTTGCTTTTAAAATCGTTCTGGATAAGTTCAGTGGGAACCCTTTAGTTCTTATGAGAAATAACAAGAATCATGACCATTTCATCTGCTCCATAGTACTTAGGATCCACCCCTTATTCTATACCATCTACGTCATGCCTAGATTTCATATTTGCCAGTACAGTCTAATTAATCACCACCACTTTTCTTATATTTTGAG
>JAYKAV010003231.1:0-25618 GCA_035582835.1 Phoebastria nigripes
GAAACACAGCACTAGGAAGAAAATTAACTCTATCCCAGCCGAAACCAGGACAGCAGAGAAGCAATGAAAGAAGTTTATGATCAAAATTAAACTGAAATTTCATCTTTGTCATACTTCAGCTGAAATTTTAACAAAGCTAGGTTGTTTCACTTTCATTAAAGGACAAACCTTTTTTTTTTTTTCTTTTTTCTTTTTTTTTGGAGGGGGAGAGAGAAAGAGGAAGGGAGGAGACAGAAGAGGGAAGGGCATAGTGTGTGATCTCTAGAAACCAAGCAGATGCAGTTTGTTACTAGCCACTTAAAAGAGCTACAGAGTGAGTGATGAACCTTGGAAAACTTTTCTAGCTCTGAGGTAGCTCTTGAAATGTGCGTGTAAGTGCCTAATACCTCCAATGTCTCATATACACTAAAAAGCATGTAGAGTTTCTGGTAGCTTGGATAGAGCTATCTCATATGGTTGTTTGGGGCAGGAAGAAGCATTTGTAACCTGATATTATATATTTATTACTATAAACTGCAAAATAAAGCTTATTTGTAACTACTTAAAGTGATTAATAATGGCCGGATGTTGGATTTTTCTACAGGGAAGTCATGTCCTCTTCTGAAGTCACGTCCTGTTCTGTACTTTATGACTCTCATTTGCTATCCTACATGTTCTGTCTTTTGTTGACATCATAATTTGAGGTGGGGGTAAGTTGCCTTCCTTCACACTCATCTAATAGGTACCAGGCCTATTAAGAGTGCTATGTAATACATTTGAATAGAGTTTCTGTGTTAATTAGATGAATACTTATTTTGTAGCGTGTCCGTATAGATATTTCAGAAGCATAGGTAAGAGAAACTTTTGAAGTATGATTTTCCTGTTTTTAGATTAAGAGAAAGTTTTGCAATAGTAGACTAGTTTCTTGGGCATGAGTACAGGGCATGAGAATGTTCTCAGTGATTCTACCAAATTATTACATTCTGTACATCTTTTGGTAATAGATAGATGGAGTTTTATAATTTTAAAATGGCTCTGTGCCAATTTCATTCAAATAACTGTCACTTCTATGTTCACTAGCTGTGGGAATGAAATTGGCCTTGTCTTCAGTAGGTGTTTTTGCTTCTGCTAAAAGATAGGTTAGAAAGCAAAATAGTAATAAAAGAAATTGGAAAGTTTAATGATTTAAGGTAGTACGAACTCTCTGGCCAGCATGGAATTTATCTGAACTGAGAGTGTGGAAAAATTTAAGAAAATCATACCAAGTGTAGTGTATTTAGAAGAAGAAAGTGTGTCTCCTACATTCTTTGCACCTTTGACTGAGGCACAGCTGTTATACAGACTTGTCAACAGCCTGCCTCATTTTGCATTAGTGGATTACTCTGCTAACTAAGGTAAGTTACAAGTTGTAGCTTCATCCTAAGCAAAGTCGTATTTAGTGCTGTCCAAATTGTTTGCTGTTACATTGACCATGAAGTATTTTTCAACAGTAACTAGAGCAATTGAGCACCATAATGCTAAAATCCTTYGGCATGCTCCTTCTCCTGACACTGTCTTTAAACAACCGGCCAGAGTTTTTTGAAGGTCATTTGTAGTGGTCTTCTCCAAGTAGTAGCTCGCTTTCTAGGTGGTTTGTTTACTGCAATGTCCAAAGTCTGCAAAATGTAATTCACTGAGAAATACTTGATAGCCAAATTGGTACCTGCTTTCTTTGAATGATGCCTGACTAACTTTCAGGGAATGCCTATCAGTAGAACATGAAAGCAGTGAACGACATCTCAGCAATCTTCCTTGCGTGCCCTCCTGCCATGTGCCATTCTCAGAGTCAATTGTAAGGACCTTATTTATCCAGCCAGTCTAATTCCATGCAAAACTTCCCCGCAGTAAAGATCTTTCTCTTTCATACTGTGGTATCTTACATCTATATAATGTGCTTACAGAAATAATCATCTTTGGCATCCTGCTTCTACTATAAGTATTTGAATATTTTTGTCCTAGAGGCAAATTTGTGGAATTTTCTAGAATATCAAAGTGCAACTATGCAATTAATACATGAAAATATTTTGAAACATGCATGCAGAATTTTTTTTGTGCATGTATGTGTCTTAGAGCAGAAAAAAATACATTCAGAATTTCAATAGCTTATCCTATTCTCCTAAAAGCTTCTGGCACTTTTTTTGGGACATATTCCAAGTTGTTTCTTAATCTAGGAAGCTTGCCCATAGCTAACCCTGGCATTCCCTGGCAAGTTGACTTTAGTGAAAACAAGTTACTATGTAGTAGATTTTAATAACGGAAGATGTGTTTTGTCACTCCGTAAGTACTATATGATCTGTCTTCCAGTGATTGTATGACATGCACAGTTTTGATGTGTTTGTGTTTTATGCTGGAAAGTGACTTCAGATAAGAAGTTAGATTGCTGGTATTACGCAGGCTGGTTTTAAATCCAATTTTCAGGGGCCAAGTTGGATGTTATGGCCATTAAGTTGAACATCTTGGCCCAAAATTTTACCATTTTAATATTTTTACATGATTAAACTACTGCTGAGTAGATATACCTAATGACCAATCCCTCATTGTGATCTGCTTTGAAGTACATAAATATTACACCATGAACTTTGAGGAAATAACTCACTCGTATAAGTAAAATAGGTCCTTTTTCCCTTTCAGTGTGTGCCTTTTATCCATATGAGCCATTATGCACTTTTCAAATTCTTAATAAAGTGCAGGTATTGGGAATGTTTCTGAGTGAGAGATCGTTTGCTCATGACAATTAATTTCCAGCAGTTCCAGTTTGGTCTTTAATTTTACATCCAACTTTTCTCTTTGCAAAAAGAAACCAAAGGAAAGACAAGAGATAATGCAGTATTTATCTATTTTTTCCCACCCTCCAGATCTGTCTGGTGGTGGTGGTGTTTGATGTTCCCCATTAATAGCTTCAGTGACTAATGTGTGATCAATCTGTGAAACATTTGAACTGTGAAACAGTACAAATCAGTTTTAGATTCTAGCATTTATTGTAGCATGGACTGACAGAAAATTTGTCAAGCAAACAGTATGTAATTAAAGGTAGTAATAGTTAAGAGTTCTTCTTTTGGGAAGAATATCCTTGACTTAAAAAAATCCACACTTTTTCCACTTCTTTATGATAAGAGTAATTTATACAAAACCGAAAAAGAAGAAAACACTTAGCAAARTATGGAGTGTCATGAATATTTACATTGGAATTTTGCAGCTTACTGTGACATTATATTCTTCTTTCTTTCTTGTTAACTGATTCATTCAGACATGGGCTTTCCTGGCCAGTGAAGAATTTAGGTAGCTTTTAAGTTAATGTTGCTGGAAAACATCCAACATCTTTTTAGGTATCTCGATAAATGTCTGGATCATTTACTGGTTCAGACACAACTGCTTTGCAGTGTCCCAGAAAATTATGTTCAGTACTTCAGAAAATCAGCATGTTTTGAAATCAGGAGCAATCCCATTCCTACAGAAGAAAGTTTAGTGAATATAAAGTATCACCACATTTCTTCTTGAAAATACAAATGACGCTATCTCTTCTTGGGATGTGTAAAATTTTATGTGCACTCCAGAACAAAGTGGTATGACATAGCTGAGAATAATTTAAGCCTTGACACCAGTGATGGTCTTGTATAGCTTCCCTTGAGGCAAATTAAAAACTGAGCTAGGTTTAAAATGGTTAAAATGGAGCTAGGTTTACCATGGTGAAATGGTAAAAATAGAGCTAGGTTTACCATGATCAGCAGAAAAGCGGTCATATGGTATCAGCCCATATGACAGCAAAAGGGCTGTAGTAAACAGTGGTGTCTCTTAGTTCTATCTATCTCAAGCTTGCAGTTCTAAAGGTAAAGTTTTCAGGGCTGATGAATAGGCAGTGAACTGTGGATTCGGAGAAGTACTCAGATTTTTCTTCTAAGAACTGCTTGCTGGTAAGTGTAAACAGATGCAAAGTCATGCACAAGTGACATGACTGATGCATCTGCAGTGATAGCTTTATATATTGTTGCTTTACTTCAGTTTGAATGGAAGAATTCCTTATGGGAATTTTTAAAGTACAACTTTTTATCTCTGCAGCTTTCATATGCTGAGATCACTCATATTTCTGCTTTTGGACTTTTCTTCTCTTCAGTACTGAGAAGTCAGATTCTAGGGCCATTCATCTTACTGCTGTATATATTTTTTTCCCAGCATGGAAACAAATTATTTTTTTTGTTATTAATAAGTACTTTTACCTCACTTTCTTATGTTTCTTTTCCTGTTCTCCTTCCCTGCCTTCTTTTTTCCACTTTTTCTTCCTTGATGCTGACAATTTCATGAAGCAAAGGAAGAAACTTTTTTTCTGCTTTTTTTTATGCTAGAAATCTAGCAGTAAGTATTGGTGCAGCTTTAAATATTATTTCACTGCTGAAACCATAATGAACTTCCTCCTTTACAATGCTTTCAGAAATTTAAAATAAAATTCTCACCACCAAGTGAGAATTATAGCAGTTATTCAATTAAGAAGAAAAGCATCAATTGATCTCTGTATATTAAAAAAGAAATGTGCAGTTGGTGATTTTGCTATTTACAGAGGTCTGGGGCTCACCATATCTCATAAAAGCACTAGCAAGCAAATCAGTCAGTTATGATTGAGTGTTATTTTCTATATTTATTCATATTTTTCATATGCAAAACAAAAATAATCAACAAGCTAAAGTTAAATTTACATTTTTAACAAAGTCAGTCTGATGACTGATCAGCTGATTACCTTATTTAACATTGTGACCACTGCATTCAACTCTGTTAGGATCAATGTTAGGATTACAAAGCTTCCAACTGCTTAGAATTTGAAGGTAAAATAAGGTGTATTTCTAATTCTAGTACCAGTGCTACATATCAGTTCTCTTGCTGGAATAATTGGGAGTATTGCTTTCCTCTCTGTTGCCTTAGACTTGGCATGCTCTGCTTTTTTGTAGACAGTGTGCAAGCCAAGTCTGGCCAGCATCAGAGAGTTACAAGAGATTCAAATTAGAGACAGAATTTTAAGAAATATTGTTGTTAAATGTCTGAAGCATTTGAACTGGGATTTTGTTTTGGTGAGATCACATAAATGTTTGTTGTAAATAAAATATTTCTTAGTAACTTTCAGTAAATAAAGCTACTTTTGTTCTAAGCTAAATGTTCTTATGAGAAATACGTCCAACTCACCATGATCAATTTATGAAGCAGCTCATGTGATTTAATCACGCAAGGTTATCTGTGTTTTTCTCCTTCTAAATATTTATAGTGTTTGCAGAGCAGCTGATTGTGTGTTTGTTTTTTTTTTAATCTGAATAAATTGAGGAAAAAAAAAACAAAACAGAGACATAAGGAGAAATTTGTTTGGAATAAAGTTTTTTTCATAAAGAATGTTATTTCTAGACTTAGTAGCTAATTGTGGTCTGGAAGTATTATATTGTGATCTACTTCTGTCACTGTTCAGACTAGCATTTTTTTTCTGCATCATGTAGGAAGAAGTAACAGTCCATCTTTGCAAAATATGCAGAGAATTGGATGTTTTTCATCTAGGCCACTTACGTGCAGTGACCCTAGACAAGCAACTTTCCTTTAGTGTGTTCCTTGATTCTCCAAAGTGTGAAACTGAGATTCTCACAAGGTAATAGTTTAATTAAGTTTTGTAAAGCACCTTCAGATTACCAAAACCAGTTTGAATTAAGTTCAGTTATTTTCAGAGAGGTTGCAAGAGCCATTGTATGGTTTTGAATTTATTTCCTAATTATTTTCATACAACTCTACTGAACATGTACATTTTAGAAAAGGCGCAACTGTTTTTTGTTTGTCCATTTATTACTTTTCTTCTTCTCCCCCACCTTTTCTTTCAGACTACTAGCCTTGAGAAATTCTAATTTTGCATCTAATTAATTCTACTTAATTGTTACTGTTGCTAAACTGTGTCTGGTTAAAATGTGTTTAAAGCCTTTGATATAGGTAGAAAGAATACAGCTTGTTTTCCCATATTTTTATTTATTATGCAGAACCAGCTGCTGTTTTGTATTAAAAACATTGGTTCATTGAGTTTGGGTTTTTTTCTTGAGTAAGCATTTGTAAGAGACAGTATATCTGTTGAGTAAGCTTTTGTTATTATTTTAGTCTCTTTATTTTCTCTCCTGACTTTTTAAATATTAAACTTTAGCATATACATCAAGCACAAAAATGCTACAGTGGCATACTGGAGGCAGAAGCCTGAACTGCTTTATAGCTGCTTTTATTAGTATATAGTTTAGTGTGCTGAGGGTGACATGGAAACCAAGAGACTCTCTGTCAGTGCTCTGCACTGTTTTTCATTTAGCCTTTATTTTGAATGTAACCTTTCCGTATACAATAATTGGGCTTTTAGCTATAACTTTTTTTTAACATCTCTATGCAAACTGAATCCATTTCTGCTTCAGGGAATGTACCTGTAATGTTACATGTTTGATTCTCAGTTCACTAGTGGCTGTAAAATAGCGTATGTATCTGGAAGAGAGAAAGAGAGGGAAAGAGAGGTAGGAGTGGTGATGAGTTTCTGCTGTCCTAAGACATTTTTTTCCTTAAGACCATTTCTGAGGGCAGTTTGTCTCCACAATCTTTCAGCCAGTATAACTGATATATATATCATATATATATCATGTCATTATATATTACCTTCTTTTTTTTTTTTTTGGCACAGCACTTCACTGCTGGCCTCACTTAAATAAATGGCTGTATTCACAGTTGTTGTTAGTCTTTCCCAGAAAGTATTTAATACCATACACGGACACACTTTTCTCACAGTCTGAGTGTTTAGTTTGCATAAGAATTAGTCATGCCAATTTTACTGATTTCATAAGGATTTGATGGTGTAATAGCTTCATGTAAATCTGTTAGTACGTAGTATATGCCAAACAGTAAACTCCTCCTTTTTAAAATATCATAACACAAATAGTCTGTATTTATAATCATTAGAGAATGTTTGAAATTTCCATGCATGTGTTTTCAGACTACAGTATGTGAACAAAGTGATTTTTTTTCTTGGTATTATTCCGTTATTTTCAAATTTTAATTGCCACAGTTTCTTTAATTTCCTTCTTGTACTCAAGTCTGGCAGAGAATACCTCAATATCAGTGTACTGATGAAACTGGTCCTACTAACACCTTTGCCATTAGCAATGTTTTAGCCACTTAAATACATGTTCATTTCCAGAGAGATCTTCCGCATTAAGTTTTCTATAATATCTTGTCTGCTTTCTGCGGCAGTCCCAATAATGTTCCTTTCCCATAAAGATAAGTAATTTTTTACCCTGCTCTCAGAAATTTGCAAACACACACTTGCTTTTGTTGTAAGATTGGCTTACCTCTTGTCCAAAATCAGGTTATTTAATAGCAAGAGTTGGCAGCACTGCAAAGTCTTATACATTCAGAATTTTGAAAATTACAAAGATTCTCCTCTGCTCTCTTTTGAAGTTCCGTATTTATTAATCAGGCAGAAAGCCATTTTGGCCAAAGTTACTTCATCATTTGGGTGAATTGAAAAATTAGATTTGGTATAATTTGAAATGGGCAACTCTGTATCTCTCATTAGGATAAAATCTTTGATATTGATGCATGACAAATGGATTGCTAATGTAAACTGTAATATTTCTGTATCAGCTGGTTTTGGGTCAAGAATTTATGAATAAACCAAATTAACACAATGCAGTATAATATATGCTGCAGAAACAAAAAAACCACTCTGCTCAAAAAAAATCCATCCAATCCATTTTATAAATGCATTCCAATATATTTGCATTTATGTTGTTTGTATAAATAGTGCTATTGCCTTTTGTTTTCTGTATGAAGATACAGAGTAATCTAGGTTCTACAAGTAAAATTTTATTTATTTTAATATTTTTTAAGAAAACAGATGGTGTCTTACACTTAACTAGATGATTTCTTTTTTTGTCTATCAATTATGCCAGAATTGTAATTGATCCTGTTAAGGACTCCAAAAAATTTCACAATTTATTCTCAGTATTATTGAGCAGAATCTCTACTGAGTTTTAGACATGAGAAGAAAACTGGCAGGGGGACAGAAAAGGGATCACGATCCGAAGTAGTAGTTAGTGCATGGAATCCCTGGAATGATGAAGCAAATGAGCACAGCTCATACTGCTGTTCCAAGGCATGGGATGGTGTGGATTAAAGAATGTGGGATGATGACACAAGGGGGATTTGAGGGGGTGCGGGAGGAGGAACTGAAGAATACAGAGTTCTGGGCACATATACTATGCCATAAACACATTCAATTCATGTATCTAAACAAGTCAGGAAAAAATTTAATTATTTTGGGTTCAAAACTGGCCATGCAAATATGAGTAGACAATGAATTGTTGAATTATGGGCCTGAATTTATTGAGAATTCAAAGTATTAATTTTAAGTTAAAATATGAAATCTTATATCCCTGTCATACTGAATTGTCAGCTCTGATGTGCAATGTTAAGACAAGAAAATAAACACATTAAAAGATGGAAACACCTGTTCAGGGATGAGAATTTGCTGCGGGCATGAAAAAAAGGAAAATGGAGCTGGCTTATACAGGTTGGCTTTTTGATTTTTAGTTCTTCAAGTTCAAAWAGACTGGTAACAACTGCTTTGGCAGCAAGCTGTGATACCTTTCCTACTCCCCTTTTTGCATCATACAGTTCATGTTTTCCTCATGTACCTCTAGGAGATTACCCATATATTTTTATGAACATTTTTCTGACAGTAGTACAGAAAAATATTCATCCTTTGAGAGAAGAGCACAAAGAATCATAAACATTCAGTTGGCCAGCCTGTATCCTCATTGCTGGCCCTTAGAACTTAGTTTAGACTTAGGTTTCCAGACATCAAAGTCAGTCAGTACCTTTCCAATTCAGACATAGCTTCTGAGAACATTTTTGTTAAAGTGTTTCATTTGATGATTAGCTATGATTTCTGGTGATACTTTTCCAAATAAAGGAGCAGCCTGAACAAGAGGTTGTTACTCATTCCATTGTTCCATGAAGGTCTTCACTTGTATGAGCCTTCCACACTCAGTTGAACTGAGACTAAAACAAGTGGTAATCATACTAGTTCCACTCAACAGCTTGGGTTATTCACTGGAATTTAACAGTTTATAAAAGCTCCTGAAAGGTTTAAGCAACAGCTATCGTTGCTTACCATCCACAAAGTCACAGATTAAGAAATTAAATGGTAGCTGAAAGTAAGGATTGTTTCTTCTAAAGCAGGGTCAGTTTGCATACTACATGTGGTGAATAGCTTTCCACTCTAATTAGTGTATCAACTTAGCAAATAGATGACTTCCAACCTTTAATGTTCCTTTAAAAACTGAATGGTTTCAAGTTCCTTTCCGAATACATTTCTACATAAGCTCTTACTGCTTGCTTCATACAAATCTATACTAGTGTTCTATATAGGGTAAATGAAGCAGAAGGCAGGTTGCATTTATCCTATGACAAGATGAAAAGCTGATTACGCAGATGAGTGCAGATGAAGTGGAAACCTCTCGGAGATTAGGTTTTGCTCTCAGTGTGCCCTACATTGCAGCCTGAAAAAATCGTTTCATGTTGGTTGCTTTTTGTGAACTCTGTCTCCATATAAACCACATGCTTGCAAAAAGGGAAGTTACTAACAAAGTAATTGTTAATCTTTGTTTGAAAATACTAAACATCAGAAGAGAAAGCCTTACTTTCAGCCAGGGTTTTTTCCATTCCCTAGTCTGCAGGCATGTCTCAATATGCAGAGTATGAGCTAGTATTTATATATAGGCGATCGGCTGATGGTCAGAAAATTTCAGGTAAAAAGGAGAAAACTCAATTTGTTAAGATTTCAAGAGGAAACTATGCTGTGAGTGGCCTAAAGTGATAGGAATCTGATGATCCCCAGTGTTTCAAATAGAGGTGGATGATTTCTGTTTAAGTAAAGTAATATCACAATTGTTTATGAAAAATCTGCACAGTGAGCTAATAAAGAATTTAATAAACATACCATGTAGTAATGAAGCTCAGCAGAACCAAATGTGACATTTTCAGGAGGCTGTAAGTTACAGTGAGAAAAGGTATTTCATTGCAATGTTTCAGTATTGAGAAGGGTCTTAAACACCAATGGGAATCACAAGACCATTTCTTTCTCCCAATTGTGTCTGTTACTTGAAATATTTTAACCTTAACTCTGTTACTTCTGAATTGTCTCTATTATTTTCACCTAAGTAAGTTGTTCCAAAGGCCTTTTGCTTCCTTTGTGGTGCCTTCCAGAATGGAGTACTTTCAGTGAAGTAGCAGGAAGATTACTTGTAGAAAAATAACGTTCAGACCAACAAACTAGGTCCTTTTCTTGCTCCATCTAAAATTCTGTCCCTTGAAATAGCTAGCTATTTTATGCAGTAGTTTAGGAAACCAGCTTCTACTGTGATTTACCTCTTCAAGCAGTGTTAGGAGTAAAGGGTAGGATTCCCTGTCCTCTAATGTTGCTGTTTGGAGTTATGTCTGGTTTGCTTAAGGGCCTTATTGCAATAACTGTGGTAAGTGGTAGCTACATGATTGGCAGTGATGCTCTTCCAGGAGGAGAAGAACAGATTTGATGGATTATGCAAAGGCAGTTTATGACAAAAATAAGCAGGCAGAAGCCTCGATGTGTTAGCTCCCCGGAAACCCACACTTTGCTGGAGAATCTGTTTTCTGACACATCAAGCGGCAAGAACAAATGGCACAGCGACAGCCCTTCCAGAGAGCCAGAAAATACCTCCGGCCCACCGACACCCTTCCGGAGAGAGACGGGAGCAGAGGGACACCACCCCGCACGCATGTAACCTCAGCCGGCCCGCGGCGGGGCCGCTGGTGCGGGGGCTCCGCCGCCTGCCTTCGAGTCCGGCCGGCCGCGCGCCCGGCTCCGCCGCCGCGGGGAAGCTGCGCAGCCCGAGGATTGGTCGCTTGCCCTGTCAGTCCTTCCGTGTCACCGCCCCCACCGGGAGGGACTGGTGAGGCGCGCGCACAGCGAGGGGCTCCTGTGCCGGGAATGAGCCGAGAGGCGAAGGCAGGGGCGGCGGGGAGGCGGCATCGGCGGTCACCGAGGGGGGGAGGAGGAGGAGGCGGCGGCGGCGGCGGCGGCGGCGGCGGCGGCGGCGGCGGCCGCGAATAGCACGGGACAGCTGCAGTCGTGCAGCCGCCCAGCATCCTGTGTCCTCCCCTGCACCTGAAACAGCAGCAGGAGCATCTGAAGCCAGGGCTCCGCTTCTCGCAAGGTAATACCTTTTCGTTTGCTTGTCTGCCGCTCTGCCCATCTGCTCGGTTCCCTGCAGTGTCTTCTGTCGCAGTCGAATGGATTAAAAAATAAAACCACTAACTCAAGACTGCAGAGAAGGGACCTATTTAGTCCTCATTAGCATCTCGTCTGCGCGCTCGCTGTTTATTTATAAATAGCTTCTGCGGTATCACGAAAGCTGGGATCTCCTAGTTTCTCTTGCAGTCCTAAGAAAGTCCGTAGCTTTCCTCCCTCCCCCTTTCCTGTCAGCGCTATTAATGTAAGTTGTTACTGGATTACTTCCCCCCCGCCCCAAAATGACTCTTCAAACTGTATGCTCTTTTTCTTCTAGTCTAATGTATGGGATAGGTACAGTGAAGTGGGGAATGCAGATTGTTATAATTCTGTAGCATTTGATGGATGCAAATATCTTCATGCACTCAGGAGGGCAGATGAGTGGGAAACACGTGATTAATATTTACAGCGTTCAGACAATCTGTTACTCTATATTGTAAAGCTTATGGGAGTCACCATTGCAGATGAGGCTACTGGACTGTTACCCTGAGTTAGAATGCATTTGTATAATGACATTTGCAAATGCGTTTTACACGTAGGAAAAGGACACATACTGACACTCTGGAGAAACCCTTCTCTTGCTGTCTTGCACAGTCTCCTTTCTTCAGCTGCAATATTAAATCACATTATGATACAACTGACGGAGAGTTGGTCTGGGAACGGTATATACTTAGTCCTTCCGGCTGTCCCACTCTCTTGTCTTGTGATATTTGTTTTCCCAAGAGTGTAGCAGGAATCATAATGGGTCCTTACTTTCTTGGAGCTTCACAGAAAATCAATCAATATTAAAAAATTGCTGAGAAATTATAGAGAAGTTTTGATTACRCTCCTAATTTTAGTTATTTATTTCCATCCATCCTTTGAATTGTTCATGATGGTTTAATGATCATTTTACTTGTAGAAATGTCTTGTGCAAGTGTTACCATTAAACCATTATGTACGTATTTAAAGATATTTCTACAAGTATATCAGTAATATTACTATGAAGTTCAGGTAAATCACTTACACGTAACGTTCTGAAACTTTCACCTTTCAGGTAGTTTGGCCTGTGCTTGCAGGTGAATTGGCTTGTTTTGGTAAGTTTCAGCAGAAATAGTTCAGCCACTTTGGATTAAATGGAGAATGGAAGAGAGAAAGAAGAAATGCTTTTTGTATTACTAAAAAAAGAAACTGTCAACCCATAACATCATTWATTTGAAGGACTGTAGACAGAATGTCTAGGGATAGAGAGTTGCAATTTGGTATGAAATCAAACCACCTTGTGAAGTGTCTTTTTAACAATGGAAATTAGTTTTGACTTGAGTGCAGCCTATCTCATTAAAAGTCAAGTGCCATGAGCATGCATGTTCCCTTGTCGTTTTTTATAGGTGTATGTGTAAGGTATACAGCTACATGGGCATAAATGACTTAATCAAGTAGTAAGTAGTGAACAACAGGTGAATGTTTCCCTGGTATTTTGCAACTTGTTAGGATAAGACTAAAGTAGAGGCATGGGTAAAAGTGTATTATCTCTGTAGAGGTTTTCTTACATAGACAGGTATTTCCAGAAAATTTGAAATTTTCCTTTCAATTTCTGTTTTCAGTTTTTCATATCTGTAGAGTATACGGATCCATCTATCGAGCCTTGTTCACTTAATATAAAATAAACTGTTAATACTTTTCAAAGAAGGAAATAACGTGTTACTAGAAGATGACGACAAATTGGAGAAAATCCCACTCTGAGAAAGCTTAGCAACTAGAAACCAAAGATTTTTTCCTTTTGTGGAAGYTATAGGCAAATATCAAATAGAAAATTGAGAAATGGTTGATTTTCAAAATAAATGCTAAGGTAATGAATGTCAACTTTATACTGACATTCATTAGGATATAAAAATATGGTGAAGAGCCAGTTCTGTCTGGGATATGAAGCACTACTGGTTGTTTTGTTTTTTTTTTTTGGGGGGGGGGGGGCCGTTTGTGGTTTGGTGTTGGTTTTTTTTTTTGTTGTTGTTGTTTTGTTTTTTAACTAGGAAAATACTAATATCCCACTTTTTCTCTGGCAGAGAAAAAAAGATAATTTTTCTGCTTTATTTAAGAGCAACTCTTGATGATTTGTCTAGGTAAAGAAGCATGTAATCTTGGGCCTTTACAATATCATTTAACAAGGTGATCCTTTCTGAAGCTTTGATCCTGCTTTAACTTGCACACATAAAATGTTTGAAAGTGGAAAAGTCAAAAGTAGCCTTTGTAAATGACCCCAAATGATACTCTCTAGAGAGTGGTCAAGAGTAGGAAAAGGAAAGCAAGAACAATCATAGAGGTCTTTGTTAAGGCTCTAGGGTGGGACGGCTTTCTGCTCTTTACTATAGTATTTAAGAACTGAAYGCGAAAAAAATTTCCATGTGCTTCTGTGTTGCTGTTTTCAAAAATTAGTTTGCATCCCTTTCTCCATCCAGTCTTCCTGGCACCTGAGAACGTTTCTCAGCTTTTAATTTTGCTTTAGCTATTTTGGCATGAAATAAATTCTTCTTCTAGCTTTGATCTTATATGACTTTTAAAATATATAATCTGATATTCCATTAGCTTTTAGGTATCATGAAGAGCACCAAAAAGGCAGGAAACTGTCCATCATGGAGTGATCAAATAGATATAACTCAATGGAATCTGAACCTTAACTGAATATAAATTGCTTCTACCGTTTCAGCATATTTTATATATTTATACATTATTCCTTTATGCTCAACCCCTCTTTTTATTATTAACAATCATATCTCACTGCTATCATTGCTAGTTGTGATCATCCATGTTTATTTGCACATACCTGGAGACAGTGGGAGCAAAGACTGCATTAATATTTTAATGACCAAGCACAAGTCAGTCCTTGTGATTTTTGTTGATTTTTTTTTTATCTGATTGTATGCCTAATGATCTGTTCAGTTCAACCTTCCTCTGTGACATGGAGCCTGTAGAGCCTAGAGCTGCCTGCAACGGGGAATCTGAGGGAGGTTTTTTTTCTTTTTGCCATGATCATTTAAAGCCTTATGCAATTTCATAACATCTTTCCAGATGAATGTTTGTGATTTTGCTTCCCTGTAAGTGTTGCCAGAGTAGCGATACAGTATGTATAGCAAGTCTCAGCACTTCTGCCCGAGAACAGGGAAAGAAAGCACATAAAATGTGCTGCATGAATTCTTATCCAAGTAACTGTCTCCTAGGCATGCAGATACTGCCGTTTCTTCCCTTTCCATGGAAGATTGAACCTCTAATCATTAGTTTGGACATTCAGCTTGATTTTAAATCCAGTTCTATGTGGTCATAATGGAGGGCTTAGTATCTCCACAAGACCATATATATTTTGTTGAGTTGGGCCCTTAGAAAGCTACGTAAGACCTGTAAATTCTCAATATTGAATTGCTTCTGTCCTCTATTTAAGGAGTCATTAAATCTTATAAATTATTTTAAATGGTATTACTGAAAGCTTGAAGTAAAATCGGTATTTATTACGTCAAGATTTAAGTTGACATTTTTCTCAAAGCCATTCTTTTTATCCTGCTGTATTTTAAGCTTATTACACTGAAAAACTGTGTCTTCGTGTTTTAATCTTCTTGCTTTTTTCTTACGAGGGTTGTCTTGTTGCTGAAGTTAGAATCCTTTTGGGGGATCTATGCAACCTGTTTAATCTTAAAACAATTTGAGTTCTATAAATATTTTTAAACATTATTATTGGTAGAGTGCATTTGCCAGTTGACAGACTTGCTGAATTTAATAAAAATTCCATGTGTGGTTTTCCATCACAGGGCACAGACCAAGAAAATCACAATGACATATAAACAATTAACCATTTTCAAGACTTCTTTTAATGTTAATTGGTTTGCACTTAGGACAGATAAAACAGACTAAATGTTGTATATATAAAACCCAGTACTTAATATACTTATTTGTTTAACAGGCCTTTAGAAAACCTATAATCTCTCCTCTCAGATGGATAGCAATTGGGTTTATAATTTTTTGTTAATTGTAGTCATATGTTAAAACCGTTTAGCTATGTATGAAATGCTGCTAGCAAAAAGTTGCACTGAAGAAAACAAATGCAACCATAGTTCTCTGCTTTAACACTTCCTTCTCTGAAATGTTAATATGATCATCACAAGTCATTACATCCCATTTCATCCAGTACAGCCAAGGTTTTCAAAACTTGAATGATAAACATAATTTTTGAAGCAACACAAAATTCCTTAAGGCTAAAGTAATTCCAAGATCACTGAAGTTTGGGAAGGAGGAAAAGTTAAAAAGCTTTCTGAGTTTGTTGTCAAAGTTTGCATAAATTTTTGAAATTTTTTAAAATATGCATAGTTAAAAATAGGTTTGTTAACTTGTCAAACACACTATTTCAGAAAATTGTTCTTGATTCCTAAGAACTTAATGTGGGACAGCATCTTTGACCTTTCATTGCAGAAAGATGTATTCAAAGCTTGCTGGATTTTATGGAGGGGTTCTTCTAAAGGTATAAAATTTTGTTATGAGAGGGTTTTTAAATTGCTGTTATTATTCTTTTAAATTCCATTTCTCTTCTGTCTTCACTACTGAAGCTTCCTTAGCATTTACACCTCCTTTTGCAGTTGGTCCAAACTTTTTGCAGCTGGAATTACTTTCCTTGCTCATGAAATAGCTCAAAGATTTGCTGTAACATAGCCTTTTAGTTTTCTTCTCCTTTGCTTTCCTTAAATACTGTATTGGGCTTAAAGTTCAGAATATATGGGTATGCCAGATATGTCTCTGAAAGTGATGTTTGGCGAAAGACCTTTGATCTGAAAGGCTGTGTACTAAATGCTAATTTAAATATCATTATGACATTAACAAGCATGGACATGCAATAATTAAATAAATAAAAATCTGATGTCTTGGTTTAATGAACCTAAAGATGCTAAGCAATACAAAACAGAACAAGATGCAGCTCTTGCCTGAAGAGTTTGCTGTCCGGACAAGCAAAATTAAAGCTTTTGGACAAAGATTAACAGGAAGACAATTCTTTTATTTAAAAAATATTTATTTAGTTCATGTTGTTTTTCTGTACAAATATCCTGTACTTGCTGCCAGAAGTGGAAACAAGCTACTGTGTATCCTGTAAAACTTACCCATTGATGAAGTATTAAATAAAAAATGTTTTATTTTAACCTAGATAAATAATCCCCCATAAAACCGGGAAAAAGTCATGTGTGCACTTTATGACCCAAGTCTAAAATGTGCAAATATGATCTTGAAAGTTTATATTATTTTGTTCACTATCAATGCAAATTTTTTTGTTTTACTTTTCCTGATAATATAGTATGTTTCTGTTGAAATATGTAGACATGTGAATAGAGGTCTGTACAAGCTGTTTTGGTCTAGTATGGCTTTTTTTTGTTTATTATGTGAATATCAGCTGACTATTAACGAGTACAGCTTTTCGTTAGGACCTCTGTATCCTGAGGCAAAAGATCTTTCTTCTTACCTGTAATTAATTTTTACATCACTATATCAGTTCAGCTGAATATTAGCCACATGCCCCTGTACACATATCCAGGAATAGTTTTCAATTTTAAGTTATAAAATTTTATTGTGAGTATTCATCTTAGATACAGAAAGTTGTAGAGGAGGGTTATTTGTTTCAATAAGGTATATATGTTACATTAATGCATAATTAATAAAGCGCAGAATACCATGTAATGCTGTTGTTGAGGACTAAACCCTGTCTTAAAATTAAGATAGATGAAATAATTCTAACATTCATTTTAATTTCCAGATTTGGCAAAATACTCTTTTCTTATCAGCAAGGAGAGTTTGGGGTRTTGTTTGTTTGCTTGTTTATGAGTATCTTTTGAATCCATTTGAATCATAAGAGTTTGTGCATGTATCCTCTAGATATGGTGAGAGTGTAAGTCAAGTTGCTATGATAATACTGTCCCTGCTACCTTAACCCTTCTGAATTTTGGATAGATATACTCAACAGATTTTCATTTTCCTTATGTGGTAAGAAATGAAGAAAATATGGTCTGGAGTATGGTGAAGATGTCTTTGGTCTTCGTTGAGGAAGGCGGAAATTAACTGTTGTTGCTGGGTTTGACAGCGACAGCAGACCTAGGCCAGGAGGGCAGCCTCATTCTTTGAAGTACTGTAACATCTATTTGCTCCAAGAGTTTCCTTTAGAAGAGAAGACCTGAGGGTCAGTGTTGGTGCTTGAAACAAAGTCTGGCTGGTGTTTCATGTATCATGCAAAATGGAGCTTCTTCCTGTTTCATCTGTCATGTAAAATAAACTTGTTTTTCTGATACTCAATTTAAAAAATCGGCAAGACTGATTACTACCATCTATATTGAAGCTGTTCAGGCATTTTTCATTATAAGACTCTCTTTTCAGTTGTAACTTTGTGACACACTAATTATTTCAGCTGCAATTCTCCATGCCAAATGTTGTCTCCTGAAATGTTTTTCCTTAGGAAAATCTCAGTAAAAAACTAAGGCAGTTGTTTTTGCAAGTAAAACCGGAGGAGTGGGGTGAGAAATGACAAATATAATTTTGATCAGGTTATAATCTATTAAACCCATTCAATATCTTTAAATTCTATAAGAGTTGCTGTTGCCATCACTTAGAAAAAAGTCCCTTATTTATAAGGCTATGAATCTTGGGAATGACATTTTGCTTCAAATCCTATATGCTGAACGTATCTTTATCTGGAATGCAATGTTTTTAGTGATACTTTCCTTGCAGTTTGCCTCTTCAGCAGTCAGAAAACTCTGTTCCAGTCAAAAAAACCTGGAAGCAAGATGACTGACTCATCTGTTCTCTTGGTTCTTTCCCTGCTAAGTGCCCAGGAGCAAGGTGGAGAATGTGAAGTGCAGAGGGATTTTGTTTGTTTGTTTAAATGCTGTACTACTTGAAATACTCTGTTTCAAACAGACTGTTACTGTGTTAAGAGTGATTTCTTTGGAATATGTGTACAGATTGCTTTTGCTCTTTCTCTCCTTTAATGTCTGCAGGTTTACTACTTACTACATCAAAGACTTTTCATAGTTATAATATCCATTGCAGAATTTTTTATTAGCAACCTCTTAAACAGTCAAATGGGAGAGTTTGTGATGGAAATCTCATTTGGTAACTTGTTGCAAATTAGTCACCTTTCTCAAACAGATTTTGGACAAATATGTCCTGTGGTGTGGTTGAACTCTGCCAACACAGTTTCAGTAGTAATGAGGACATGTTGTGTGTCATCTTTTTTCTTTTTTTAACTTGCTGACACAGTTGTGTCAGAAAAAACAACATAGTGCTTTGCTAAATTGAAGTAGGCTACAGAAGGATGAGAACTTTCATGTCAGTCTCTTTGGGGGGGGAGAGGTCTCATTGCTTTCTGTAACTAAAACTGCAAAAGGTGTATTAGCACAGATAAAATATTAACAGAAAAAGAAAATCCACTTGTACAAATTATTTTGTGTATTTCCAAATTACAGCAGGTTATATTCAGAAACTACTATGGGTAGAAGAAACAAATGTATTACTTGCTATCAGAGTTTCCATTAGCATCTGCCTGTGCTTCCAGTGCAGTTCCTTTTCAGTTTGCTTAGTCATAATACTGTTGTTTTTTTTTTTTCACCAAGAATCAACTCATACCCTAACTAAGCTCTTTAAAGGCAGAATTATTTGTCTTCCTTGAATCACTGGTAGTTCCATGCAGCTATTTCCTTCTTTGTACTCCAAGTTCAAAACTAGACCTGACAGGAAATTATTTTCTTTTGAAAGTTATTTATGAAAGAAATGATACATTAGATTTTTTGCTCAACCTGCAGTATAATAATAAAACTCTTAACTGGATTTTTAAAAATAGAAATTTTATGCGTTTACATGCTCTTTTCTTTCTTTCCCCTTCTCTTTTTACTGTAAAAGACAGGAGTGTCATCCAGGATTTTCATTTATTTATTATTTATTTACTTGACATCTGTATAATTATTTTCTAGTGTTGAAAAATTCAATAGCAAACACATAATTCAGTGAAATTTTRTAATAATTTTAAGTTGGGAATATTTGGAACAATTAGAATGTAAGAACAGCCTGGAGAGCTTTTTTTTTAATTTTGTACTTAGCTATGTCAGAAAATGGGTTTCAGGAATTAGGGGAATAATCCTGTAACATTTTACATATTTCATATCAGGTTTCTAGATATGCTCCATGCTTCTCTTTTTTTGTTCTTTTTCCTTATTCCTGTACTCTCTTCTGTAATGATGCATTAACAAGCAAAATTCAGTTTGAGTCTTTGACCGTCTTAATATTTCTGTGAAATTGTAATGTTCTGTTTCAACTGTAACCATCAGCAGAAAATAGTGTTTTAAGAGAGATTTCTGTTCTGTGATCTTCATTGCAGCATCATTTATCTAAAAGGTGATGTACATTTTAACAAATATAGATATTATAAAGCCTATAATTATCACACGTTTCAAGATAATGGTTCTCCATAATCTTGTGTATAGTTTCTTCTTTTGTTAATAAACAGTGATGAGTTGTTGCTCATAGAATGTGAAGAGAGTGATAAAAATCATTTTATTAACAAAATTGTGAAAACCCCAATACGTTTTCATGGCGAAGAGGTCATGGGCAAAGAGCTGGGATATTATTTGTGTGTTATTGTAAGAGATTTCAGTGAGATACTTAGTCTAACTGGAAGACAGGTAAAACATTCTGTGAACTCTGAGATGGATTAGGTGACAAAATTTAATAGCAAATCTAAAAGTGCATGTTATCTGGAGATTATATTTCCTTTTCATATGTGTTCCATCTATTCTCTTCCATGTTATGGTGGTTGTAATACAGAAAGGGTTCTTTTGTCAGATCATTACCCTACATCCATTTCTTTGATTCCTGTTGTGTAGACCATTTCTGCTGCTACCAAGTGATTTACCAAGGCTGTCTTGTGGCCTCAGACAGCCTTGTGAGAAACCAGAAGCATTTGTTTGTGGTTCTTCTTCCATATACTGCTTTTATGAGGAATTAGTGGAGTGAAAATGAGACTTTGTAGTAGCGGAGCTTAAATGTCCTGGTCTGGTCATATGTTGATATTGTACTTTGGAAATCAATAAGAAACCATGATTGTGGTTTGATTAGTGGATGATTAAGAGGATAGTTTACCTCTTTATGGATTAAGTTTTGTTTTTTCAAACACTATATAAACTGCCTGGTCCATCTGTACCATGCTAGTGGCCATTTAAGTATACCTTGTAAGATGTATTTGGCTCTAATGCATCAGGAGTGCTGGGTAGCCTGAAGTTTCTATTAGTGTTGCAAGAGCACCATTAGTTCATCTAATTAGCTGTAGCTTGTTAACGCTTTGTGAATCAAAAGATTCTGCCTAATATAATTTCCTACAGATCTGAAATGAAGTCTTATATTTGCATACCTTTTCATCGTTAGCAATGGAAAAGTTCCTTACAAAACATTAAAATCTGTCCTTCCTGCCTATAGTCAAGGCTGATCTAGCAGAAGGAAGTTCTTCATGCTGGCCCTGCCTAAGCTAACACATGTTGCTACAGAAGCGTTAGTCTCTTAAAGCTATATTGGCTCATTTTTGTGACTGTTGGAAGAAAGATGGAGAATTATTTGGCACAATATTTTACTGGAAGTAGGTACAAAGACTGATATGGTAACAGATATATTCTTTAAAATTAGTTTCTGTTTTGGGGATCTGGAATTCTGCAAATTTTCAATTTGCAGAAAGATGGGCATGCTAGAGGGGCACTTACAGGAAAATATCTTACATTGTTTAGATGGAATATTGGTTTGTCAGTAGGCGTAGAAAACAGGGGTAATGATTTGACTGCTCAAAGTTTTGTATTTGAGAAGAGAGGTTTCAGGCAAATATCTATATCTTCAGAAATCTTTGATTAACTTCTGGCATTTGAAGATTGAAGGGATGTTTTCTTTTCCTCACTCTGCTGCCCATTTTAACATCTCCTTCCCTCCTCATTTTTCTGTCTTCTCCTTTGAGTTTCTATTTTCTGTCATTCTGTCTTTCAAATCCAAAAGCATATAGGAAATGAGTCAGCATTAAAACATGGATTTTAAGGAGTATATTTTAAATATTTTTTTTAGTTTATAGGAGATAGTTGATTTTAAATAGGGATTGCAACACAAAATATCGGGAGAAACGTTTTTACAGGAAGCATAGTGCTGGAAAACTTTTTTCTTTTTTAGGATCATGTATCTACTGTAAAATGGAAGCTACTAACACAAGGGCATGTCAGAATTTTTATTGAAGGAATACTATGGAGAGCTAAGCTGTTGTATAAGCAACCATTATTAAGAAATGCACTCAAGAGGAACGATCAATTTCAAGGATATCATTGACATTATATACATCTCATTCTGAAGTCTGAAAATACAGGTTTCTAAAGATACCCTTATGATATTTATTACCCTTTAAGGCATCCTTTTTAAATTTTTCTGCTTTTACAGTAGCAATTTTTTAAAATTCCCTGTTCCTCGGTTGAAAGGCTTATATAGCTTCTCCCCACCATGTGGCTTTTGGAAAGGGATCACTAACAAGTTAGTGCAGATGGGTGGAACTAGTTGGAACTAGAACTACGTTGTTGTAATAGGGAAAAACATCATTTRTGTCTGGCATTTAACTTGGATAAATTGTATTGGAGGTCACTTGGCTTAAATAACAGGAGCAAAAATCTGAATAAAGGGACTTTCTTGGTAAGAATACAACTGAAAATATTTGTCAGGAATTGTGATGTTTTGTAGYGAAGAACATCACTGTTTTAAAAATATTTTCATCACTTCAGAAACTAAACTATTAGTGAAGTCAGTAATTTCCATATAATTCTAGTTTTGCAGTCTAAGGTTTTTTTAAACGATTTTTGAGACCAGGTGGTGTGAATAATATATGTATTTTATGTTTGTTTCCCAACCTGACTAGTCAAATGTAATATAAATTTTAAGTATAAATGGTGAGCGTTAGTTCGAACCCCCAAAGTATCATCATTGCTTTTTTCCATCTCCTGTGCACTAAAAAGGTAATATGCTTATTTACAGCTATTTCAAATGAGACAGTGGTCTAGGAAGAACCAGGAACAAGTATGGGGCAGTTTGGCTTCTGAGAATGTATTTGTTTCTAGTGAGGCATCATCGTATTATTCAGTCCATCCAGAAGCTTCTAAAAACAATTTTAATTGACTTTACATGCCATGTGTACATTATCTTTTTGTTAAGTTATGGTTTTAGATTTCAAGATGTTTAGATTTCCTTATCTTCAGATCACAAAGATAGTGTATTCAGAGAGYTGGGTTTCAGATTACTTTGTTTCATGGACTTGGTCCTGTGTTGGATTAATTTGAACAGAATGACGTAGTCAAAGACTGTAAAAGATCCAAGGCATTTTAACATGCTTTTTTGGTTATTTCCATTTTATTTATCTATTTGTTTGTATAGTTACTATGTTTTGCATTTATGCTTAAAAATTGTTTTTGGTATGCAAAGCTCTGCATTGTGGATTAACTTAATGACTTTCAACCTTATGTTCTGTGTTATCCTGTTATGTTTCATCTGAATTTGTCGGCAAGACTCTAGTTTGCTTTAATACTTCCCTTGTGCCATTGCATGAGTTCTGAAATTTAATAAAGCCATTCTCTGTCTGGCATAGACTTTGTTTCTTATTCCTTAACAACTCTTTGCTAGTGTAGTTCAGTACTTGTGAAGTTGAGGAGAGTGATATTTTAAACTACCATTGCTAACAGTATGCAGTATTGTTCAAACTATTATACAAATAATTAAATACTCTAATTTTGATTTTTTTTTTTTCACAATCCAGTAAATACAACGTAGACTTATAGTTGCAAAGCTCTTGTTACGAAATTCTTTTATTTATGTCTAAGCTGCTGCAAGGAGCTGTAACATTTTGTCTTCACAAAGAGATAATCACTTTTTATCTTTCTAATGATAACATTTGTAAGTCAAATGATAGTTTGAAAGAACCTCAGAGAAACATGAGAGTTTAAGCAAGAGAAGAAAATGATGGAGTTTGTCTCTATCAAACAAGTTGTGCTCAGTAAACAAATATTATTGCAGTTTCATTTCAGTTTCTTCTAGCTTGTGACATGGATCCTTCTTCTGTCCATGTTTTTACTACCTTTCCTCTACTATGCTTTTTCTGTTTTGGTGTGTTAATTAGCTACATAGCAGCACAGAAAGTTAGACATAGCATACGCAGGAACAGATTGCCACCTAATAACAATCAGATATTGGGGAGAGCTGGGAAAGTAAGGAGTTCAAATTCTTGCTTACTTAAAGATCAGGGAAAGGAGGAAGACCATCTGTCATGCTGAGCAGCGAATGATGTGTCCTGCTAGAGAGAAGGAACTGCAGCAATGGAGACCTGGCTTTCTAAAAGCACATTTTGAACAGCAAAATGGATGGATGTGTTGGCCCTAGACTTTAAGGAGCACTAAATCTGTGACATTTTTTGTTACTGTTAAACTAAAAAAAAAAGATCCAGCAGCAGAGCAAGTTTGCTTCTCAGACGCCTATTTAATAATTTCAGTTGTTCTTTCCATTTTTTAGCTAGCTATCTCTGAGTAGCTGTCTTTCTCCTTGAAGTAGTATTTCTCACAAGCTGAATCCCACTGCTGTGCTACTATGCATTTGAAGGCTGCATGAGAGAAACAGTTAGCAATGATGCTGAAGATTGCTTTCATTACTCCACACTATACGTTCTGTAGTTAAAATTTTAAGTATTCTTTGATTAATATGCATTTTACTTAAGCTGTAAACTTTGCCTGAATGTGGCTTTAATTTACAAAAATTCACTCCCTGTAGTAAGGTTTGCAAATGGAAGTAGGATTATAAATAGATTGCAAGGTGAACAGAAAAGTAGGGAAACTAGTGTTGTAATTAAGTTTGAAAGTCCTTAACAAGTTTCCTTCCTTAACATAATTCTCCTGATAGTTTCTTACAATGCTTCTGCTTATAGAGCAGGGAGTTCACRTCTTTGTTTGTTTTCTGATGGAAGATTATAAAAAGGCTGAATAAAGTGCTGAAGGCACAGAAGAGAAAAAGGTTTTCTTTAGTAAAGAATATCTATTCATAGATATTATCTTATTTCTAAAATACCACTAAACAATGCAGCAGTGCATGGTATCACATTATCTTTTAAATCAGTGAAAACTTTGATACAGAATATTTCATTGGCCTAATAGTAACAAAGTGTCCTTTCTGCTATTGCTATTGTTACTATTACTGGTTTTCTCTAAAACTCACTTTTAATATGATTTAATCTCAAAGTATGTGCAAATTTTTTCATCATAAGGAGGAGGGTTATGTTCTATTCAAGGTGATTCTACATTTTAATGTGTCAATATGTGTTCACCAAACTCAGTGTTTAGTTTGGTATAACTAAGAAGAGATCTAATAGGATGTAGCCTTTAAAACAGGTCTAAGCTGGCATAACAGGTTGTTGTCAAAGATGGTAAGAGTAAAAAAAACAAAATCTTCAATAGACTTATTTGTTTCTAACTGAAAAAGATCTTTCAGTTGCAGTAGGATTTAAGGGAAAGCTGTAGGTCTCATTTCAGTAACGTAATGATTCTGAGCTCAGATTAGATTAGGGAAGCTGTTTCTGGTTTGGGAGGAGCATAGCCTAGCAAATTTGTGTGGCAGAGGCAAGGGCTAGCTCGTTCTCTCCTTTACACATATATTCTTTTGTCCAAAAAAAAAAAAAAAAAAAAAAAGCATGCATGTTACAGAGAGTAATGTACTCTTCAGAATTGAGCTGAGTTGCACCTGATGATACCATAGATGTCATCTGAGGATATGAAATTTGATCATAATGTCTGGGTCTATAGCTACTGGGTCTATGGTTTCCATGATGCCTTAATGCCTTCTTCGCCTCAGTCTTCAATAGTCAGACCAGCCACCCTCAGGGTATTCAGCCCCCTGAGCTGGAAGACGGGGACGGTGAGCRGGATAAACCCCCCATAATCCAGGAGGAAGTGGTGAACGACCTGCTACGCCACCTGGAYGCTCACAAGTTCATGGGACTGGATGGGATCCACCCGAGAGTGCTGAGGGAGCTGGCAGAGGAGCTTGCCAAGCCACTCTCCATCATTTATCAGCGGTCCTGGTTAACGGGGGAGGTCCCGGACGACTGGAGGCTTGCCAGTGTGACACCCATCTACAAGAAGGGCTGGAAGGAGGACCTGGGGAACTACAGGCCTGTCAGCCTGACCTCGGTGCCGGGAAAGATTATGGAGTGGTTCATCTTGGGGGCGCTCGCAAGCCATGTGT
>JAYKAV010003231.1:26558-264436 GCA_035582835.1 Phoebastria nigripes
ACCTGAAAGGAGGTTGCAGCGAGGTGGGTGTTGGTCTCTTCTGCCAAGCAACTAGCGATAGGACGAGAGGAAATGGCCTCAAGTTGCGCCAGGGGAGGTTTAGATTGGACATTAGGAAAACTTTCTTTACTGAAAGAGTGGTTAAACATTGGAATAGGCTGCCCAGGGAAGTGGTGGAGTCACCATCCCTGGAGGTATTTAAAAGACGTGTAGATGAGGCGCTTAGGGACATGGYTTAGTGGGGCTTGGTGGTGTTGGGTTGAYGGTTGGACTTGATGATCTTAGAGGTCTTTTCCAACCTTAATGATTCTATTCTATTCTATTCTATGATGCTATTTCCTTGTAGTCACTTAATCATACTTCAATGAGAAAATGCCATGCCAGTTGAGGTGAAACTGAAGAACACAGAAAATAATTCAGACTAATTTAACACTAAGTTTTTTTCCTAGATAAGACTGTGAAATACACATAATACAGACTGTCTTATTCTGTGTATTAAAAAACAATTCCCTTTCTTCCTATTGCTCCTTTCCTTTATTATTTTCTAAATGAAATGCATTGACAAATACTTTGATGTGATGCATCATCTTCCTTAAGTCAATACTAAGCATAGATTTGGTCTCCTTGGGATATCCACCCTCACTTTAGCTAGGTTTTCCCCAGCTACCTATTCTTTCTTCTTCCTAGTTTAACAGCTGTATGTTGCCAGTGGACCAAAACATGGACTGTGCCATTCATTTCCCTGCTTAGGAACTCCCTTGAAATTCTGCTCCTCAGTAAAGTTCTTCTGTAAGTAAAAACTGACTCAGCATGCATTAGCTGGGACTGCTGAGTATTCATTTATGGAAATGTCCACAAGCTAACTAGCTCATATTTGATGGAGCTCACCGCAGTAGATTACCTGAGGGGCAATTTAGTGCTATGGCTAGCCAATGTACTGGCAAACTGCTACCATAAGGGGTGTTCCCTACTGCTTGGGTGAAGAGTGAGTAGGTTCAAGACTGCTCCTGTGATGAAAAAATGTTCTTTGATGGTTGTTATTTCTGTATGCAGAACCACTCTTGGTTGCATCTGCCAGTGACACACCCTGTGGCTGCATGATCACTCAGTTCTACACTAGAAAAGCAGCAGGCATGCACAGCTGGAGACAAGGAAGACCAGAAGTGAGGCTGCTCTTTGACCATATTTCAAACTCCAAACTCAGACAATGAGTTAAAACAAGAATACAAGAAGAAACAGTATGGCATAATTTTCTCAGAAACTCTTATAGGTCTATGAAATAACAAGCCAGTCTTCAACAGAGGTACTGACTAAAGGTTTTGCAGCTTTCCTACCCCATCCCATACCTGCACAGGATTCTGAATCATGCCACGTAACTATTGACTGCTGGTGAACAGAATTAAGAAACTTATCTGGCTCTGATGGAAGATTGTTCTTGCCGTTAGTCTCTCTTCTTAGGATCTCTCCTCTGTCTTCAAGGATTATGTGTGCATATTAAGAGTTTTGCTGGCATGAAGAGTGATACTACTCAAAGTAAATGGAAAGTTTGAAACTATTTAAAGAACGTTATAAACAGATGCAATGCTTTAACAAAATTTAGATCAAAATCACTGCAATAAATGACTACTTGCTGGGAGGATAGGATGTTTTGGGTAAATGCTGCTTGCTTCTTAGAGTTAGGATTCGCTAATTACTTATGATAAGTTATTGGCATCATTTTATGTCTGACTCCCTGAATAATAAAAACAGATACAATATTTGTATATTGAAAAAAATATGTAAAACTGAAATGTGTGACATGGTAATGTGACAGCTTCCTTTTTAATTATTGTTGCCTGAGGCTAAGTTTGACTGTTTTGAAATGATGGAAAGTTCTGCTGTATTTATGCTTTGAAAACTGAAATTCCTGCATTTTTCCACAAAGAGAAGCCTTGGAGCAGGTGCTCTCCWGCTTTGCATGCTGCTGGATTTGCTGCTGAGCTTTAGGTCTTTCCCTGATGCTTATGCATTTCCTAGTGACTGCAGCCTTCTCCACTTTAATTGTGGTAGCAGAGTTCCTTCTGGATAAAAAGCCAATTCAGTGGTCAAAAGAAGTAAACCAACTTCTATCGTGATGTATCAAAAGAATGTAAATATATCCAATCTGTAGCATGAAAATACAATGTGATGCAAAGAAAAGGAGATAACAAAGCTCAGTAAACCTGCCTGTAGTAGTAAAATTGCACATTGAATCAAAACAGATTTATATAGTACCTATATGCTAGCCAAGTAAACAGAACCTTTTTTTTTTTCTTCTTGCAAGTTTTCTTGATGTCACGTCAGTTTCACAGATAAGTATGAGAAGAAAATGTTCAGCCTTTTTTATTTTTTATCTTGGGAAATAAAGCAGCGAGAGCTAATTACATTGTGATGGTGTTATGTTGCTGGTTGGGCTGACTGAATAAAAAGGCAACATACATGYTTGAACAATTCTTTTGACTAAATGTTCAACAGCAAGTTAACTTTTAACAGAGAGAGGGCAATAGGTTCCAGCATTAAAAAGTAAATTCTGTTTGAAATGGGTGTTTTAGTGAACATCTTGTGTCCTTATGGAACAGCATTGACTGAGAACCCTGGAGCCGGGGGGATGATGTATGAGAGAAGGATTATGATTCCAACTATGAGTATTAGCAATGTCATCCTTTCTGTGTGAGATTTTTCAAGGTAAAAGATTTGTATCAGTAAATACTGAGAGAAGATTGTGCTTCTGCAGGCTTGTTATTTGTCATATTAAATTTGCCATAATAAAGTTTGACAGGCTTCTCTTTATTTTTTCCAGCAGACAATATTATTGTTGAAGATTAGTCAGATGCCTTCCGTCCATTCCCTACCTCACATGCTATGTCATACAAGCTTTGAAACACTTAGTACATAATTTAAACGAATGACTAATTTGGCAAGCATAATGGAAGGCACGCATACTATCCTTCAATTGCACAAACCCATTATGGAGCTTTGTTACATCAGCTTCTATCTTCCAGAGGGAAAAGTCAGAGGATTTACTTACAAAGGCTGTGTAACTCTGGATAGAACCAGTAAACGTTTCTGTAGCTGCTACCAAGTAAGGGAGAGGTTAGAGATGGAGCTGAGAGAACAGCCATATGAAAACTTTGGAGATATTATTTTCATGCAAACTACCACAAAAGACATTCTCATTGAACTGTACAAACTCACTGCTGGAAAGGAAAAACTGTTATCCAGTCTTTTGAGATCACATCATATTCTGGGCCTTAACACAGGACATCAGGAGGGAAAGCAACAGGATGTTTCTGGAGTCCCGAAACTTAAAGGTGATGATTACTCCAGTTTTACACATCAGCAGGAGTTCTTTCTTGATTCCACAAATAGAGACAATTTGAATCACAAAAAAATGAGGAAATATAGAAGGAAAGAGAGCTCTGAGCAGTTCAGACACCAGAAAGGGGGAAAAAAGATATATGAACAACATCTTTCTTTACTGAGTGTGCAAGACATGCAACTGGAAAATAAGAAGATGCTCCCCACAAGATTTCCTACCAGGAGTTTTCCCAGTTCCTTTTCTGCCTCCAGTTGGCTAACAGTAAAAGGTAAGGATGATTTACCAGTAGACAATAGTATACGACCAGAAAGGTGGATCGAAGAGGGGTATTTTCTTGAGAGCAACAAAGCTGTGAAACTGGATGCTGACTTAACAAGCTCTAGCTCAAAAGACAAGAATGACATGGTCTCAGTTGAACTAGTGGATAATGGAGAATGCATTCCTGAAGTTACAAAGGTACAACAGAGTATCACTTTGGTAAAGTCATCTCAGGACAGTCTATCTAACAAACTTGAGACATTAAGTAARTCTGCAGCTGCTAAAAGCTTGAAAAGTAGCAAGTATACTGAGCTGGTATGCAAGGAGAAACCAGGAATCACAGTTGTTGCTGAAGTACAGGATTCAGAAGCTTGTATTAAAAAAGTTGCCAACCCCCCTGCAGAGTCTTTATGTGATTTTCACAGAGATAAAGAAACCTTTTCTCCTATTCTTACAACAGTACATAATGAGTTTATATCAAGAACTGATGTATACTCCGTAGATGAAGCTGCTGGAGACTCTAAAAACACTGTGCTGCAGGAAAAGGAGCAAGACGGCTCTGGTTTGCAGTACAAAGCAGAGAGAATGCACATTACTGATGAGTCATGCAACCTTGTGGGAGCAGTCAATAAAGCTCTTCTGAAAGTTATACGGAGCGACAGTTCAGATGAAGCTGCAGAATGGAAGAGACTGCAACAAATTACAAGAGTAGACAGAAACCTGCCGGGCTCAATATATGAGAAAAGAACCACGGTATCCCGGGGAAGCAGCAAGCATTTATTTTTGCATCTGCCTGTAAATGAAAGTCCTGATATTTCTCAGACAA
The DNA here is from genome assembly GCA_035582835.1 of Phoebastria nigripes. Lineage (NCBI taxonomy): Eukaryota > Metazoa > Chordata > Aves > Procellariiformes > Diomedeidae > Phoebastria > Phoebastria nigripes. Next base: position 30,980 of record JAYKAV010003231.1, read on the forward strand.
GTACTAATCTTAAACTGGAAGAGAAAAGGCTGCATTCACCTTCATTAGTAGCAGTGAGTAATGTTTTTAGTAATTCATATCCGCTATCTCATACACACAAACAAATGTCACCTATTCCTTCTCCATTATCTTCGAGACTGCCTAGCCCACAGCTGCATCATCGGATTCTCCCGTTACCAACACAGAACACCGAGGACGAATCTACGTTCAGTGACTATGGCAGTGGGAGACATGGTGCTATAAACCTCTCTTTCAGTGATTTGGAGCCACAGTTTTATCTGAAGTTTTCTGAACCTGGAGAATTGGGATTTGCCACCAGACAACCAGGYCTACATCAGAATGCAACTGCAGGGCATTTTGAAAAGCGTGCCGTACAAGAAAAATTAACTACTCAGACACAGCAGAATTTCTGTCCAGGTCAGTCCTATTTCATACATTTTTAAACTAACAGAATCGACCAACCATGAAAGTATTGGAGTGGTTTTTTAATACTAGTGTTTAATAATAAATAGTATGTTTGCAATGAAAGTATTTTTCACTACTTAAGGATTGAGTGAAAAGTTGTTGAATTTTTTAAACAGAAGTTAAGGCTATGTAAGATTTCCATTCAGATGCATTTTTTATGTCAGCTTATGTTCGGTCCTGTTGTTACTGAATGACCTTTTAACCAAAGTTAATTAACTATTTTCTATATAAAATGAAAAAAAGTTTACATGCTTATTTTCCTGCTTTTCCTGTGCTGTGTTCTAGTCTGTCAAAATGTTATGATAACATTTATTATCCAAAATGTTCTTTTTAGATGTTTGGCTTAACTGATAGAATATTGTCTGGGCAAGCTAATTTACATTGCCTTAAGTATAGGACTGGTGCTTTGACCATTTAGCTACAAGAGGTTGATGTAAATTCTGTAACAACAAAACGCTTGTTTTTAAAAGGATTGCATGCAGGAGACATGTTATAATGTATTTGAGTACAGTGCATGGGTTTATTTATAAATATATACTGTGAATATAAAAATGCATAAATATATGGCATACTGAATAGCTATCTTTGTTAGCTAGAACATCAACATCTATATCCTTCATTTTTTCTCTAAGAAACGGGAAGGCTGGAGGACTTAATTCTACAGTGGTCTAGGTGTGGCTTAGACTGGTCCCTATGTGTTATAGGGAGGGCTGACAGTGCAAAGTGACATGATTTCACTATAAAAGGGAAAGAGGTGCTAATTTGCAGCCTTATCACTTTTCATGGAAAATAGGATAATTTTCTGTAGTCTCAAATTAAAAGGGAAACTAGAAAAAATCTGGAAAAAACCCGTTGATATCTGTATTTCTTAATATTTACCTAGACTTGAGCCTCTTGTGTGATACATCTTCCCACTCYCACCCCTGCTTCCCTTTAAAGTGCATTTGGGTCTCTTGCCATACCTTTGATTGATTCAGCTCACTAAAAGGGCACAAAAATATTCTCTCTCTCTTCTTTTTTTTTGGGGGGTGGGGGGTGGCAGAGGGTAGTCTGCCATTTTAGTTATCTAAATTGCCTCACAGGGTGGGCCAATGAGTGACTGCCAGAGCTGGTGCAAGATGAGTTATAAGCTTCTGCAGTCTAAACCAGGGAGGAAGACATGGGCATAAGGAAAGGGGGTTTCCAAAAGGGGGGAGGTGTGTAGGGATGTGAAACCATTACCTTAGCCAAAGGGTGTTGAATACTGCCTATGAGGCTTACATTTATGCCTGCTACTTCTAGAAGTTGCTTTAGTTCCACTCAAGACTAAATCAAATTTAGAGTGTTTGATGAGTTGACAAAGCTGATCCAAACACTCATTGGCAGCAAAAAAGGTGGGTGCTATGCTCTTGTTCTTTCATTCCTTTCTTGGTTCCTGTTGTGCTCTGTTGTCCTAGCCCTCTGATTATTTCTTTTACTCATCGTACCTTTTGTTGAGCTGGTTTAGCTCATGAAACCAGCAGAAAATTTCACCCCTTTATAAGACTAAAGTAGCACAGCCAATCTTTTTCCCCCCGCTTTGCATTAGTATTTTTTTAATTAGTTTATCATTTAGGATTGTTGGATGTGGAACTGTACCTATTTGGATTTGTGATGAAAACGGTGTTAATAACACTAATGTTCTAGCTTGTGCTGAGCAGCGTTTGCACAGCATCAATCCCTTCTCTGTTTCTCACTCTGCCCCTGCAGTGAATAGTCTGGGGGGTGTGCAATAGGCTGGGAGGGGACACAACCGGGCAGATGACCCAAACTAACTAAAGAGATATTCCCTGCCATATAATGTCATGCTCAGCAATAAAAGTGGAAAGAGGGGGCTTTAGGGGGGTTAGCCATCTTTTGCTTGGGAACTGGCAGGGCATTGGTCTACCCACGGGAGGCGGTGAATGATTGCTTTTGCATCACTTGTTTTGTTTTGTTTTCTTCCCTCTTCTTCCACTTATCCTTCACTTATTAAACTATTTTTTGTTTGTTTGGTCGTTTTGTTTGTTTTATCTTGACCCCCAAGTGTTCTCATTTTTATTTTCCTTTCCTCTTCCCCCTGTCCCACTTGGGGTGGGGGGAAGTGAGTGACTGTGTGGTGCTTATCTGCCCACTGGGGTTAACCCACAACAGCTCTATAAGAAACAAAACAAAACACATACACACAAATAGCATCTCTTGGCTGAAAATCCTGGCTATTAAGCAGAAACATCTTTGTGGAGACAACAAAGTGCAGACAAAACAAGACCTTAGTTCTTGTTTACAGTTATCTTGCAACATTAATACAGATAGTAAATATCACTGCAACTTTCTGAAAGATGCATTACTATTCTGGGGTGTTTTTTCTTCATTTTCATGTACGATTGCATGCCAGCATTATTACTGGTGTGTCAGAAAATCTGTAACTTTAAGGAAAAGTTTCCTACTTTGCCAGCATGTATAACGCTGTAGGTGTCGGGTAACATGACTTTCTGTTTTGTTATGAAGCAGGGGTGGAATCATTCTTACTGACAGAGCATTGGGAGTACCACTCTTCTGTAAACTGACATAAGTAATAACTAACTGACTTTAGTGCAGTGGGGCAAATGATGTATCTCCAAATTTAGGCAATGTAAGTGATGTTAAGATTTACAGCTGTAAATTTGCAGTCCTGGTTTGATCCTTATCAGATTCCTCCCATGTGTGAAGAGCAAAATTCAAGACTATTGTTCAGGTTTGTCTTTAATAGGGTGCTATTGTGAAATGGTTTCTTTCAAATCTAGCCTGTTATTGAATTGTGTAAGTATCTACAATGAAGCTAAGAATTATGAAGAATTGTGGTTGACTCTTTATCAGTCAGGTTGGTTGAAGGATTTATTTCATGTCAAAAATGCTGGTCTTCTGAATGGCTTTTCAAAGTTATATTACTATCACTGTTTGCACTACTTCATACTGCAAAACATTTGGAGCCTTTTATTACCTCTGTAACTTTGTATTTGGAAAATTTCATGAATGTGTTATTTTAGTTTATTAGTTTAAATAATGAATTGGACTCATCATACAGCTCTACACATAATTTTAATTCTCTTTTCTGATTGTTTTAAATAATGATTCTTCTCTTTCTTTCTGGATAATTGGAGAATATTCAGTCAAAACTGAAACATTTAGCTAAGGCAGAGTGCCTTTATTTCTGCACTTCCTCTTTTTCTGCAAGTTCACTTTCTTTACAGCAAATATTTATGGCTCAAATCTCATAGTTTCATTACACAAAGTTCTATCAGTAATTTGCTTGAAAGTACAGTCTTCTGGATCTTCCTGTTGAAGTGCAACTGCTGGCCATGGGAACAGGCCACAGCTTTTATCTCAGCAAGTTAATAGTTAACTGGGAAGAATTTATAGTTCAACAATAATTATTCAGCAATTTTCTCTGTAAGTGGGACTGGGAATTAACATTCCTGTATTTGCATGTAATAGTTCCGTTTGAATTATCAAAATTCTAAGTAAAAGCTTTAGAATAAATTAAGGCTTTCAAGAAATAAACTGTTCAGCTTCAAGCAGCAAAAACAAAAGTAAAAACACTAAAATTTCTCATAAAAAGACATTTATTAAATCCTCAGAAACATACTTCCTGAATTTCTGTAGGAAGTTCTTTCTACTCTAACATAAAATACATTATGCTTTTATAGCCCTGGAGAAGCCAAGCTTGCTTTTGAAATGATCCTCAGTATATCTGAATATCTGTCTCAGGGGAAGATTTTCTGAGACTTTTTAGTTCCTGAATGTGCTTCTCTCTCAGGTTGTTCACAGTGGTAGAAAAAACTAGGGAGAAAATTTTCAGAGCTGTTTTATTTAATTAGTACGGAATGACACCGATATGCTGTTTTACTAAGTATTATCTGAAAGAGGAGGAAGATTAGTGATATTTTTAGCAGTTATTGGAGTGAATTGGATTCCGAGCAGGAAACTTAAAAATCTCTGGTTATGACGTAGCCTCTGTGACTTAGGGCAAGTCAGCCAAGACATCCCATTATTCCAGGACAGTGACTGGTGACTGTGCTTTGAGTCAGGATGAGACTGGGATGGGTCATTCACCCCACTTTCTGTTTTATATATTAGTGCTGCTGTGGAAAAAGAATAAAAAACTGGCAAGGGGGAATGGTGAAAGCAAGAAAGAGAACAAATGAGAAGAATGGTGTTACCCTACCCCCCAGCCAATGAAGATTGCTCCTTTTTTGATATCTAGTAGTTGTGAAAGATGAATATATCCAACAAACACAGAAATCCAAAGTTAGTAGGACTGTAAAGAAAATAACATGGGATAGAACTGACTGATTAAGGCTTGTGCCAGGTAAAATGGCTGAGCCTATGGCACTGAAAGGCACAGGTCCATTCTCTCCTTRCTATCTTCCCTTCTCCCAGCAAAGGCCTCCTCTCTCACTGTCCCTCCCCTTCTTTAGAACAACTTTGGTGTTTTTCTTGCTTTTTGGTAATTTGAGTCAGATCACTAAGCAAGTTGAAAACTGAGCCAGCAAGCAGAGAGGTGTGAGTAGCTTTTGCTGGTTTAGTGAGCTGAACGGTTCACTAGTGGTCTGATGAAAACCAAAGCTAGGGTGAGGGAGTGAGTGAGTAAGTAGTGAGTAAGACCAGCCCTGCTAGCAGCAGGGAATTGTTAGATCTCCAAAACCTCAGTTGCATCCCAAAACTGGAAGCCAAAAGGCTGGCTGGGACCATCTAAAACAGAAGTTGTTGGGAGTGGGAGATAAGAGGTGAATGAAGTTGGGTGAGGATGCGGAGAGACTGTGATCTTTTAAGTGGGTGGTATTAATAGTGAAGCAGGAAGAACAAGAGAGGGTGGACAATCGAGAAAGGGGAACTCCAATGGACTGGGTAGGCAGTGTGGCCTTGGCTAGGATGGAGAATAGGAATGGAGTATCACAAAACAAGTGGAGCATGGCAGATTAGAGTTGAGAGAATTATTTTTTTGTGGGAAAATGTGCAAAAGGATCTGTAACCATTAGAATGTACATCATGGATGTAAACCTAACAGTCTTGCTGATGATCCATGAAGTCAGTGTATAATAGCATATGGAATTTTGGAGATGCAGGGAAGAGAAGGGAGGAAGAAAAAGAAAGATGAGGTAAAGGGTTTTGGTTTTAAAGTCTTAGAAGTTATAATGCTTCTTGTGATGTAGGGAAGGCATCTTAACCGCTGGAAGAGGTTGGTGAATACAATTCTTCAGATTATTTCTCAAATAATTTTGTTTCATTGACTAGTAAGATATTGTCATGGTTTAACCCCCGCCAGCAACTAAGCCCCACACAGCAGCTTGCTCACTCCCCCCCGGTGGGATGGGGGAGAGAATCAGAAGGGTAAAAGTGAGAAAACTCATGGTTTGAGATAAAGGCAGTTTAATAGGTAAAGCAAAAGCCGTGCACGCAAGCAAAGCAAAAYRAGGAATTCATWCACTACTTCCCCTCGGCAGGCAGGTGTTCGGCCATCTCCAGGAAAGCAGGGCTCCATCACGCGTAATGGTTACTTGGGAAGACAAACACCATCACTCTGAACATCCCCCCTTCCTTCTTCTTACCYGAGCTTTATATGCTGAGCATGATGTCATATGGTATGGGATATCCCTTTGGTCAGTTGGGGTCAGCTGTCCCAGCTGTGTCCCCTCCCAACTTCTTGTGCACCCCCARCCTACTCACTGGTGGGGTGGTGTGAGAGGCAGAAAAGGCCTTGGTTCTGTGCAAGCACTGCTCAGCAGTAATGAAAACACCCCTGTATTATCAACACTGTTTTCAGCACAAATCCAAAGCATAGCCCCACACTAGCTACTATGAAGAAAATTAACTCTAACCCAGCCAAAACCAGCACAGATATATACCCAAGAGTTCCTTGTAATATATTCTGGACGTAATTGTAGCTGCACCTATCCCTGCTGATTATTAGATGGAGAATGTTGTGTTTGCTTGTTACTGCCAATGAGAATTTTATGGCAGCGTTCACTTTCCATTAGAAAGAATTGAAAACGAGCATTCTGGCAACTTTGTGTAGTTGTCAAAAATTATGCACTGCCATCTGAAAACATGCCAACTGCTAATGGCTATCTCTGAGAGATCCATTTTACAGTCTTAAAATATAATAAAAGTACTTCAACTTATAAAGGACTGTTTACTATAATATGGATAAATACTTGAATAAGTATTATTCTTAAATTGGTCTAAGATCGTGACTCCTCATTTTAGTCCTCAAAGGTTTTTAAGGGAATGAAAAGCACAAAATGATATTTTTATTTCGGTACTTCATTCGCTGGTGGCTGGAGGAACGGTTTTCATAACTGTGCTCTGAGGGCTGCCCTACTCCTTAGGGCTTTTAACTGCCAGGTAAAACTGCATTTTCCCAGTTTTCCTGCGTTCATTTGTGTTTGCAATGTAAACATAGCTTACTTCCACGTGAACAAGAATACTCTGATTCTACAAATATAGCAGTTATATAGTCTTAGTTCTACATGTCTGTTTAAATTTCCAGCATTAAAGTAGCAGGTTGAAGTATCCATGTGAGTAAGCCTTAGTTTTAAATTTGTTTGGGTGTATTATCATTAACCACAAAAAATTAGTCTATTGCAGTGCCAGTGCTAGAAGACTTGTAATTGAAAAATGGGATACAGGCAATGTTTTATCCTAGATATTTAATGAAGGTAGCAAAAATAATGAATATAAAGTTACTATTTGAATTTTATTTTGTCTTTTCCTAACTTAACTGACTCTTTAAGCTGAAAAGGGACAAATAAAGTCAGTTAAGAGAAATTCAATAACAAGACCTTATGATGTGTTCCTGAACCATGGTTTYGGAAAATGAAGTTTCGTATAAACAAAACTCTGTTTGAAGGCTCTTATAACAGGAGACAGATGATATTATATTGTTTTTGATGTTCCTTTTATAAGGAAGGGAAGGGTTTATAAATATCTTCTCTAATTGAAGTGGTTCAGAGAATTGCTAATTAGCATTTTAAAAGCACTATAGCGTTCTGTCCATAACAAGTATACACTTCATGAGGGAAGTTTGCATATAGATCACATGGAAACATGATGCATAGTTTCTCACAGGTAATTCACATGAAAGTAGTATACATGAGTGTGTTGCTTCACTATAAACAGCTTATTCAGAGTGTATGTTCTTTGAAGATGCTATAAAGGAGTTAATAATTAAGAGATTGGGGTAAGAACAGAATTACATAAAAAAAGAAAAGAGAATTAATCATAGAATCTTAGAATCATTTAGGTTGGAAGGGACCTCTTGAGGTCATCTAGTCCAACCCTCTGCTCAAGTAGGGTCACCTAGACCAGGTTGCCCAGGCCCACGTCCAGTAGGGTTTTGAATTTCTCCAAGCATGGTGACTGAACAACCTCTCTAGGCAACCTGTGTCAGTGCTTGGTCACTCTCACAATAAAAGACTGTTTTCTTATGTTCAGGTGGAATTACGTACATTTTAATTTGTGCCCATGATAACTGTTAGCCTTTTTTTTGCTGCAAGGGTGCCTTGCTGGCTCATGTTCAACTTGCCGGCCACCAAGACCCCAAGGTCCTTTTATACAAAGCTACTTTCCAGCTGATTAGCCCCCAGCATGTACTGGTGCCTGGGGTTATTCCTCCCCAGGTGCAGGAATTTGCACTTCCCCTTGTTGAACTTCATGAGGTTCCTGTCAGCCCATTTCTCCAGCCTATAGAGGTCCCTCTGGATGGCAGCACGACCCTCTGGTGTATCAGCCACTCATCCCAGTTTTGACTCATCAGCAGACTTGCTAAGGGTGCACTCTGTCCCATTGTCTGGGTCAATAATGAAGATGTTGAACAGTATTGGCTCCCATATTGAGTCCCGGGATACACCACTAGTTTGTTGCCTAGTTTCAACCACTAGTTTCAACAGGAATTAGTGCCACTGATCACAACCCTCCCAGCCTGGTCGTTCAGCCAGTTTTTAATCCATCTCAGTGTCCACTTATCTAACCCATACTTTGTCAGCTTGTCTATGATGATGTTATGGGAGACAGTGTCAAAGGCTTTACTAAAGTAAAGGTAAACAACATACACTGTTCTCACCTCATCCACCAAGCTAATCACCTCATTGTAGAAGGCAATGAGGTTGATCAAGCATGATTTCCCCTTTGTAAATCCATGCTGACTATGCCTGATCACCTTCTTGTCCTTCATGTGTTTGAAAATGCTTCCCTGGAGGATTTTCTCCATCACCTTCTCAGGGACTGAGGTGAGAATGACTGGCCTGTAGTTCCCTGGATCTTCCTTCTTGAAGATAAGAGTGATATTTGCTCTCTTCCAGTCTTCAGGAACCTCTGCCAATTGGCATGACCATTCAAAGATAATAAAAAGTGGCCTCATAATGACAAGGGCCAGCTCCCACGGCACTTGTGGGTGCAACCTGTTTGGCCCCGTGGATTTATGTACATCCAGTTTGTTTAAATGCCCCCTAACCTAGTCCTCCTCCATCAAGGGTAAGTCTTCCTTGCTCCAGAGTTTCCCTCTGATCTCAGGTACCTGGGATACCTGAAGGCAGGTTTTACTGGTAAAGGCTGAGGTGAAGAAGGCATTGATTACTTCAGTCTTCTCCATGTCATTTGTCACCAGTTCTCCTCCTCCATTCATCAATTATTTCATTGATAATTTTTCATGGTTTTCCAAACTTGAATAGTCTTATCACAGTTTTTCTAAACAAAGAGCAAGCTCATAAGCGCATCAAATTTATAAGATTAATTATGATAGTGATGTTCAAAAGTTTGGAATCCAAACTTGGATCATATAAATCCTGTCAATCTATTTTGATTATTTAAAGTTACTGCCTTCCTTTTGTGACTATGAAATGATTCTGTAGATTACCATCTGGATCAACAATAATGAAATTTTATGTTAAATCTATTAGTGTCTTCATAGAACCAATAAAATTCAGTACTATACACACTTGTGGGGTAGCAGTCATGAGTTCTGTTTTCCCTCAGTGTTTTTCCTGTGGATTATCCTCTCTGCAAAATTCAATTACCATCTCAGTGTTGTCAGTACCATTAACTTCTATTCCAAACTTGTTTCTTTTTGCCCAGTCTAAAACCTTGATGTGTCTCTAATATCTTATGGGAATTGTGTTACCTAAAGACTCAGTATGGCTAAAATGGAGGTAATTAWTTCTGAGATCTTTCCAGATACTGGCTTTCTGAATCATTGTGAGTAACACAACTATCCTGACTGCCACTTAGTTCTGTAAGATAGATATCCTCTTTGATATGGATTTCTGTTGCTCCTTCTGTAGACAGTTGCAGGCTGTATCTAAAATTTTCTAGTTAAGTCTGCAGACCTTTCTAGATATGTAATCTTGCAAAGTTCGCTAATAGTATGTCCAACTAAAATCACAGTCAGTATATAACTCTTTAATGGATCTTTGTTTTCCTGTTATATTCAATGCAGTTACTCATCATACAGTCTATTACGATTTCCTTCAAGGACATCATCGTATGTACTCTATTGAGTCTTATGACACACGGTGATGATAAAAGATCATTAATACTTCTTCCCAGTGAAGCCAAAATCTTTTTCATAGTAGTGTAAACAATATAAGGCAATGCTGCATTGAAACTGTAGATTTATGGCAGTTTGAAATGAATGTAGACAGGAGTAGAAGTTCAAGACAAAGTCTCTGAGTTAAAAAGACCCTCTGAAGACTGACCTTGATAGATGCTGTGAACAAGTAGCTCCTGTTTTAGTTGAATGACTTCCCAGCATGACACACTTAAGCAACAGTTATATTTTCATCTCTCTTCGTGACATGTGACTCTTCAGTCAAAGGCAATCAGTGAGGGGAAACCAAGTGAATTAAATTGGAATGAAAAACCAGAGACAGCTTAATGTTTTATGCTGGTCATAGATTAACAATTTTCTGTTTCATGGGAGGGAGAAAAAGCCAAAACATTCACACTGGTTTACAATTTGTGCACTCAGTTTAAGAGACTTACCGTAATGAAATGGACTTCTTTTCTCATCAGTATAAAAAGAATTTCTTGAAGTAAAATACTGGCATAATGTGGAAGTTGTCATTTATTAAATCTGTATTCTGTTGGCCATTTAAAACAAGTCGATAGAAATGGTTCAGCTGACATTTTTCTTGATGGATCAGGATAAGATCAAATTCAAGTATTTACCTCTGTAAGTATAAATTAATAATGTATATAGGAATTTTTAAAAGCTATAGTAGCTACTCTTCAGTATTTTGTCTCTGAAAAAGTGACATTGCACCAAATCCAACTTGTAGAAGTGGTGAAAAAATTCTGCATATTCCCTGCTAAAAATGCACTTTAAAATATATGCAATGAAAATGAATAAAGATGCAATTTATGTGTTTGTGGTATATCATACCAGTAAATAATTTTGAATAATATTTCATTATTTAGATGTGATATTAAATCTATAATACATTTAAATAATTAATTTAAATACATTTAAATAATACTTATAAGTAGTGAATATTATTTAGGAGTCATAGCATTAAAATACTGCACCTAGTGGTTTAATGATGTATTTAATTGTTTGTGTCAGAGGAATTTTTCTTTGGGATTAGATTATGACTACCCTTACATTTAGATTATGGCGGCCTCTCATTTGCTCCAAGTGTTTAGGATTTTCCAGAGCATAGTCAAAGATCTCTTCAGGGTTGTGTGTTATGTTGCTGGGATCAGTGAGGTGAAAATAGGACAGAGAAAAGTCGAGAACTGTGGGATGTGTTTTACAGGAGGGATTTTAAAGGCTGAGTAAAATTACTCTTTACCAGAACAAGAGGTGAGTGAGGAAGGAAATATAAATAATTCACAGTCCCTCACCTGAGTGACATTCTCTATATACTGCCACATGTAGTGTCCTGTGTGATAAAGATTTTGATGCTTTGTAATATTCTACCTTTTTTTACATTTATGTTTTGGAAGTGTTAAAATGAAAAGTGCTATTTTTTTCATCAGGTTTGCTGTTACAATGAACGGGCATATGGGACATTTTTGTATTTTGGATACAATAAGGTTCTCTGAAATAGTCCTAAGCGATCACTTAGCATTTCTTTGCTATCAGTACACGATTTAGTGATTTTGACTTGGATAATTCAAAACTACAAAGATTAAGAGTATAACTGATGAATGGTTTAGCTAACGTATGACCATGTTTACTCTCATTTCTCTTTAGTATGTTGGAAAATTAARCTGGAAAAACTTTGTGTGTACTAAAAAAGACTGACTTTATGGAGAAAGGTATTCTGAGTTTCTATTCTATAACTTCTTCAGTGATTTCTGTATTTGTATGTCTACCTTATGAGTAGAAAATACTTCCTGATTGTCATCCCCTGTAAACCGAAACCTCTTACCTCACCAAAACCACTAAAGATTTATGAATAGAAGAGAAAACAATTCTGATTATGTGTACAACCTGAAGTAGATTGGTTCTTGTTCTGTGAGCTTCAGTGTTTCTGTTACAGAAACATCAGTAAAAATAACAAAACTGTAGTACACCGGGGTCTGGCCAATAACAAGTTATTCCTTCTATGAATATATGAATTTACTAATTATTTTTGAGGGAGAAGTTGCAGAAAGGCTAAAACTGGTTGTTCCCATTCCTTTTATCCCCTAACACTTCACATTTTTCAGCAGCTAGGCTAGCAGCCCTCACAGCCCCGGGGAGCCCTGCCAGCTGGAGGGGCACACCCTCGGTTCCCAACCTGCTCCCAACAGCTTTAGCTGTTATTATCTACAAAATACCAGGTGCTTCTGTGTGACCTAAGATGTTAATCATGCTTACCCCATATACATAATTTATATATGGGATCTGGTTCATATTATCGGTGTATTTATAACAAATAGCTTGATTTCCATGTCCAGAGAAACTGAACTCTACAGCCACTAAGGCAGACTTGTCTAAAAGCTGCAGAATGTTCTTGAGCATATTATGGTAAATTAGGAGTATTAGTCAGCAGAAGTCATTGCAAGTTCTTTGGGGCAATTACTAAAAAAATGGCTTCTTTTATTTTATGCAGCACTGAAGTCAGTGTTTTTGCAGCCCCTTGACTAGCGTTTTGTTAACATATACTTGGGTCTGATAGCTAGTGTTTTTATAAAAGCGAAATCTAAAGCTTTGTTTAGTCCTTTGGAGAGGGTAAAAGTTTTGGTGTTTTCTTTCCTGTGTTAATTTTATTTAACTTAAGACATATATATGACCTGTAAAGCTGCTGGCATTGAGCCATTTCATCTCACAATAATTAAAATCTAGAGGTTATCTTCTCTAAGTTTCTTCTAGAGTATATATTTCTGTCAGTAATGTAGTTGTCAATATGTTGTAAACTTGAGCAAATGTTTACTAATTTCTGATTCTTCAAAATGAGATTTCCTTTGTCTTAAGAAGTTGAAGCAGTTAAGTAAGAAAAATGTATTGAAAACATGTTATTAAAATAAAAAGTATTCAATTTTGGAGAGTGTATATTTTTAAATAAATGTATATTAAAATGAAGTTACAGTTATGTATAAATTTTAAATAACCATTACAGTTTAAACTTGAGCATATATTTGATAGCTATACTAATTCATGCCAGTCAGGTTTTTTCTTCTTTTTAGAAAATGCCAGCTTTTATAGAAATAAAACTAAAAATAAACAACAAAAAAAAACCTCTTTTTTTTTTTTTTTTTTTTTTTTTAAAATCAGCCAGATAGCAGCCTTCTGAAAATGATTTTCTAGGTGAATAATAAAACCCAGCTAATATACCAAGAACAAAAGAACAGCTTTGGCTGGTAATACATCTTTTTGCCTAGGCAAAATAGTCTTGTATAAGACCTAAGTATTTATTTATAATGCTTTTGTGCCTTAATTTCCTCTCATATGCTTCTTTCATGGGATATGGACCTAATAATTTTTGTACTAGTTTACTACAACAGATTATTCTTTAAATCTGACACAGTGAAACTGTACGTTTAAATATTATGAGTAAGATAAATACCACCATATAAATTCCCAGGAACGGTTTGCACCTTTCTTTCTTGTGATTAATTTGTATTCCACTTTTATACTTATTTATGCAAGTTATACTTAATTATGCAAAAATGAAGGATGTTTGTCATCCAAAGCTGGGAAGAAAAATGTTAGCACATACTTCTGCATTTTTTCACTTTTTGAAAAAATCTCTTACTTTTTAGCCTTCAGTCTTCTACCTTGTAGTCTAATTTATAATCTGAGAGGCAGTGTTCCTTTTCAATATTTTTCTTATCTTTTTCCAAGTCATGGAAAAAAAAGATATTCCTAATTTTGTTGCTTAATTTGACAGTCTTAATCCATCCTGAGGGTTTTTTCTCCAGCCTATGGATTAGCAAAAGAGGCAAAGCCTAATTAGCCCAAAGAGCCATATTTTTCATATCATCAGGCATTGAATTTTTGTCCAGTCCTTTTCATCAAGGTGGTTGGATAACATTTAAACTATTTCACCTTGCAACCTAGAAAAAAGATTTGTTTCCATTCTATTCAGATTTTGGTGGCCAGTAAGAACTTCGAGTTTAAAGGCTTTGTTCAAAGGTTAGCAGAAAATGGGCTATAGTCTGAAGTTATTTCAGATTTCCAGGATGACATGAAATTAGTGAGAGGTATCTCTTTTGTTAGAGCTACCTTTGTGATAGTTAAGTCCAGTGAGATTACTTTCTTCTGTAACAGCTCCAAAATGAAATGTATTTTATCCAGAACAGGCAGAAGTCTGGGTTTTTTTAATTAAATTAAATAGAGGTTTTTTTCCTGTCTTCCATGGTATTTCTGACCATACTCATTTACTTTCAAGTCCTACTTTTTTTCCCCCTCAGCGTAATTGTATTTCAGTTAGAGTAATGTAGATGCTTTGTATGAGAGCAGTCACATAGGGTGTGTTTGCATTGCATGTCTGGTCCACGCTAGCAACCCACTGCTTTTCCAATTTGGTCTATGAGACTCGCTGGATGGATACTCATGCAGTTCAGAGAGTAGCTTGAGCTTGAACAATTCTTGTGTAGTTACAGTTGCTAAGATATGTCTGCACAGACCTCATACATCTATCAAAATCTTCACGGCAGGGCTGGCATTACACAGCTTCTCTCATCCCAATGAGTTACAGTCATTCCACCCTTGTGGCACAGAGCAAGGACCTTAAGCTTTCTTCATGTGGGTTAGGTGTGACTATAGGCTCAAAGGGGATTTCAGGCTACAAATAAGGCTGTGACATAGCCTGGGCTTGAGGCATTAATAATGTGGATAGTCAATGAGACAGAGCATAAAAGCAGGTTGAATTAACTTTGTAAAGTAAGTTGCAGCTCTGTCATCAGAGGGTTGAGTTCTCTTATGTGTAACTCTCATTGAAATTGATGTTAAATGTGCAAATTGGGCTGACAGCTGGGTGTTCCAGCGGAACAAATGAAAGGTTTCTTGGAATTCAGGTCTGCTTTAGCAGCTTTGGCTGCTAAAAACAACTTCTAATGGTACTAATATTTAAACAGTCATGGCTTTGAATAATCATGGAAATATTTCCACCCATCCTTTTGGTGATGTGTTCGTGAACCAGCTGTATAGCATACTGCTTCACTTTCTTACTCAGCAATCATCCTTACTACGCTCCCACAGCCCCTTCATTACTTCTGCTTTATTCCTATTACTTTTCTCCTTCATGTGACTTATGCTTTCCTACCTGTACCTTTTGAAAGAAGAAAGCTCATACTTTGCTTGTTCACAAGGAATGATCTCTGCCACCCGTTTCAATACCCTGGGCAATTACCTGTAAGATCATTTCACAAATGAAAGGAAGGAATTCTGAATTACTGTTACCTCCTTATTCCACAAGATCTTTGGAATGGATGCAAAAGTGTGCAGAATGAAAAAAGCACAGTTTTAAATGCCCTGGGGTGTCTGAGGAACAGGCATAGAGCTGGCAAATCTGACCCGGAATGATCCACACCTTTGTGGACTGGGGTAAATTAATTTCAGCATCTAACATTCTTTTAGGCAACTGAATCCCAATAATTGTATTGTAAATGATGTGACAGCTTTTTATTGCAGCAACATTGTTAACCTTCATCAAGGCAAATTAATCAAAACTGGATTTATTCCTTCAGAAAAAAAAAAATTAAGAAACACATCTGAATTTTGGTCTAGAACCTCATCATACATTTTGGTACTTTGTCGTCTGTCTTTGTTCATTGTTCTAAAAATTGAACTCTACTTAATTCTGCATGCTTTCTTCTGGGAACTACCTGTATTTCTGTATTACATTTCTAGTTAAGTATAATTTTGTCATTGTCTCTGTGTCAGTGTAGTAAGGTACTTCATTTGACTTTTAAACATAAAACTTAACAGACTATGTTGGGATTTTCTGGAAAATTATTTTATGGTCCTCAGTCCACTGAAATAGCATCCCCTTTTTTTAATCCTAGTAGGAAATTTGATGAAGTGAAACTAATTGTACTTCTTGGTGACACAACTATAGGGCTCAGGAGGACAAACCTTAGAGGTCTTTGGCCAATGTGCAGAATTTGCATAACAGGTTTACTGTTACAACAGAACTGTGAGCAACAGAAATAAAAGGAAGTTATGCCTCTCATTTGGTTCCTTTGGCATCTACATGTTGAAGATGAAAGAATTTTAAAATATAAAGTATACCTTTTGTATGAATCAGAAATATGACCAATAGCATTTTGCTGTCACATTCATATAGTGGTATGCTTTAGCATGGCGTATGTTATCACTGTGCCTTGAAAGAGAAAACCACCCTTTTCAAGAAGAGTACTGAATGCATGCTTAACTTGAAGCAAGACTGAGAGCAAGTATGTGCTTATGATYGATTTAAATAGGAATGCTTTCCAAAACAAAATTATATGCTAGATGGCCAACAATTGCTAAGTTGTAATTTTATTTTTAAAGTAAATGTAATACTGGCAGCCTTGAGGTCGCTGGACTGCAGTAATGACTGGTATTTATATCTGGTTCATTAGCATGCCAGTGAAAAATTTCATGTGACAAAAATCCATTTGGCTAATGAACCACCTTTTAATTAGACCTTGAATTTTCAAAAGAATAGAGCTTATTTTTTTTCCTCAGTAATGTAATATAACTGCATGGAATGGTTGCAAAAATAAATTGAATGACAGAAATATTTTCAAGTGAATTAAGCAGACTACTTGTTAGGTGCTTAGACATCTAAGGCTTTGTTTTGCTCTGCCAGACCTGACTGAGGCCAATAAAAAGGGCCAGGTTACATAATGAACAGTGTTTTCTTCTGTTTCATAATAGAACTCTCTGGGCTTGAGAAAGCCTTGATAAAGCTAAGATACTTGTGGCTTCTTCTGGTGGTTTATACAGTTATTTTGATGTGCAAGTGTTATTGAACATGCATGTAGTATCTTGCAGATGTTATACAATTATCAGCCATACACTAAGCCTGAAAAGTCTTTCCAAAAAAGCACTTTAAAAAAAATAAAAAGCTGTCCCCAAACTTGACTGGTTTTAATGTGTAGATGTGTCAGAGTTGAGACTGTGAAATGTTGCTTTTCATTTTGGCAGATACTTGTTAAAATATGAATACTGACTGTATTAAAAAGAAATTTAGGCGGTAACTACTGATGTAAAGTTCTAGCTCTTTTTTGCATTGTTTCTGATCAGTAGTTTTAAGATTGCTATAATTAGCCAGTCCTTTATTGAATCTCACTGTAAAACAAAGGAAGTGAGTGGTGTTGAGAGGTAGCTATTCTAGAGTAGCGTGTTACCTCATGACTTCTGAAACCTCCCAATTGTACTGTTCTCCCTTCATTCCCCTCTTTTTCACTATCCCAACAGTTCCTCCAGTCCTAGTCAGTCTTCATCACTAACTATAAAATCAATGTTGCTGTGCCTGAGGATGCATATCCTGATATCTGACCTGACGTCTCTGAAGGGCAGGAATACTGCTCTAGCCAATGCATATCATATCATGCTATTTGGGGAGAAGTGCCGTGAAGAACTGGAGAAAGCACTTAGTAAGCAGTAAAAAGGCAGGTGAAATTCAAGGAAATAAATATGAAGCTATGCATAAAAAAAATACAATTTCACTTCATATATAAAATGAAGCTGACCATTACCTTTCAGGAATGAGATCTTTGAGTCATGACAGATAGTTCCACGTCAATATTTGTTGAAAAAACAGTAGCTTTCAAAAAAGCAAATTGAATGCTAGGAATTTTTGGAAAAGAAAAACCCCAAAACATTATGCCACTTTACAAGATCTAGTGCTCTCAAGCTTCAAATATCTTGCAGTTCTCATTTCTTTGTCTCAAAAAGTATATGGTAAAACTGGGTCATGTTCAGGGAAGGACAACATGATGGTTTAAAGCCCCCAAAAAATTGTCATGTGAGGAATAATGAAATAATCTCTTCATCCTGGGGGCGGGGGGGGGAAGATAACTGACAAGATGTATGATAGAGATTGTAAAAATGTGAGTGGCTGGAGAGGTTGGATAGGGCTGGATTTTTTGCTCTCTCTCCAGTACACCAACTGAAGTGCACCAAARCATGTTTGTAGGAGCCAGGTTCAGAAGGAAAAAAAGGACATAGTCCTTCATGCAGTGCGTAGCTGAGCTGTGGAACACTTTGCCATGGGATACTGCAGAGCCCAACATTTACATCAATGCAGAGTACACTAGGAGTCGAAGTCTGCTGAGGATTACTGAACAGCTTGCACAAAAACAGGTGTCTGAGTTGTAGATGGTGGGAGGACAGGACAGTACATGGAGGAAGTATCGTAAGTGCTTGCATGTTCTTACACGCTTCCTTAGGCATAGGGCTCTGTTAGATGTAGGATACTGAGGTAGTCAGACGTTTGACTCTTATGTTCTTTTTCTTTCTTCCCCCCCCCCCAGTACTGTAAAAAAAGTATTCCCAGTTAATAACACTGCTTACACTGATGTTATCCACTGTCTTGTTGCAGTGATCTAGTACTGTTTAGGAATGTTTTGCAGTGTGTCCTTAATCTGAAAAGAATTCTGTTTCTCAGAAAGGCAATCAGTTCCCAGAAATGCTGTTAGGGATAAAATAAATATTGCTGGACAAATTATTTTGGGGAAATATTTAATTCCATGTAGTTATTTCATTTTATAGTTTTACGACTGATCCTGGGGAGGAAGGAAAGGGAAAAGCTGAGGCAGTGTAGTTTACCCTGCTGAACCTTTTACTCACTTTAAGTTGTTTTATATTGGACTGTTCTAGTATCAGTCAATATATAGAATTGAAAACTTTCCCTTGCTGAGAAGCAACACTTATTTTTAAGGAACTATGTATACCTTTCTTATCATATAGATCAGAAGTAGTTAACTGTTTTCTGAAGTTTTTCTTCATACTAATGAACAGATGATCTCTCTTTTTAATGCCTGGCTAGCTGATCATGTTTCAGCTACAATGGACTTGAGACTAGAGTCTAGAAGAGGTCTGATATTACAATACAAGCATGTCTGCAGGTAAGAATTTCAATCCTGTGGCAGGTCCTAGGTAAGGTAGAAATAAAGGGAGGAACCATTGGCTTTCCTACATGGTGCTTTGGTCTGGAATAACCTTATTTTACATAATTTTGTTAATTTTTGTTTCAGTTAATAAGCTATGATATGTGATATCATATTACACCCACCTACTCCCTGAGTTCTGTACAATTATTACCTAGCTTGCAGGAGGCAAATATGATTAATAGTATTTTCTGAATATTTAATGTAGAACTTCTTCACTGCTCCAGTTATAACAGGAAATTATGAAGAACAGGACTGCCAAGGCATATGTTGAGCCAGGATTGAAGCTCTTGAAAGGTTGTAATAAAATGTATGTTTACTTTGGGTGAATATATGCGATTGCTGTATCTTGATACTCAATCAATATTAACCTGATAGGTCACTCATATGCACCAAAATGTTGACGGTAGAATGAATATGGTAACTGTACAGCATCTTGTCTGAATGCAGAATTTTCAGTTGGCAACCATTTTTAACAGTTGAAGAGAAGCCACTCATGGATGCCACTATAAATTAATCTTGAGCTCACAGGTGTTATTCATGTAGAGTACATCTCACCACATGTTTACAAAAAAACCAAGATGCCAGGAAAAGCCTAAATGTAAAGGAAATAGCTTTCTTTGAATAAATTAAGGTTCAAAATAAAATATTTTAAGCAATCTATTATCACTTCCACACCCCCATGTTTTCACAGGGAAGATATCTAAATAGGTGGCATAATTTATTTTCAGAAGTACTGTTCACTTCTAGCTTCTTGTGAAATCTATGAAAGCAGAGAATATTCAACAGCTATGAAAATGGAAAAAAATGTCCAGTGGTTGTGTGTAATGATTAAGTCAGAAATGGTACCAAAGAAAAGGAATAAAGAAATGAATTCTTTTGCTGGAAATTAATTGAGAAAGAAGACAGCCTATGGATTGTTTTTTGTTTTAACTGCTTCATTGTCCCATGTTTAATACAGCCAGCTCATGATTAGCTGAGGCAAGTGGGGCTTTGAAATGCCTTAGATAAAATAAAAGCATGGATAATAATAAAATAGTGTAAAATAGGCCATTCAGTATTACCATTTAAGTTTAGTGGAAAGAAGAATGCAAAGGAGTGTCAGTGACACAGCTCAGATTCTCATACAAGTGCTGACTGGAACTGAGAATAACACGTCTCAGTGCTCCGTGAATATGGCTATACCGCTTTCCTGACATTTTGGATGAATTGAAGCCCATTTGTGAATCATGGCGTGCCACAGTAAAGATAATCCACATGTTTAATTGAGAGTTGACTGCGAGCATATCCAAAAATTGTATCCTATCCAGAATCTTCTTCATTGGTGATGGGACTTGAACATATGTAAAAACTCAGTTCAGAGGATATGCAGAATTGGTGATCAGTTCCCTTTGCTCGGTCATCCAATTTTCCTAAGACTGCAAAAGTCAGTATAGGTCGGTCTGTGCCTATAAGTTTATTTGATAGCGTTTCAAACATCACAATGACAAGATTTAGTTCATAAGAGCATAGCATGGCTTTGGAGTTTCCGTAGGCTCATGACGCACTAAAAATCTATTCAGAGATACTTGCATTAAAAAAAAGTCAGCTGAATCTTTTGAAATTTTGTGTGACGCAGACTAACTTAGGTTCCTCATGACTCGGTCAGTAGTGACACTGGGTGTACTGATGTCAGACTTACAAGAATGTGAACCAGAGTAATCTCTAGTAGCTACTGCCCCCATGCTGAGATGTCACTACTGAGTATCTGACCATTGCAGAGAGGTGTTCAATGCTTGCTTTCTGTTCCTGCCTTGGTTAAGCAGAAAAAGTAGGTATCAGTTGTCACAGGACATGTGAAATAGTGTAGCTGTAGATCTTTGGGAGGTGAATTATCAAATAATTTTACGTGTCAGACTGGCTTGTTTGCTTCTTTTATAATTAGATGTAAATATTAATGTGGCTGCTTTTGCAGAAGAGGATGGAGATTCCTTAATGACTCTGAATGGTGTGATCCTACAGTTACAGAAATGCATTTTTACTAGTTTTGAACATAATTTTTCGCTTATTAATTTATTACATTTCAACTTATATTGAGTTGAGTGACAGGCTTGTTGTCTTTCCACTTGCACACATTCAGTACTCACATGGTTAAATGTGTTGACGGGCAAATTCTTAATATCAGGATTATTTTTTATTGCTTATATCCTAAGGAACCTGCCCTCTCAGGTAAGTACAGCTGTTTAAGCTGTTTGATTATATACTTTGCCAAGAAAATCTTTCTGAGTGGTACTTGTGGTAGTTATAGTACACTAAAATCTTCTTAAATGGAATCCTTTCACAGTCTGTTTCRTCTCCTAAATCTCCATCACCTTTCTCTCTCACTGTCTTTTCTCTCGTAGCTCTCCCTCTCCGTCTTCCTCTCATCTTAATCCTTGACCCTGGGCAACATTCAGCCAACTCCTCCATTTATTACTTCCTCTGCTTGTCTCTCTGGTTGGCATCTTGACTGGCTCAAACGCTGTTACTGCCCCATTTCTTTCTGCCTTGTGTTCACTCACATCTCTCACTCCTTGTGCCTCAGATATTTTGAGAAGTTTCAGTGTTTGTTTGGAGACAAATAATGTAGGTCTTTCCCCATTAAAAATAGATTATTCTTCTCTGTCTCTTTCAGTCAGTAGCTGAGCCTGACTCTTGTCTCTTTCTTTTTTAAAACTGTCAGTTCTTGTGTACTGTGTTATTTTGTTTGTTTAGCATTAAGCGCACTGCTAAGCACAAAATTTTAGTTGATTCTATAGGTTAAATCCTTCCACCTATAAAAGTCTTGCACAGCTGTATCTGCTAAGTTACAGGATTAGGACATATAAAGATAGATCTTAAAAAAATAAAAAAAAAAAGAAAAAAGAAAAACAATAATGCTTAAATCCTGCAAAAATTTTTTCACCAAGCTTTCTATTTGATTTGGCAGTTCCTATGTCAATATTTATTTTGTTTTTAAATATTTAATACTGAACAGAAGAAATTCATTATTATAATTAATTCTGTATCATTCTTCATTGGACAATATCTGTTAYCGCTTTCCAGGAAAACATCAAGCTAAAATGCACTACATTTAGTACCTTTTCATTTCTTCTAGATTATTGTGTATTAATCATTGCTTATGGGAGTATATACTGAGGACCGTATCTGTAACGTAATAGATAGCATTCCTGCAGATGTGAATTTGGGACTGTCTGTAGCAGGGGTAGGACAGGTTACACATTGGGATGAAGGCATGTAAGATGATATTTTGTTATTTAATAAGCATTAAGTATTGTTATAGACTACAGTTGGAGCTGTTACTGCTGCCTGTCACTTTCAGTACTTATGAATTCATCAAACTTTAATAATTTCTGATAAAATTATACATCTTGTGTGCTTATCTTAAATTGAGGTTTTTAAAATGTCAGCTGAAATTTTTTACCTACTTGTGAGAAACAGGTTGGAGAAAAATGTTGTTTTACAACAAAAAAAATTGTTATAATAAAAAAATACTTGAAAGAAGCTATTACATTTTTCTGGAAGATAATTTTTGTCAGGAATATATTTTTATCTTTCCATCAAATGTGGCTAAGTAATGGGGCTTCAAAAAGAAAAATCATTTGCA
This sequence comes from Phoebastria nigripes, assembly GCA_035582835.1. Classification (NCBI taxonomy): domain Eukaryota; kingdom Metazoa; phylum Chordata; class Aves; order Procellariiformes; family Diomedeidae; genus Phoebastria; species Phoebastria nigripes. Next base: position 53,631 of record JAYKAV010003231.1, read on the forward strand.
CATGTCATTGAGTCTTATTCTTAGCATTTTTTGCAAAATACTACAGGGGCCATGCTCCATCCAACCTGTGCTGTTTCTTCCCACCACCACAACCCTAGGCAGTGTACAAGAAGCTGTGACCTTTTTTTAAATGAAAGACAGGAGCTGGAGTAGAAGTAAGGAAAGGTAACCAAGAAAAGGAGCCAGTGCTCAAGCTCATTCTTGAATTAACAGCATGGCGATTAACTCCCAGAGGATAGATTGACACCATGTAATAGCACAGAAATATCCAACTGGTGTGGAGTTTGACTGGTGCGCCTGCATGACATAGTCCAGAATCAGGAAGAGATACTAGTTTATGTCTGAAACTAGTGTAGCTATATACTRTAGCTGTGTACTATAGTACAGCTATGCAGGGCTTGTTAAACAGAATGCAGGGCTGCATTGAATAGCTGTACTGGTAGTACTATTTGTTAGTATTATTAGTACTATTAGCTATTAGATTAGTAGTTTTGATGCCACTGTCAGACATCCTTCCAGTTGGATGTAGAAAATTAATGTAACAAAACTTTTTGTGGGACCTTACAGAAGAAAATGATCTCACAGATCTCTATGTAAGTGGATTCTCTAAATTGATTCTGCCCATTCACAGCATGTTGTCACTCTCACTCAAGATAATGTGTATGTTAAAGCAGCCTGGCCAGCATTGCTAATGAGGTTATAGAGAACAAGAGACACTAGCTGTCAAATCCTCGCTACATCTCTTGGGTTCTTCTCGACTGGTGACAAAACAGTTTTTTTATCCCCTAAGGATAAAAAAGATTTTTTTTTACCCCTAAAAATCAACAGTTAGTATGGTGTGATCCTTTTGCCACAAAATCTTGTGTATTTTGTCTGTCATGGATGTTAAGCAAGGTTGCTGCCCATTGTCTTTGTTTCCTGATTTTCAATATCTTTCGGGCTATCGTGTGTCTTCCTGTTGGATAACAGGCAAAAGTGTCACATGCAGTGCGGTGTTATTCCATGAGGAGGAGGAGGAACAGCACAGGCCATGTGGTGTAACCCTCTTGCCATCCTGTTATCAGAGTGCAGTTTTCCACCGATGAATCATACGCACCATGGTCTAGATATAAATAACACACTCAGTGTTAATTAGTTTTGTTGCTGTCAGTAGTGTTCCTGGTTATCTATACAGGCTATTCTTTTAATTGTTTCTTCTGGTGCTTTTGCAGATTTCTATCCATACTTCATTAATTCCAATCTTAATACGTGTACTAAAAATCTTTCTTTATATAATAATATTTGTGCAATGTAGAAGTGACCTAAGTGACCTCTGCAAATAGATTCATCAATGTTAGAGCTTATTTTAGCAGTTTTCAAWGTTAAGTGTATTGTAAAAGATGTAGATTATTTAAAATCGATCTTATTACATATGTTGTGCTTTTTCACTTATCTAATGCCCAAACCAAATCTTGTCTGTGGTGACTTTGTCTTTCTGATAGTCAACAGAAGAGTGAGAGCCAGCGGGTAAGGGGAAATATTCTAAAAAGCACATGAGAAAAGTAATGTAAGCACTTTAAGTCATTAAATAGCTTATTAAATTTACTTAACCTGCTGACATTGTGGTCAAGGACTCTTGTAACCTCTATTCCAAGCTTGCTGCCTAAAAGCTTTCAGCTGTGTAGTTTTTTGTCTGGAGTTTCTATATACTACTTTATTCTCCTTATTGCACTAGCCACAGGTTTCTGATCTTTTCAAAGACTATTGCTTGCAAGGTCAAATCTTGCTAAACAAAATACGGAATAAAGACTTTAAACGTCAGTCTCCTCCTCCACATTCTTTTAGCTCACTGGCTAAGGCCACAGATCAGAAAACCGGTTGTAAAAAGACACAGTGAAACGCTCCCCAAGTACTAGACAGAAATTAGGGTATTAGGAACGCTTCAGTTTTCGGTAGTTGCTTTGAGTGTGATCTATAACAACTACGGTATGTACTATGATTGTATAGAATGACTTCAGGTAATGAAAGAAACAGTTGTAAATTGGTTTTGGAAAATGATCATTATCTATTTTAGAACCCAATAAAACATTTAGCGTATGCTTAACACAAAAGCATATGTGAATTTTCAGATATTTCAAAGCCTTGTGTAGTATGTAATTTTTGTATGTCCACAAATTGCTAACTTGGGAAATGTTCTATAATTAATATATGCTGATTGGATATTTGAGTAGATTACTTTGGGTATTATCCCAGTCTGGAAGTTACTGTGAGCACTGAAATTCTTTGGCATTAAAAATGAACCTTTCGCTAAAAGTTCCTGGCATTGCAGCTCAGAACCTTGGCCTGAACATTGATTGTGGGGTTTGGCTGTGGACACATGAAACTCCTTTGGGAATAGTAAGAGATTCAGAATTTACACCAAAGTGCCAACTGCTTCCTGCGTTATGTCCTCTTGGGGTTTTTTGTATCTTTGTTTCTTTGCTTATCATGCCAATTGTGAACACTTGGAGAGCATCCTCCTTCCATCTGAAAGCAAGATTTGGCTGGAAAGTGACAAGGCAGGTGCTGCTCGTTATTTGCTCAGTGTAACTAAACTTGTTGAATTTGAGTACGTGCTAAAGCAGCGTTTGAATGGGGTCAAACTACTCAGTAGCTTGCAGGACTGTATCCTAATTCAGCAAATACATTCTGTACTTGTTACTAGAGTTCCTATTCCTGAGGTTTCTTGAGCACTTGTTGGATGGTTGCACAGCATTGAAACTTGAATATGGTTCTCTCATCTTTCTGCTCATGATCTTGCTCTTTTTTTTTTTTTTCCCCCTAATCCAAATTGTACCAGTTCTTTTACACTAAGTTAGTGATAAGTATTCTCATTTTTGCTATTAGGATTTGCTCTATTAGGGGTTGGGGTTTCTTTGTCTAAAGAATAAATAGATTGAGGTAGAGGAAAAAAGCAGTATAAAGTATATAAATTACTGTAAATGTAAACCCTTAATAAAAAAAAAAATATAAATCAAATTCAGTGTCAACAGTCTAAATGGAAAGTTATATTAATACAAAACCATGAAATTTATACAAGTAATTTATAGGATTTGATAGATGTTGCTTGTGACCATTCTGAAGCATTTTTTGAAAAGCTTTGAGTTGTATCACATGCTCTTGCAGTTGATACACTCTGCATTGAGAAGTTGCACAAATGTTTTTTGCAAGAAAATAAATATTTTGGATTTCCTCCACATTCCTATGCTTAGTGGTTGTACACTCAAATTTTCTAGGCCAGAGTGCTTTATCTTCACTGTTTTTTGTTGTTGTTCTTTTTTTAATGTTAGAGGTTCATGTCAAGGCTATGTACAATTTATCTCCTCCTGTGGGAAGATACCATACTTCGAGTTCACACTTTAGAATAACACACGAATCTTTATTTGCTAGCTAGAGAGGGAGGTCTTAATTTTACTTGGTAATAGATTTCTCCATTAATTGGATGGATTTGAAGCCACTTAAACATTCTTCCCCATTATTGGCAGTACTAAATTGTATTTACTGTTCGCTGGGAGAAATAGGACACAGCCAAAAGACAATAAATTGTTGATTGTTTTGGATATTAATACTCCAGGAGCTTCTAGCTCTCTGAGCATTACAAGGACCCCAATCCTCAACTGCCACTGCACCGTGTTGCTGCTCCAGTGCTTTGTTCCTACACTCACCGCTTTCAGGGATTTGATTTAAAAATTGTTCTAAGTACTGTGCCATTCAGGCTTCTTTGTTAGAGCAGTATAGCAAGTAGCAGGCCTAACATTTGCTTTTTAAAATCCACAATTTGTCATCATGCAAAAAAATTTCCGTAAATGTACTGTGGAAACATAAGCAATCTTCAGCAAGGATTTTGCTAAACTGCTTATAGTACAAATCACCTCATGCTCCAATACAGATTAAATAGAAATATAGGAAATAGGGGGAAAGATGACAAAAAGTCACATGTCTTCACTCCCAAAGACAGCATTTAACATCTTTTTCCAGTTTCTGTAGTCTTGCACTTAACTACAGATTTTCTTAACATTAAGAGGATTTATTAGTCTACCTAGTGCACAATGTTCACTTTTCTGTGCAGAAAGCTACATACTGCTTTACATTCTATCCAATACAATAGAAAGAACTGTATTGATACTAAGATTTCTTTTTAGTCTTTTCTTGAGTCTCTAGCAGAGGAAACAGGATCCTTCTATTTGTTTCCTTCCCATAAAGGAAATCTGGAAAATTAAAAGGGAAGGAGGAGGGCTCCATCTAGATTTTTTAATTCCCTTTCAGCTTTTCTTATTTTTTTTTGCTACTTATTCATATTTCTTCAACTTCAAAACAGAGTTTAACTCCAGAAAAGCGAATCTTATTGYCCTCTGTGTCAGCTACATACATGGGAATATTCGGTACAAAATTTATATGTTTATACAGAATTAATGTCTATGTACTAACCTGTCTGAGATACCACAGATGGCATGTGCATGGAACTGTGCAATATCATCTACCTACAGAATCTGAAACTGCTGAGAGTACTTCCAGTGCTATTTTTAAATTGAGATTTATTAAATTGTTGTCTGTAGAAACAAAAAGAAAAGAGAAATTTTAAACAGGAAAAATCAGGAAGCATTTACTGCTTGGTTCTCGATTTAGAAAGGAAAAGGTCAGGCAAGAGGAATGTGCACACAGCAAAAAATAGTTTTGGTAGGATCTGCATATTTTGGATTTCCTTATTTTTAAAAATTATGTTGACTTTTCAGCTGAGGCTACCCTCACATTCCACCAATGCCTTCAGTAACATTGGTCAAGCTTAATCTATTTGGGCAAGGAAGTATACAAAAGATTGTTTAACATGCTGTGACTTGCTGATATAAGGTCTTGCAACAGCTAAATCCCTACAGTAACATCATTGTCTTCAGTTAGTAATACCTTAAGTGCTCTAAAGGTAGTTCTCATGTTCAGAGTGCTTGGCTCTGCTGTCAAAATGGTGCCTTTATATAAGCAACTTTGCCACTAAGACTGTTTCAGTTTTGTGGTCCACTTGCCAAATGACTCTACTTGGTTATTTATTTTGTTTGTTTGTTTCTAAAATTTAAGACCCCCAAAACCTTAAAGGTCCACAAAACTTGGCATTCTGAGACTYGTTCTCAAATGGTGTACAAAGACTTAAATTTTATTTTATTTACCTTCTTTTCACTCCTTCCAAGAGGCAAGCAGTGAACACAAGTATCTAATTAACATAAGGTTTTCTTTATTCATGCTTCACACATAAGAGTGTTTATGACATTTAATCAAATAGGCAATAGAATTGTACATTACATAGGAATCACCATACAAAAAGAGTAACCATTATATTTTTATCACGTGTGATATAACAAAGCAATCTAGAAAGAATGGAGTGCGATTAAAAGATTAATATATAGAATGACCAGCGATGAAGAAACAAAAGCTAAAAAGACACAGTGTAAACATTGGTCTCAGACTTAAGGGTGTTGTGGTTAAGCAAACCATGTTCCCAGAGGGAATGGATACTGTGACTCATCCTAATTCCTTGGACTAACAAAAAAAATGTTTGAGAAGCTGATTTTTTTTCCCCCAAGTTCTTTTTCCAAGACAGCTGAGAAGGTACAAACAGGCTTTCTATAGAGTGTGACTGCCCAGAGAAAACATACTATGTCCTGTAGAAAGTGTAGAACTGTGGATTCCACAATGGTAACTTAATAGAAATGTATTACATGTTATCGAATATGCCTGTTTGCTAATTTAAGAGATTGTGTTTAAAAGACTTTGTATGACAAGAATGTGTCATTTGTACAAAAAAAGACAGGTGTAATTACCTTATAATTATGTAGGTTCAGCATAGTACTAGAGGTTTTAGGAGATCCTGGATGTACTATTTATTATCACAGTCTGATGATGTGACCATGCCTGCATCCCTGAGGTTTCAGTGCCTCATTTGTCGTACCTGTAAATTTGGCAAGATAAAAAAGTTGTTTACTTACACTCACAAAGTCTGTGTGGTAAAAATTGCCAAGGAAGCATTAAGTACTCAGTCTTCCTGCATTTACTTTGCTCTGTCTTCCATTCCCTTGGGACAATAGATGGCAGCAAATCTGTATTTGGGCAGTCTTCTTTCTACATGCAGTGCTCGTAGGAGGCACTACCTAATTGGTATAAACTGTAAAACCTGGAAGGCAGTTTGAGTAGCAGTTGGACTCTCTTGGAAGCTTTTTTTTCAGAGGCAAAAAAAAAAAAAAGATGTCAAATCAGTTAAGTTAGCTAAAGGATAAGCATATGCATTTTAAAACTTCCTAAATTTAGCCTATGATTGAATGGATATATACATGTGTTTGCATATACATGCATAAAATATATATGACTTTTTTTTTAAACACACACTCAGATATTTTAAAAATTTCATTATAAATTTATGTAGTAAATAAACCTAATTCAACCACAGTCTCTGAAATTATAGAAACAATCTAAATTTCCTCTTGGTAGATTACAGTGGGTTGCCAATTTAAAAAAAAAAAAATTGTTTCCTGGATAAATATAAGTAGCAGTAAAATGCATCTGTTGGAGCTGACAGAATGGTGAACTTGAGGGAAAAATATGGCCAAGTATTTGAGAATTTGCTTAAAATAGAATAGTTAGAGAGATGGTTGAAGTTCTCCTTTCATGTTCCACTGTCTGCTGAGGCAGATGGGTCCCTTAGCATAGAAGTGGTTGTATGCTAACAGTGCGTACAGGTGAGAACTGGTTCAGGGAAGAATGGGGTCATCAGCTAGCAGGGTAAACCAATAGATAACAGAACATTAAGTAATAGTTGGAATAGAGGGTGGAGAATAGAGGCTTGGTAACAGACTTGGGAGCAGTCTGCCAACAGCAAAAATACCATAAATTAATATGATRGTTCATAAAATTAAATTTGGACAAAAACTGAATCTCTGCAGCTGAGGGAGGTACACATTTTTCTAGTAGCCCAGAAAGCATTCGGCAGGGCTGACCATTCTTAGCTGTGCCACAGTTAATTATGGGAAATACCAGCTGCTGCAAGAAGGAATTCTGAATGTGGCCTCTTGCTACAGCTCTGTATCGCTTATGAATCAATGAAAATTATTAGAGTAACCACATTATGGGTAAAATTCACTGCCACATAGGAACTTTCTCTTTAGCAGTAGCTGACCTAGAATAGACATCTCGAAACACAGGGGACATAGATAAAAATGATTGATTCAAACTGACTGCAGAATGCAACTGTAGTCAAGCTTTGAAGTATTGGAGGTAATGCTGAGTGGGGTGGGCAACCGGTGAATAGGTAATTACAAAACCAAAATGAATTTCCAAAGAGCATTGAATTAAAAATGGTAGTATTTCCTTTTTTTTACTATGTATATTTGCATTTTAGTGCTGTTTTAATGCTACATTGTTTTATGGAGGCATGAATGGTTTTTATAGGTTATATGACAAGATTCCAATTTTTTTGCAATGTAAAGTCAGTAGATACCCACAAAAACTGTAGCATTGGTATATGACAGAAATCAGGAGAAAGGCTAAAAGCTGGCAAGATAAGTTTGCTAGCATGATACAAATAATGTCCAATTACCTTAAAAATGGTGATTGTTACTTTTTCCTCTCCAGTCACCTGGAACTTTCTTTATTTTTTCTACATGTTATAATCATGTAAAGTAGAGTGGCCAGAGGTAGCTGGGCTAATTGTATGGAGCAATAAAGGTGAAGTCAAAATTCAGCTGATACATTTTATTCAGCTTGTTATACTACAAAGCATAATATTTGTATTTCTGAACCTCAAGTTTTATAAATATCACAATGACTTATATAATGACATAAAGGCCAACAAGGAAAATAGTTTATCAAATGTGTAAAAATRTGATCTTAAAGATGGCACATCTGGACTTGAGTATGTCCTAAAATATGCTGTCTTGTGTTTGAATATCTTGATACAGTTTCATATTATATGCAGTGCATAATTTCAAAAAGTGTAAGGTATGTGTAATACTCTTTTTTTTGCAGAAATGCTGTCTTTTGATAGGATCTTATTTTGAGATTTTGTGTGAATAGGAAGAAAGATGAGTTTATTCACACAGTAATAACTGATTTGTACTTTGAATTGTTGGCCATTTTACCAAGTATTTTACTTTACAATGCTTATTGATACAGTGTGGCACCTAAATTATTTGGAGCTATAAGCTTTCAGAAAGTTTGAAAATCAGCCTATATTTAAAGCAAACAGGCTTACAGATTCCGATCCGAGTGCCTCTTTTTTAACGTGGTCTTTTAAAATTAGGGAAAATGCAAAAAAAAAAAAAAAAAAAAAAAAAATTTACAAAATTGTAAGTGCAGTTGCTTGTATAATGCTAAACTACCATACGTAGCAGGCAGGAATTGTGCTAGTATCTGAATTTTCCACTAGAATGTTCCAAGCTGGATGTGTCTGTGTATATGAAAGAGGGTATATATCCTAGTGAATATAAAAAGAGGTGCATATATCCTATATCATGTCAGACATTACACTTCAGAGAACACACCAACTCTGTGGAATTAATTGGTTTTATCATTGCTAAATTAGAGGCTATCATGCAGAAAAAGACTTATTACTGTTTTGGGGGACTAATAAACCAGCGATGCTGCGAACGGGAGGGAGAGTGCTGGGTGGTTGTAGTGCATGACATAGAGGTGTGTACTCTTGGCTGTCAGGTTTTGCTCTTACCTCTCCCACTAAATTCACGCCTGTTTGTTTGTAACTAAACCATTCCAAAACTAGGTTGATACTATGTTTAAGGTTACTGGAGCAAGGTAAAGTCCGATTGAAAGAGACTCTGCTTTTTATGCATTTGGTGTAAGGGACTAATGTGGATTGGCACAGTCCCCACTAAGGCTGTGTTTAGCCAATGTCAAAAAGTTTGTCTAAWCAGTCTATTGAGCTTCCGTAGCTTAGTTTTCTAACTTCATAGCCACCTCTGAAATATGTGTGTGTAACAAGCACATTCAGGAGGGCAAGTAAGTAAGAGTGCCTTGGCAGAGGAGGTGAAAACTCAAGCAGCTTACATACAGTGTGTGTCTGTGTATGGGGGAAAGACTTTTTTTGCTAGATCTGTCCCACAAAATTTAAGTACAAAAACATTTTTTCTGAGTGAAAACAAAGTATGTATCCCATTTATGCCATTCTGTTTTGTTTTAAACAAACAGGAGAACTGTAAGTGCATGTGTTGGTAGTGTGTACCAGAATTTAAAAAAGATATAGAACTTTCTATATGCAGGGATTATGTGCAGATGCATACAATCATTTCATTTCATTTCATTTCATTTCATTTCATTTCATTTCACTTTGGCATTCCAGCAGAGTCTGCTTTAAAGGATGACTTCGCTGAACGGCTGACTAAGTTGGATGTGGCAAACAGAGATGAAGATACTTGGGTTTTGGATTGCAGATTGGGGCACTCAAACCCATTTGCTCATTCAAGTGAGAAAGAGAAGATCAACAGAAACGTGTTGCATTTGAGCCTGGAACTGAATGTGAGTAGGACTCTATTCATGCTATATTGGGTTTTAACAAGTATTTATTATACACAATTACATTTCTGGTATGCATTTATTTCTGGTATGCCAAAAACCATGTTCCAAAATATCTGACAAACTGCAAAGTTTTGGATGGGTCACAGTTTTCCAGATGGTTTGTGAGTCCATATGCCTATGTGCGGCTAAGCCTGAGAGCAATACATACAGAAAATTTTTAAAACCATATAAATAGATTAAGATACATGATGTGTCATTTCTAAAATCATGATGGGTGTTCAGTTTAAATGAGTTGTTTTCCTGGAGATGGATTGCAGGAGCTAGCAACTAGGAGACGACAAGGATAAGAATAGGTACCAGGAAGATTCAAGTCAGCAAGCAGTGTGTGTGCGCCTTTGCATATGTGCGTGTGTGTGTGCGTGTGCATGTGCACAGCCCAGGACTGCTGGGAGCCATGCTGTTGCTTCTCAGAGTTCTGGAGCAGCTGAACTGGCGCTGGAGTCAGACTGGCTGTGAATTTGACAGGAAAAGTTTCTAAACTTCCTGGGATATAAGACACTGAAGCTTCAGATGGCAAYGTGAGTTAATCACAACGTGAGACACTTGCTCAACATGGCCCAGCTAATCTAGCTGCAAATACTCATATGCACCCAGGATGAGCAGTAACCAGCCTACAGATAGACACGTTTTGGCAGTAGTTTTCAAATTGGAGGGAGAAGGGAACAGAATGTAGTAGAAGAGGAAAGAAACATGGAAAGGATGGAATGGTTGAAAGAAAATGCTTTAAAGACTAGATTACATGACACAGATTGTGCAAAGAAACACTAACACAAATTTGTGTAACAGTGACATCTATTGGTAGAAATACCAGAATTGACTTAGAAGTACATTTAAAATGCTTTTAATGATGCTTACACTCACCGTCGCTATTCTCTTGAGCTTGTTATAAAATTGATTTCTTGTCCTAACCTCCTTTTCCTAAAATAATTCATTATAATGTTGTTGTAGTACTGTGAAGGTACAGGTTTATCTTTGTAATAAAATGTTGAGATGAAAACAAACAACTGGACTGAAAAGAACTGTGATATAGTTGTTATCACTGCTACAAATATATGCTACAACAGGAAGAATCCAGTCCACGAGGATACTTTGCCTGCATTTACAAAGTCCTTGTATAGAGCAGGAGGAATTCCAAATTAAAAGCCATTTAAGAACAATAATTTGAGTAAAATAAGAGACATCTCTTATAATAAGATTAGTAAGCAGTTTGTTTCCATTTTTCTTACTCTTTTTTAAGCAGCATTTTCTGTCTAAAAGTTAATTAACTGCATTATGAGAAAGGGAATGATTTTGGTTTCTTGTAGTTAACAAGGAAGAATATTTATTCCACTATTTCTAAGAGATTCAGAACAAAAGCCTCAATTTCTATAAAAAAGGGGTGCTCAGCATGGGCTGATGGGCTGTTAGTGACCCACCAGGACACTTTATCCTGCAGCTCACTCCCTGTGACTCTCTTTCTTGAAAGTCTTTCAGAACAGAACTCTGGGCTGAATTACTTGCAGAGTCCTTGCATCTCAAAGACTATTTTTCTGCTTCAAGATGAGTCCATGTCCAGTTGTGTGACAAGGGATTGGAGGAGGAGCTGCCAAAAGAATGGTAGTGAGAAGGCTACTGCTGGTGCTGCCATCAGAATCCATCTGGACTGCAGCACTGCTATAAGCAGCCTGTAAGAAAGATAATGGCCAAAAATAGGCTGCATGAGTTGCTCTGGTGATGGCAATCTGTTCCCAGATATTGTCTTCCCTGTGCACTTCTCAGACCAGACAGCAAGACAACTGTGGTCAAAAAATGTGCCTGTGTCTGAAGAGCAACTCTGAAACAAAGATGATGTTTCCAGGAAATAGCAACTGAAATGGACCAATTTATTTACTCACAGTCGTACTACATCCAGTCATGTGATCTATGGCCCTTTCCTGCTGTTGGAAGAAAAAGTTTAGCCTGACTGATCAAAAAGTTAGGCGCTACCGTTTTAAAATGCAGTTATATTCATAACAACGACAATGTGAAAAACAAAGCTTCTTATAGAATTGTTCTGCTTTCTATGGATTAGGAGCGTCCTTACATAAATGTATAATATATTTGTATATGTGCATATATAGATATACTACTGTTCGCTTATGTTATTGAAAAGTTGTTTCTATGTTTCCATTAGTTGGAAGGAGGCAGATAAAGTAGATGAGGGAGAGAGTGAATGAATTCTGCTCTGACAGGAATTTCAAATGCACAATCTGTGTCAGAAGCCTGAAAAAAAATCCTGCATTAGATTTTAAATCTTAGTTGGAGCATGCCGCATTCTCATTCACAATCCAGCATAGAGAAGATGTAGAGATACGGAAGATAATGACACAAAGTAGAAATGCAACTCCACCCTATTCTTTATACAGCATTKCACCTCTGATAAAAAAGCACATAAATGAGATGTGAAAATGCAGCTAAAATAACTATTAATAGCTAGTAATTACTTAAGAAATTCTGGTAAATTATTTGATGTGATTATGTGGATTTTATTTTATAAAGTTTTTTGTTTAATCTTTAAACTATTATATCATATGTAGATGGGGAGCAAAAGGCCTGTTGAAATGAAAAGAGAGCAACCTAGAAAAGGAAAGCACAAAGGGAAAAGATTAAAAATTCATCTCCATTCTTTGTTACACTAAGTGCTGGCCTTTGTGCCTTAATGCACAAAGATCTTACTCAGTTTACTTACACAGTTTACAGTGATCTTCTGTTCCCTGTCTTTATTACTTGTATGTCTGCTTGTTTTAACCAGGAGATCAGCCAATACATCTCTTCTACAAGTTCTGCCTCAGAACTACCATTGGTTTTTCATATGATGGATTTTACAGGATTTTACAGGCTAACTGTTCCATACATTTATTGATACAATATGCACTCCTTCAAAATAGTAAAGTGGCTTTCTTAATGTGCTTTCTGGTTTTATAACCATGTAACTATTATGATCTTTTTTCAATTCTCTAAAGTAGTTTATGTCTCAATGTCAAGCAGAATTTTGATGAAGACGTTAAAAACCACACTGCATTTCTACAGCCCCCTACACCAAATGTGTCTGGTGTCCACTCGTTCTGTTAACATCATGTAATGCTGAATTTTTATAAGAATTATCATATCTGTGTTTCTGTTGCTACGTCTAAACTTAATTACTTACATTTAAAGAGATTATGTCGGTGATAACCAGATCCTCAAACCTCAGGAAAATTGCTCACATAATGGTCTATAGTGAGGTAGCAAGGCTGAGAATAATGATGAAAATCCAGGACTTGTAGGTTTCCTTCCACCTTCTTGCCTTTTCTATTTTGGAGCATTTAAAGAGTTAAAATACTAAGTATAAAAYGAGATAAACAGCAGGAGAGACAGACAGGAGAGCAGGAGAATGTTAAGATTATTATCAGTCAACACAGTAAGYGCTGGGCTGGGGCAGGGCAGAGGGCAGGACTGTGTCAGCTGAGCTTCAGATCAGTTCAAACCGCCTGAGCCCCAACCACAGCCTGCTGCTTCACGTGGCTCTTCTGAAGCCTGACACAATTCTTGCACATTTGATTCTATGATTATTTTCAAGAAATTATGCAAAATGTTCTTGGTTTAAGGCTCTTTATGTTGAAAAAACAGTAGAAAGTTTGTTTTCTATACAGTTTAGGCACTTGGCTGTTTTGTAGAATGTGTCTTCGTGCCCTCTTCATGTTTCTCTAGTTTGCTATTACAGTGATCTGAAAAGGCAATCTGAATAGATATGGGGTCAGGAAGCCTTGAACCCTGCCGTATGATAGTGGTAGAAATTAGATTACTTTATTCTGGCTTACTGTGGGTTTTCTTCAAAGCTAGTTTTAAAACCTACTTCAGGGGAGCTCTTAGCTCAAGAACAGAACTGGAGTGAGTTGTAGGTGTGACTTCTGTCTGTGATGAAATGTAGGTCAGAAAGGGTGTGGATTATTAAATATGCTTTAAACTGTAAGGAATGATTGTCCTTTTGTATAATTAGTGCGTTGACTGCCCTGAAAGTTGCTATGACAGGTTTTAGGGGCTTTTCTGAGGCACCAGAGAGTTGTCAGTTTTATTAAGTAAAGAGACTTGTAACATTATCATAACTGATTTTTTCTAGAGATTTTGAAGTTGTTTCTTCCTTCAGATGCAGTATTACAGCCTGTTCAGAGAGACTTTCCTTATGAGATAGATCCACCCAGCATTAAAACACTTCTGCTAACAAACTGGCTCCGTCTCATTTGCACATCACAATATGATGATCTCCTTCTTGTGTAAAAATAATATTGATGTATGTATTTTACCCAGAAACACTCTGTTGGGTAAGTACCAATGTGTATTTCATTATCAGTTATCCAGTCCCTCAACAGGGGACTGTCCACTGGGATGATCATCAGACTGTGAGAAACAAGTCCTTACAAAGGCGTTATTTGAGGCTGGGGGTTTATGGACTGCATGGTGAATTTGGGAGACTGGCTGGCTTCCAGTTTTTGATCATTTCTCCAGGGGTAGATATAGAGACGAGTTCCTTTGTTCATCCTAATGCTCAAAAAGCTTGAAAGTTTCTTCTCACTTCCTAGAGTTCATTATCAAGAGAAGAGGTACATAAAAAGCAGTGTCATTTTCTGCAGGCTTGTGAGATTACCTCTGGTTTTATAAGGTATATTTCTACTTCTGGAGTTTTAATTATTCAGTGTTCAACTCTGGGTTTTTTAGCATCTCAATACATTGCATAACTTTGGCCTGACACTCAAAGTACCATCCTTTTCACTACTAATTTGATCATTGTCTCGTAAATTTTGTTGGGATGTTGTTTAGACGTAAAGTATTGTTTTCCTGCTTTTAAGTCCACTTTTAAACTAAACTTTTCATACATACTATTAAAATCTTAAATAGTTAGGTAGTGGCTATTTTCAGTAACCTGCCTATGTACAATATTCATAGGACTGTTACAGCTTGGTGACCCTAGATTATTACAGAGAAGTTTTATTCTAAGTGTGGGTTGTCATTAATATAAACAGATAAATAAATATTTTGGCATAATCTGAATAAGTATGTTTAGTTTAAAAGGTACCATGAAGTTGTTCATGTAGGTATATTTTTTGTTAGTGCCTAACGAAACTGTTCTTGAAAAATAAGATGTAAGTTTATCCATCATAATTTAACCAAACCCCAAATAAATAGGCACATAAATAAATAAGCGAGGCATAACCATAGAAATTATCAGGACAACGAACAATTAGTCCTGTGGTTGAACATAAAAATAGATGTAAATTTAAATGTAGAAAACTTTGGTTCAGTAGGRTCGCTTTGTCCCAGTTATTTTGTCATAAAATGAAATTTAGAATTGCTGTAGATTTGCCTTCAAGAAATCTTGTCTTAGGGGAAATCACCAGGGCTGAGGTAGCTGCCTTCCGCTTGTTTTATTAACCCTGGGATTGTAAGAGTAGGTTGGCATAGGGAGCGATAAAGACTCTGTGTCRCTTTCCTTATGTAGAGCTTCCTTTTGTGATACTAATCTATATTAAGCCTAGAAAACCAGGGGAGCCATGACCTGCCAGTCATTTCTGTCCTTGGCACCTGATGATTGAGCATAGYGGAGAAGCAAGTCCAGAGCTTACTACTGGAAATGGCAGGCAGTAAGGCAGAAGACATTGTTCTATGTTAAATCAAGGATAAAGATGGGAATGATTCCAGTGCCCTTTGTCTATAGGTATGCATGCAACCCTGTAATTGAAAAGGTGTCTGTAAGCTTCATCTAAGCCCTTAGTATTACAATCTGCGTTTTGGGAAACTTTCTTCCTGCAGTAGATACCAATGACTTTTCCTGTTGACTTTATGACCTTTTATAGTATACTGAAAACRTAACACATGCTTTTTGTATGGTCTACATTTTTAAACATTAAACCAAAATGGGATACTTTGTTGTTGCTTGTTGTCTGTAATATTCAGCTTTTCAGTAATTCGACACAGTGGTGTGATCTGCGGCTGATTTCCCTGTGAAGGACAGCTTTCCCCATGTTGCTTGTTTAAGATTACTCATCGCAGCTAAATGGCTGACCATCGAATGACCCTCTAACTTGGGTGCAAAAAAAGAATATTATCTTGGAATTTCTAAGGTATCAATGTGGAAATTTGACTAAACAAACTTCTTGAAGGCCAGGGAATAAGAAGAATATAAATTCCTGCAGATTTGCAGTCTCTGTAGTTCCAAAAATAAGAAAAGGAACAGAAGTGAAGACTTTTGACTGGAACCTGACCTAAATGTTACCGACTTTCTGCATAKCAAAGGTGCTTAAGAGTATTTTGTATTTTCTTTGTATGCGTGTTATGAAAAAACTACATATTAACCCTGACAGCTTCTGTTAATATTGAGTTACACAGTCTTGAAGATTTCCTTCAAGTGTTTTTGCCAGTATTAACTAAAACAAATCTCACACATATAGCGTTACTGTGGCAATATATATAGCTGAAAGTTATCAAAAAATAYGACAGCAGAGATTGTTCTGGTTTGAAATAATCCAAGCTTGGCTGCAGTGCAGATGGACAGCCTGCCTGATTTCTAAACAGTTAACTTGGCATTCCCKAGCGCTGGCTGTTTACCCTGCCCACCCAAACAGCTCCTAGTCACTGGGTGTGGCGAAAGCCTTTGATAAGTACCTGTGTACAGTTCACAGAAATAGCTGTGCAGAGTTAGGACAGTAGTAATATGAAACCAGTCTTGTTGGTTTTTGTTCATGGCCCTGGAGGCTGAAATCTGCATTCCAGATGAAACCTGCAGCAAATCGGAAGAGAGCCTCTTTTTTTTCTGCTTTCTTTGGCTTCGAGGGCRCTCACCCGAGTTTGCTCTGGCTGGCTGGGAACTGGGGACTCTGCACAGGCTCCGGGCAGTGGCACTGGAAGCTTCAGATTCATTACTTTGGGTTTCCATTTGACATTTTTTGGTGATTATGGATTTACAAAAGAAGATCTTTATCAAAGTGGAAAGACTATGCAAAAGAATCCATCAGGAAATTTCTGCTGAAAACCACTCACAGCTCATGTACTGGCATAAGGAAGTAGCAAACTACAAATGCGCCCAGTTCTGTTCGGGAGGCTTGTTTATATAGCTGCTCTGCACTTTCTAGCACGTAGGAAGTTGTGTGCAGCCAGTAGGATTGCAGGAGTCCCAGCAGTAACCATTGGTCGAATTTTCATCCGAGATTAGTGCGCTGGCATATTTGCTGTGACAAAAAGCCCTTTGTGTAAAGGAACAAGTTACCGACGCTGCTGAGAACTTTTTTTACGGTGGGTCTTTTTGCTGCTCCTGAAGGAGAGTTTGGAGACCTGACGGACACTTTGGCTGCCGGCTGCAGCGCTGGAAGCGGAAGGAGGGGCAGGGTGACCTGGGGGAGGCTGGCTGCCTTCGCAGGGCCGGGGAGCGCTGCCTGTTGCCGTGCCTGTAGTGACTTCAGTCTGCTGTCTGAATGCATGTAGTAAATACTTGTTTAGCAGTTAGTAGCACTGCTAGAAGCAAACCTATTCTGTTCTTCATGCAACATGGAAGAAGAAAATGCGGTGCCTGGTTGTAGTGAGCTTTCAGACCTGGAGAATACAGCAGAAAGCGAACCTGATCTTTTCACTACATTTTCTGTGAAAACACTCTTTGGATTTACAACTAAATTTGAATCTACGGCTTCCAAAGAAGAAACAGTGCTTAAAGCATTTCAACCTTTGCACACCGATATAAATACTCATGCTAACACCTGGCATGAGAGGAATGATAATGATTGTAATGACGACTCAGAAAATCAGCACGGCATGAATAGTACCAGTGGCCAAGCTGACCCAATGTCTGGCAGGCAAACTGACCTGGAACTGGAGTTAGCTGAACAAAATGAATTACTTCTTCACCATTTAAGGTTTGTACAGACTTCTTTGTCTGAATCTGACAATGATGACAAGGATGCTATTCTTGTACAAGGTACTTTGGTTCATACAACAAGTGATACAGAATCGGACACGGAGAGTAAGGACCTAGACAATGATGAAAACAATACAAGCGAATCTGGGCTAAATAATGCTGCTTTGTCTGCTGAGGCTTTGGACGATAACAATCAAAATAACGAAGAGTCAGAATCAGAAGGGCACAGCAACAGTGATGACACTGTGGACACAGATGACATTGAGTTACACCCACCAATTTCTAAGCTGCTCCCAAAAGAGCTGGATGGTATTCTGGAGCATGACTCCAATGGAAAAGACAAAATGTTAATGGATGAGCAGTTCAGTCACTTGTTTGCTACAGGGGAATGCCCTCAAGAACTTCCAGATGAAGAACAAAGACCTTCAGCTGATAATACATTGCTCCAAAAAACAGGACTGGCTGAAAAGACTTTCCAGCTGCCCGCTTTCTTTAGTGGACTACGTGTGAGGAAAAAGGGACTAACCACAGAGGATGGGGAAACTGTTACAGAAATTAAACCAAGGGAGAATGATTTAGCTCTGCTTAAATTACGACAGCCTGTTAAGAAATCCAGTATTACATCAGGTTTGACCACTAAAAAAAAATCAGCTGAACCTAAAGCAAGTCCTACCTTCCTGGAACAACTCTCGCACTTGTTAAACATAGACGTCTCCAAGAATGAAGATAGAACCGAGGACTCTGGTGAGGGATCTGGGGAGACTGAGGACAGTGATGAAGCTCAAGACAACAAAGCCTCTGGCAAAACAGAACCACGATTTCCCTCTGAGGAAATAAAATCAAGCCCTGCTGAATCTGCACTGGACGTCTTTAAAGCTTTATTCACACGGCCTCCCAAAAAAGAAACAACTGCAGATACTTCAGAGCTGGAAGCCATAAAACGCAAAATGAGAAATGAAAAAGAGTCTTTGAAAGCTGTATTTGAAAGGTCAAAATCAAAACCTGGGGATGGACCATCAGACAAATCTGTAGGTTGAATTACTTTTTCTTCCTAAGATCTGGAAGTAGATGGATAAAAAATAATTTCTTGTTTAAAAATTATTGGTGGAGACTTAAGGTCAAAATACCAGAATTGTCCTCTTCTTTTGGCAATCTCAAATTTTGGATTCCCAACTGAAGAAATCTTGGGGCTAATTTGTTGAAATTCTTAATCACCTGCAGTTGTAGCAGAATTCAGTGAGAACTGGTGATAGTCACAGCATTTCAATTATAGAAGTGAGAACTTAAAAATCAGTTTCTGATTTTAAAAGATCACTACGAAACAGTTGCCCATATGTTAAGTATGGCTTTAAATTAGTTTGGTGCTGCAAATATTTACTGTAGTATTATTTCATAGTTTCTCAATCTCACTCTGTTTTCTTTCATTGGGTTTTTTATTTTCAAAAGTAATATTTCACTTTACCTTTAGGAATAATTCTATGATAAGAGCTGATACAAGAAGTTATGGATGATTTTCAACTCAGTTTGTTCAAGACATAGAATTTAAAGTAATTTTTTTCTTATTTACATGCATATATCTGGCTTTGCAAATATTGATAAGCATTTAACTGTATCTGAGTATAACTTAGTGATTCCAATTAGACAACTCAAGTTATGGATTAATATAAGTATTTGCAAGGTTAATATTCTTAGGCATATGGAGATTTAGTTAGTATATTTTTAAGAAATGAAAAAAAAAAATCTATGCTAAGTTTTCAYAGAAGCATAATGATAAATGAATTTGAGTGTGATTTGAACTCTTTAATTAAATGAGTAACCGTTGGGTTGGGGTTCTCCCAACCCAAAATTCTTGCAGCTACATCTTTAGCAGATATAATCAGTCCAAAAGATTGTTCTTGTTGGCTAAAGGGGGAATTATCTGAATGATTAAATTTGCAGGATTGGACCCTAAACCTGAAGCTACTTAAGTTAATTTGCTGTGTTGGTTGTACTCTCTTTCAAATTTTTATTCTTACTTAAAATTAAAAACCTTTTAAAAATCTTGACTGACACCTGGGTAGACCGATAATACCAGTTTGTAGTAAATTACCTGTGGGGAGGAGAAAAGAGGTACTTGCTGGCCGTGGCATGTACAGCAATTGCAGTCTGTGTGTGCCCTTCCCATTCCTGCCTTGCTCCTTCCTGCTTACGCCATTCCCCGTGCTGTGCTGGCGTAAGCGTTTGTGTGGCTCACAGCAAACCTATTTGGGAAGCTGTCATCACACACGGTGAGGGAGGAAGTACAGGAGTCAGCAGGAGAGGCTTTTATAAATGCCTGCTTAACATCCGATCTAGTACAAAGGTACATTTTCTCAGGGCAAAGCCAGACTAAAAGGGTCTTGCCTTTCCTTTTTCCTTGCTCATGTGGGCCATTTATGGGGCCACTTTCATATAGGGTTTTGCTGTCGCTGCAGTTGTGTCTATGCAATTACTCATAGTGGCATGTTGTAAATCAGATTACAGAAATGTTAGAGAAGTAAAAAAAACCCCAAACATAAACCTCTGAAAGAATGCTTGTTTAGTGGGGTTTTTTTCCCCATTTAAAGGGTTATTTTAGGATTCCAGTTGACAGTGCAGTCCCATTAACAGCTGCAGCAGCACTTTGATGTGGCAGTATTACATGGTATGTGGACTGAGCAAGCTGCTGGAGGTGGGGCAGGAATTTCATAAACTAGCTCTGCTTCCAGAAAATTATATTGTCAAATGATGTCTTAGGTGAATCCCACTAACGTTTACTTGTAAGAGGAGCACAGATGGGTCTTTTCGCTCTGAAAAAAAGATACAGGAAAAAACCTCTAGTGTTCTTGACCACCTCTATAGTTCACCAAAGGATAGACAGCTTTCCACACTGATGTGAACAGTTTCAACAAATCATTGTATGTCACATGCATTACATTATTTTCCTCCTCAAAATTATTTTTCTACACTGATTTCTTTGTATCCCTTCCAACCAACTGAGCACTGTTTCAATCAGTAGAATGAGGCAGATAGCCATTCTGGAGTACACATGTAGAGCTGAGCATTGTGGTTGCTGTTTTGGAATCAATTGATACTGCAGACCTTAATTTTTTCTTGCTGAATTTTAACAGCCTGACCTGAGTCCCTCAGAGCAAGATGACAAGACTCCAGGGAGACTCCAGACTGTCTGGCCGCCACCAAAAGCAAAGCATGAAGAAGTAAAAGTAGGATTAAAGTACACAGAAGCAGGTAAAACAAAGAGGTGAAGCATTTGCAGAAATTAGTTTCTGACATTTTTAATCTTGTTTAATGCAGAGATGTTGATAAGTCACAGTATTTTCTTATCTGGAAAAACAGACCTTATGTTTTGGATGTGTTGTTTACTACTACTTGTTAAGCATCTGATTTTTAAATGTAAATGGCTAAATCTATGTTGAAATCTAAATGCTTGCCTGTACAAATTCATGAGGAAAGAAGTGGGTTTTTTGATAAATTAGGTTATCCATTTCTAATGGGATTCTGTTCAAATGAGTGACAGAATAGTGAACGAATGGAAACCTGACTGCCTTTTCCATTGCCTTAGAATGCAGGGGGCAGTGACCTGTCTGGCTGCAGATTTTCTTCAGGTAGTCCAGAATAAAAGTAATGAATGCCATTATTGCAATTAGTGTATAAACAGAGGAATACTCATATCCGCTCAGATCACTTTTATAGCTAGCCACGTATATTGTCCTATACAAATGTATGAGAGGGTATGTCTGAAGCACAATGCTAACTAGTTATCAGATAAGCTTTCCACAGAAAAATATTTCTTAATTTTTTGTTATTTAGATAAATACTTACATAACATATTTACAAGGGAAAAAGTGATTCTTGTAGCCACCGCATCTCTGTTTCAAATTTGTATTCTTAAATATAAAACAGGAAGTACTTGTTACTCAGAAATTAGTCATAAACTGKGGAATTGTCTGAAATACTGAAATAAAAGGCCATAGACAATCTGTTCTTCATGTACCTGGAGATTTTAGAAAATACCACCTAGAAAGGATTAAGTGGAATTAAAAAGCAAGCTTTTATACTACCTTGCTGTGAGAAGTTGTACAGGGTAATGCTGTATGGTTCTTTCCAATTCCAGTGGATATCCATTTGGCCTCGTATATGACAAAGAACAAATAGGATCTACTGCTTTGTATTGTTTCGTGTATTACTTCTTTCTCCCTCTTTCCTCAGTTTTCTCTGCCTTAATCTTCCTTTTTTGTAAAGTGGGCATGATACTGGAAGCGTAAAAGTTGCTGGTTTTGACAGGAACAACATGGTTCTAATATAGACAGAAATGAATTTACAGTGCATCTGATCGGTCTGAGGTGTGGGAGTCTATCACTAGATGACCAGGAGAGGTATTCAGCTGTCGACAAGGAGTGCTACAGGCTCTTTCTGTTACTCTTAGATTCTTATTATAGGCTATATGCTTGCTGTTTTTAATTTTACCCAAATAAATATTTTTTCTCCTAATGACTGTAATCATCTGTGGCAAAAACATATGCTGAAATAAAGAAAGGAAAGGAAACTGGATTAACAAAAGCTCCAGATTCTACTACTTGTGGAGAAATTAGGTCATGCTTTCCTGAAATTTGAATAGGAAGGACAGACTGGCTTAGAGCCCATGTAAATTGTTACTCTTTTGTTACTGTGATATTTTGGGTGGCAGTGTCATCAACATGCTGATGGTTAGTTTGCTAAGTCAAACTTTTATACAGACCAGATTCTGCAGTTCATTAGTCACTCCAGTGTCTGGCAGAGAGAGGGATTTGAATGAAAACAAACTGCTGGTGATTCAGCTAGGATGAGACAGAAGCGGTGCTTTTAAAGGAAATAGGCAAAGACTATATTTGCAACATATGTTATGAGTGCAGTAGAGTTATAGGTGTACCTTAGCGGTTAGCAGGTTTGTGTTTCATTTCAGCTGTTCATGGATGCCCAGAAAGCAGTTGTGGCAGCAAGGACGCTGCAAGCAGTTCTAAGTTGCATATGGTGGATCAGTTACATCTGCTTTTCTGAGTACTAGGGTGACTGTTTTAAAGCACTATGCGCAGGAATGAATTTATGCAGTCTCCTGCAAATGAAGGAAGGTGCTGTGCATAATTAAAAAAACAGAGTTTGTATTCAATGTTGGTCTTATTGCTGGGGGGTGGGGTTTGTGTTTTTTTAAATGAATATGAAAGTGGCAATACAGCATTACTTCTAAACTCAATATCTTCTCTCTGACAGTGGTTGGTACCTTCAAAGTGCATGTGTATACTGGTGTTTCCCCTCATGCCCCTTCCCATCCAAAATTCCCTCCCAGCCAGCAGTACCTTAGGAACTTCTTGTCCAGAAAGTGGGCTGCTTAAAAATATGATACAAAGCAGGTTAATGATTACCATTAAACTGACTGGTCTCAACCAGTCTCAACCTGAAACCCTATTTCTTACCCCAGTGTAAGAAATGTCAGTGTCTTGTTCTGACAGCTAAGATCAAATGAAAAATTCTTCATTTCAGAATAGAGTTCAAAAATTGTGTGTGGCAGGGATGTTTGCAATTCCAGACTTCCTCCACTGATGTTCCTAACAGATGATTATCTGTAACATAAAAAATGCTGAAGTGACTTGTTTTAACTTTCAGCCAACGATTTATGTTAGTGTTTTAATTTCTGTGATTAAGAATTTCATGCAAACAATAATAATAGGCTGAATTATTAGGTAAGTATTCATTTAGCGCAGCTTTATTTTAGGTTTAAACAAAATACATCTGTCACAAGTGTGATCACATCCAAGGATAAATCTGTGGACATAAGTCTTTGTACTGCTAACAGGATACAAGAATACGTAGTTATTTTATGAGGTAGCATAGATTTTTTCATTTGTCATGAGAAATTAGTATTTAAAGTAACTGAAAATTTGGAAGTTGGAATACTGTAATCTTTCTCACAATTCTGCACTCAGTCTTTGATTTATTCCTTCATCACCATGCACTATGGCAGCTATGACAGGAAGGTAGGGATATTGAGAGAGAGGATTCCTGGCTTTTTGATCTTTTCTCACCTCCTTGCCATGTTTTTCCTCATTGTTCTTGCTGCCTAGTGGAAGCAAGAAATTCAGGCTTAATTTGGCCTACGCAGCAGACATCACAGTGACTCAGAGCAGCTTGGAGGAGCAGCTCACTCCCTCCTGAGGCTCATAGTCTGGCTTGATGTGTGGGAAACCAACTGAAAAGCAAATGGACATAACAAGGAACACGTGTGTGGGGCTGACTAGGCCTGTTAGGAATACTAGAAGTGAAAGAAGTTAGTGAACAAATATAACTCTGCGACAGGGTTTTTTTCATGCGTTTGGTAACATCTTGTATAGTCATAGTATTGTCAACCCCAACACCCGAATCTTGAGTTGTAAATTTTGAATTAAAAGGATGATATTATGATATTTTGGCATATCTTATGTTTTCTTAATCCTTTAATTCCTCTGTTTCCATAGACCAAGTGACTGCATTGTCAACTGGCTCTCTGTAATTAGCACAAGCTGCTTACACGGTTCTCTAGAGAAACTGGAGCTTCTTTGAAGTGTGTCAGTCTAAAATAGTTGAAGTCCAGAAAGTCTGTGGTACATTACACCCACTTATGTCCTGGAAGACTAGAAAAAGGGTATTTTAATTTATAGTTGTAGGTTTATTCCATGGAAGTCTTTCCCGTGTAATCAAAGACATTTCTGTGCATATTTCTCTGGTCTAAAGTTCTGTTCTTCTGTTTTCATTAAAAGTTTCTTTTTCTTTTTCCTCCATAATTCTTAGAGAGATTTCTCCCATTTTTTAAGCATTAAATCTGATAGAAGGGTAGATATGTCAGCTATTACATACGGTGAAAATACCTAGCCAGGTAGAGGAGACGAATTCATGTCTATACTGAGCAAACTCATCTGTGATACTAGATCACATAGAATCCACATATAGTGAACGTCTCAGCTGCTGTGTATTACTAGATCAGCACTTGCAGCCTCTCATGTCCAAGAAGAGGAGTTTAGACATGAGTTCTGCTGCTCATAAAACTACTTATGGTCGAAGAACAGTCTCCACATTAAGGTGGTATAGATATACAGATCCTGTGATTCCTATTAAAAATGCATTTTTAGCCATTAGGATCAAAACAGTTCTCTTATATAAAACAGAGAGTTTAGTCTTTTGCTTAAGTAAAACAAAAATTTAAAAAGTGATAAGAGAGAAGTATTTGACATTCCTGCTGGAGAAAATGTTAAAGAATCAAGTTGAAACATTAATCCATTTAGTGCTTTTTTTTATTACATGTTTTCTTGTTAATTCAAATGTCTGTATTTAACATTAAAAAACCCTGTTCTTTCACGGTCTGTCTATTTATCATCCTTAAATCTGCAGTGAGGTAATTCTGTCTGTATGGTGCCACAATTTCTGTAACAACAGTCTGTGATGCTGTAAGCACAATTTTCAGGGTAAATAAAAAAATGAGGAGGTGACTGAGAAAGCTCTTATTAAACAAAAAGTGTCTAAGTAAATGGCGAATGAAATATAAAATAATGGCAGAGGTTTATTGCCAAGTCTCAACTATATTAAAGCCTTGGTCCTCTATGCTCCGGGTTCCCAGCAAGAAAATCACTTTATGGTCATGATGTAAATGCAGAGAATAACCAGCTTATGTGAGAGAAAGAGAGGCATAATGGTCTGAACAAAGAGATGAGAGATAAGAACATGATTTCTTATCTTTCTTTAACATAAACTTCCTTTGTGGCCTTGAACAATTTGTGTTTGTCTCTAAAAAAGACATAATGCCTGATGTTGTTAGTGTCCTGAAAGGAGTTGTTGTAACAGTGGCTGCTAACAGTTGGTTTCATCTTAAAATAAAAAAAACTGACATTTTTTTAGTAATTTCAGTGTATTTGATTTCAGTGTGGTATTTGGGGTTTAGTTCTGGGATTCTATTATAAATTTTATTGTAATGAATTAAATAAAGCAGGACTACAGCAAGCAGGATATTATGCATTGGTTGAAGACAGTGTTTTTGTGATTTAATGGTCACTGATCGATTTGATATGACCTCAGAGTGCAGGTGGGCTGCATAAGGTTGTGTAAATTATTTTACTACATTTTACTGCATTTATTGTGCAGCATGACAGGCGTATTTGGCCATGTTATGTCAGCGTTTCATATTCTGACAAATACACTAGCTTGTTATTGAGAAGCTGAGTTTTTTATTACAATCCAGATTGTTGTAGCCATATTATATTCCTCTAGAGTAACAATGACATTTTCTCCCCTTACTTATGCCAACTAAAGCTATAATTTTATGGATTTGGAAGGTATTGGGCATAGTGCTGCTTGGAAATCTCTACAGTCTCAGACAAATGGATTGTGCATATGCTGATCAATGCAGCAGCCACTTTTCCAGATATCTTGCAGCCCTGTCTGCTAAGATTTACTTTGAAAATATTTTAAAAAAGCCTCAAAAACAAGCAAGCAACAGAAACTTCCTCTGCTTTTCTCTCCCCACCTCAGCTGATACTGTCATTCATACTGTGCCTCTTGAGATAGGAACAAAAAGATAGGCACCTGTGAATGCTGAAGATCTGTTGTTAAGATGCTTGTGTTCCATTTCCAGCCCTTTTGCTACCTTCTGGAATGACTTCAGGAAAGTTGTGAGACCTTTCCAAGCTTCAGTTTACCCATCCGTAAAATTGGGATAAGAATCCTGACCTATTTTTCAAGCCAAATTCAATTCCTTTTCTCTTTATAGGCTATTAGCATTAGATAGAGATGCAGAATGGAAAAAATACTGACTTCCTAAACTTAAATCTGCAAAAAGTGACATTTACAGTATGGTAACTGTGCCTAAGGCCGTGTGATAAAATGTTCATGCCTTCCTATACACTGAGGATCATATTATTATAAGGTGAGGGGGAAGAAGAGTTATGCTCCACTTTTTCAATAAAAATCCCAGCTTTATTTCCATTATGCATACCGTCTATAGAAATGCAGTAATTTTAGGAGACCTATTGTTTTTGAGTCTGGATGTATCTATTGCAGCAGATGCCTGACAAGGACATGTTTTACACAGTACAAAGCCATATCTGGATGCATACATCTGTGCAGCCATAGATACCAGCGTGCTTAAGAATTCACATACAGGACAGCTTTGGTCCACTCAAAGTAGAAACTTGATTTTTAAACTACATTTTTCCTAGTGAGAAGATTAATCTATTATCTGAATATAATGAAGGCAAGTTCTATGAATTATTTCTTTTACTGTAGTTTTTATTTTGAAACGTAGGCACCACTATGGGTCCTACCAACGTGACATTGCAAAGGCCCAAAATGGTCGCAGGGTTTTACGAGATGATTCTTGTTATATAATTGAAACACAGTGAAAGAGCAATTGTGTACAGCACAAGAAGAATGACTTTGTATTTTATTTCCATGATTCTATTTCAAAATATATGAGGTCCTTTGTATAGAAGAAATCCCTCTGAGTTTTATTGAATTCACTTTCCTGTTCTCCAGTCTCACTGTTCATGTGATCTGAAGTTCTGTTTGGCCCAGCATTTGAACATGAGAGATTTAGATACTAGTCTAGAAACCCCGAGTCTGAACACCCTGACACTTTCTGAAAATTTGCACCTGGATTTAGAACTACTTTTTGGGTTTCTTTTTAGTTAAATTTGATATCGTCCCTGCCAAGTTTGCCCCCTCTGCTGCAGCACAGACACATACTCTTATCTGTAAAAAAACCAACCCTATTTATTGTACATTTCTTAGTTTTGTATATATCCATGTTTTAAGTTTGTCAACAGTTCTAAACTTGAGAATTGCTGAGAATGTATTGGGGAAGCGGTGTGCCTATGTGTGTGGATATGTAGTGTGCCTACACTCACCCACATACCCACCCACATTTGAATAAATATATAGTAATACTGCATGTATAGTATACATGCGTTCTCAACATATGCTTACTATATGTAGTATACAGTGATTGTGAAGGTGTTATAGATCTAGAATAAGTGCTTTGTATTTTAAATTTGTGCTAGATGAAGTAAGTAGAGTCTGTAACTCATGAAAGAAATTCAGTAATAAATTTGTTTTTCGTGTTTGCTGATAAGGTGTTTTTTGTTTACCATCTTGCATTGGTGAATGTGATCCTGTAATAGACTGATTTTGTAAATATGAAGTAGGACGTGTATTGAGAAAGAAATCATGTTGAATATCCCCAGCAGCAGTACCTCTAATGTTGCCTTCCTGGGCGGGTGAAAATGACAACTATTCATTTCTGCTACCAGGGAAATGAACTGTAGCTGTAACTTCACCTGTGACAGGAACGATCAAGTAGATAAGTTACTCAGGTGACTGCTTCTGAATAGTGCTTTATACTGCTTTGCAGTCAGAAAGAGTAAGAACGATTTTCTTCATTTCCATAACAGAGAATCAAGGGGTTGCTGGTTTTTCCTTCAGGAGGCTGCTTTTCTGTGGTATCGTTCTGTTGTTCCTAGGGAATTCAATGAGTGTTGTGAAGTTACTTCATTTTCTGTAGTAAGTTAACTCTTATATCTTCTGTATTATCTCAATATCCAGACAGTATTTAGATACTGGACTATTGGCTTGGTTAGGACTGTTTATTCTCCACATGTCCCTCTCCATCTGTCTCCCTTCTTCACATCTTCCGTGTTTTCACTGTACCAGAATCTTTAAGGTGCTGAAAATCATTGAAATTTTAGGCTTGGAGGGTTCTTCCTTCCCTTAAAAGTCTTAAAAAAAAAAAAAATTAAGTTGAAGTGAAGGATGTTTGCTCATTTCCCAATCTGGGGAATTGACTTCCTTATATGTATTGAATTATGGGGCTGTGGAAGAGTTCAGGTTCAATGGCGAGTAAAGAAAGGAGGACAGATAGGAGTAGATGGAATGGGGTGAGGGAAGAAGGATTAGAATAATGTGTCAAAACTTACATTCAGTATTGTTTTAGCCAATCCCCTATCCGTAAAAAATAGGTAATTCTAAGAATTTCTTTAAGCACAAATCAATTTTAATTTCCTAGTTCTAAAAGGATGCTTAAATGCAAAACTTGTTCAAACTAGTGTTCAGAAAGTTTAAGGAAGTTTGTCTGTCAACTTTTTATAAACTTAAGCTTTGGGCTTTCACTGACCAATCATCTTGTAAAAAATGTGTAAGCCACAATTTGTCTACTTAAAATGTTGCATTCATGTGGCATTTCAAATAAATGTCTGTAGTTCTCCCAGTGTTACTTCTTCTGTGTGAAAACTATGCTTTATAAGCACCATTCCAAGTCTGAACAAATAACATGTTTTGAAAGTTGCTCATAACTATGTTTATTGGAAGAAAAGCCTGAACATTTGCTGTATTTTAGGACTGTAGCCTGAAAAAGCCTGGAAGGTCGCATCAATGCGCCTGTAAAAAGAAATACATAAATAATAAAAAAGGTGCAGCTGTGGTGAGTAGATTCCCTTCTGACACCTGGTGGTTAAAGGGGAAAACTACATGGGGAAATAATGGAGGAGGAAACTATAGTAAAAGGGAATATTCAAAATGATGGGACCAAGGGTTACCAAGGAGGGAGAAAAGAGTAAGAAACCCTCACTATTCTGAAATTTAATGAATCAGCTCAATTAAAAGTTAATGATTTCCTTTATGCTACGGGGTGTGGTACATCTCAAGAGAGGTAGATTGCACTCAAGTTTTCCAGCTTTTGTTCTCTAATTACTTTTACATTGTGTTAACATTATTTTGCATGTTTCCACATACTGAGTTTAATATGTAAGATTTTTTACAAAAATGAATGTACTGACCAGAAGTGGCTATATAGGTCATTTATCTTCAAAGCTTCTACTTTCTACTTGAAGTTTTGAGATCATGGCAGACAAGGTTCCTAAATTGCTTATGTAAAGTCTGAGGAGTAACTCATCTATTTGAAATGTGAGTTATGGAGATTTCTGTGGGAAAGGTTTTCATGTAAGATTTTATTTAAAATTATTCAAGCAGGTAAGTTGTTTTATTATCAAAGAAGAAAAGGTAATTTTTTCACAGCACGGTTTTGAACACAAATAGAATAATACTGAATAATATTTGAGTGTGTATACTTGCTTTTTGCAACAGTTTTGGAGAATGGAAATTGTCATTCGAAACATTGTGACCCACTGTATCCAGTATTCCCAAAGTTGTAGGTTAAATTTTCAGGTCACAAGATTTACCAGTGAATGCTTGTACCTTTTGTTTTAGAAATGGTGATGAACAGTGCAGCTTGCTCAGTATCATGACAAAGATTTACATGAGCATGCATTGTGTATATTTGTAAACGTCATCGCTGCTCTGTATTCAGATAATTTCTGTGTGATTATACAACTGAACATACGTTAAACATTTGCATAAATTACATAGGTTGTCCAAAACATCCAGATTTTATTTAATGTTTGGTTTTCTAGGATTAAGGAAAAACATGCATGCTATAGCGTTTATTTTCTTTGCAAAACAGTGAAGCATGCCTCATACTTTACTAATCATTAGTAATACCTTATATGCTTTATTTCTACCACCTGGTGGCATATATCATACATTGGCCATTGTTATTGCACAGTCCATCATTTTTTTAAAAAGTGCATGTTTTAGAAACAGCTTAAAAAGCAAAACAAGGAATTCTTGAAAGCGTTCCCACCCCAAACTTGTGTCTTCTAATCAGATTGTGTGGAATGAATCTGTCAGAAAAGGCTAAGCTTTCTGATCTGCATTGCTCTCCTTGCCTTACCAAGCAACATGAAAAGACAATAATGAGTGAGCACCATTGTTATTTCCAATTGAAAATCTTGAGGAATGAATAAAATAAATTGTTTAATCATTCTACAGTGTGTGATACGCAATTCTGTGTATATATCGAGCTGAGAGCTTTATAGAGGTATTTGCAAGTTTGTTTTCATAGTAAGTGTTACTACATCTGGCCTATGGTTAACTAGGGAGTGTCCATGGTATTTTTTACATGGTAGAAATTTATTTAAATACTTGCTATTTGATTTTGATTTGATTTGATGGACAGTTCTAATATCTAGGAACACTTAAGAAATTAAGCAATTCATAAACAGTTGATAATTTTTTTGCAAGACAAAATTATATAAATGGGAGCTGAAAATACTGACTGAGATATATGTTTGTAGTAATGAATAAAAAGCAGGGAGTCTGCCAGACTCCCTGCTAGGATACGTATTTAATGTGTGTAAAAATATAAATTCCCTGTGTGAAGCTTAAATACAATCTTACTTATGCTTTTGTCTTTAGCTCACCTAAAGCTTTACAAGGAGGGACCACCAGGTGGGTGGAACAGTCTAATGTTGTCCGTCTGTGTCTAGTCTTTGGTCTCTTTTGTTGCTGTAAAGGCAGTATTTACCTTTCCTTGGTGGAATAAAAATGGTGAAGGCAGAGTCTGCAGTACCTACCACTGTTTAGGACTAAAAATTTAATAGAGACTACAGATGTTCTGTCATATAGATGAGGAACCATTTCCAGAATTCTAGCTTACGTTACTTCAGTTTCAGTGGCCACCATCCCACTAAAGTGAGTGGAACTTAGGTTGATTTCTTTGACTTTCAGATCCATCCCACAACGCTGAGTGTGACATTTTGCAAAGTTAAGATTTGAAGTCTGATCAGAAGAACATCACAATTGAGAGCTGGTGTATTACTTTCTCTTCTTCTTCTTCTTTATTTTTTTTCCTCATTTCTTTTGTCTGTGAGCAAACTCCAGGTAAATGTAACCTATTTTAGAGATAATCTAATATGCCTAATAATTGGGCTTGTTATAATCTGGCAGTGCTTATTCTAAAAATCTTGGAAGCAAAGACTGTAGGTGTAGTGAAAATTGAGCTGGAAAAGTTCTTTCTGAGTTGGTGGGCTATGGTCCTCCATTGTGAGGTGTATCTTATATAAAACTGAGGTAGCAGCTGAATTTAAGCAAAAAGGCAAGGTGAAGTGAATTAATAAATGATGAGAAATATTGTAGCAGCATACTTGTACTGATTTGAATAAATATTGCATATAAAAAATGGGAACTGAAGCTTTTTGTACAAGAACTAAATTTGCCCTGTTTACTCGTTTAGTAGTTGTCAGTTTGGAAGGATTAAAGGGATGATAGCTTTTTACTTTTCCATAACTTTG
Organism: Phoebastria nigripes; assembly: GCA_035582835.1. Classification (NCBI taxonomy): domain Eukaryota; kingdom Metazoa; phylum Chordata; class Aves; order Procellariiformes; family Diomedeidae; genus Phoebastria; species Phoebastria nigripes. Next base: position 85,317 of record JAYKAV010003231.1, read on the forward strand.
ATGTATTTGGACACACACTTGTTCTTATTCAAAACAAGAGCACATTTAACGCTGCCAAAGAAATACAATAAAATCCCATTGAAAACTGTGTGAGGGCTAATTAGATACTACCTGATAATGCCATTAGCAATGAATCTATAGGGAAGTCTTTTGAAGGAAAAGGAGATTTAATTGTGCTTTAAGAAAGGGAATGAACTATACTAACCTGATTTATGGAAGTTTATTTCAGATACAGCCCCTGCTGTGTCTTTCTGTGTTTCCTTGCTCAGTTTTGTATCCCACCAAGAGCAAGACACGCAGAGCCCTGGCCATTGTTGGATTTCAAATGAAGCTTGAGGAACTTATTTTGTACAAACTCCCATGACTTGGAAACTCCTTTTAAGCAGCTCTTTTGAACTATCGAATTATTATCGAATGTGTGATAACTAACTGAAGCTGAGTTGAAACTCGGTTTATTTTAAAAGAGGATTTTCTGATAGTATTCCTCTTTTTTCTACAATGACTTGTCACTTCTGCAATTGCTTGCTGAAGTAACTGACATAACTGAATAAGGCATGTTTCAAAGCATTCATATTTTTCTGTGTATGTGGAAATGAGAGAAACCAACATCTTCTGGAGGGTCCTTCTGTGACAGCTGAGATAGCGGGGGGGTTGTGGTATTTTAGGTGAAGACTGACTAGTTTCATTCGGGTGTCATGAAGGTGGTGAACCTGTGTCCTTTCTCTAAATGTGCTGCTTTTTTTGATATTGAGTTTATATAATCCATAACGTACATAAAGTATGCTGAAATTTCGGTCTGCCTTTTTTTGCTAAAATAAATATTTGAATAAAAGCTTCCTAAAGACATTCTCAAATGAGGAAATACCAACTCCCTGGTGATTAAAACACCCTTTCTGAAGAACAAGAAGTTCTTTCTGAGTTCTCCTGTTAGAGTAATGTATTGCCTCAGTATCTCTAGCCTGTCTTCTCCTTTATTTCTGTAAGTTAAGAAACTGTCATTATACTGTTTATGGATGTTAGTTATTTGTTTATTCATTAAGCAGTTTCCTGTTCTCATGCTTTTCAAACAGTTACAGTATAGCAATATGCTGAGTTAAAACTTTCTAAGGATTAAGATTTTTTTTTTTTTTTTTTTTTTTTTTGATCCTTTTTTGTAGGATCCAATTTTGTAGATTGAGTTAGGAATACTAGGTGGTGTTGGTGAATATTCAATGTGATTATTTTACAAGACTTATAAACAAACCTTATGACCAGGATAAACTCTTGATCCATTATATCACTCAAGAACAAGTTAGTCCTTAACTCTACCATGAAATACCATTTAGATGATGATACAAGTGGACATCATATTAGAAGAAATAAATCCAAAGGACTTTGAAGCCCTGTCCTATTCCCTTTGAAGTTTCATAATGAGAGTTCACTCACATTCATTACAGCTGCATGAATACTTCTTAGGAAATAAGACAGTGTTCAGGCATTTTTGCATTGATTAAAGCAACTTATATTGGAATTTGTTAGAATTTCCCTGCACCTACCATCAATGGTCTTTAGGGTAGGAAAGTTACGTTGTCTATATAAACTGTCATTAAGTGGACTTCTGAAGAGCGTGGTCTGACGGACTCATCTCTCCCTGACTATTCAATTGCTAGCATTTCCCATTTCCCTCACTCAGAGTAGGCCCTACCTTACAGGACTCTGGTGGTGGTGCGGAGGTTCTAGAAACACTTAGGTATGTAGAATTACAGGCCACTCGTGTGATTTACTGCCTGCTTGGAGACTGGGCAAATGAGCAAGCTATTATGTTTGCCCATCCCATAAAAAATCTCATTTTTTTTCCCTCCTTTCCAATGGAACAAATAAGTAAACAACATCTTAGAATTGTTTGTGGAACAGAAAAAGAAAATCCTACCACTCGCCTCTACCCTAAAAGCTGGGGTTCTGAGGTGAAGGAATCCTGGCCCTCACAACTTCTTGAACACAGTAAACAGTATTTACTGATCATACAGATACATGGTTCAGATTTTGAAGGTCTTCTGAATTTGTAACTAAAAAGATTAGAGGTGTAATTATTTGGGAATTCTGTGTGTTCTAAAGAAGCCAGCTCAAACTAAACCCTTCATTCAGTATCCTTAACACCTCGAYATCCTAGCTCAACTTTCTCTGTAGAAACCATAGACCCAAACAGGCCCACAGAAGTTACGGGTGTATTGCCTGGAGACCATGTTTGTCCTAGAAGGTCAGGATAAATGCTAAAGCTGAACAGTTGGGGCAGTAAATACTGATGGACTCATTCATATTCAGATATCAAGGGCCTAATAATACTAGAATATGCTGCTATTTCAGATACTTGGTTTTTATGATTATTAAGGGTAGATGTGAGCAGTCCTGTGTTACACATTTTATTTGCAAGATTAGCTTTGAGGGCCAAAATTTTAGAAAACACAGTGCTTTCAAAATTAGTCCAATATGTTGAATATGTCTTCCTTTGTTGCAGATTATTCTGTGTTAAAGTTTAAAACTCACAGTTATAAAATACAATAACTATTAAAAAGTATGTGCTTTTTGTATAACTTACATCAGGATAAGCAACCTTTCTCTATTGCGTTACCTTTTTTCCCATAGGTAAGTTTCAGTATCTGTCAACTTTTTGGGTTCCAGGTAGTTTTGTTTTTAAATTGCTATTGAAGAGAATGTGAATAAAACCTTCTGTTGTCGTACCTGTACGCCTCTGATGTTCTTCAGTGTATTTGTACACTCTTTGCTCCAGCAGATATGATGTATAAATGGTTGTAGGCATTTGTCCACTGTTTCACAATACGTGTTACTCTGTTGTTTTCACACAGTTGATGTCTGTGATTCTATAATGAATTCCATTTCTGCCTTCTTAGTGCATTTTAAGCCCTTTGTTCACCTCTTGTCCATCTTAATTATTGACCCATTTTTAACTGTTTCAGCTTTTCCATTGTGCTTCCACAATAATTCTCTTATCTGTTCACATGCGATGTTTGATGCAATTACGGGACACAGAGTTGCTTCTTCCTTGCAGTGGGTGTTTAGTTAAAACACAATCTCGTTTCCTTCTTGCAACCCATTACTTTGTTGTAGATGCTAATTCCATGCTTTAACTGGAGCATTTCAAATGTTGTAGTACCTTATGATACAGAAAATATTATTAAAAAAATCCTTGCTTTTAGATCCAGATTTCTTTTCCTAATATACTTATATATTTTTAGTCAATATTATCTTTAAATGATCCATATTGCCAACATACTTTAAAATCATGAAGCAGACTGGTACCAAATCTGGAAGTTAGCTAAGGAAGAATGTTTTCAAATTTGCACTGGTTCTGTCTTTGCAATGTTCAATGCTAAAATAATTGTTTAAAATCAGATAAAATACTAATTATAATTAGTTTTTCCTGCAGTTGTGTGTAGGCAGAACCAAATATAGTATGACTGGAGGTAAAGTTATGATACTTTCTAATATTGACTATATCTATGGGTGGCAGAACAGGATCATGACATTAGTCTAGTTGATCACTCCAGAAATTGTGGGGTTTTTTTCCCAAACACCTTCTAAAAACATACAGTTGAACAAGGAAATTTCAAATGTATATGTTACTATCAAATAAAATTTAACAAGCTAATCATTAGGAAAAATATAAGACAAAAAACTGTATTAAAATAAAAATCTAGATGAAAAACTAATGAGATAACAAGTTCACATCCAGAATAAAAGAACAGTATATCTATATCCATAAATTGGTTAATTACAGTTTGACTTCAGAAAAAAAAAGGAAAAGGTTATTAATGGAGTACAAAACTGCCACCCAGTGGAAGTGGCTAATTTTACATTTTCTCGATCTCCTCCTCCAGATTTTCAAGAAATCAGAGATCTATTTTCTTGTCACTAGAATGTATAATATATTTACTCATTATGGAAATTATTCCCAATTTTCTTGTTGTAATCATAATTATATTTATCTATAGTAGAGAATAATGTTTCAAACAAACAATACAAAAAAAGGACAATTACAATTTTATGAGAGATACCATTTAATGTACAGTGAATATTGGAATGCGTATATGGAGCTAGATTTAAAAAAGCTCCATATCTCTCTTGTACTGGGGAGCCCAGAACTGGACACAGCACTCCAGGTGTGGCCTCACCAGTGCTGAGTAGAGGGGAAGGATCACCTCCCTCGACCTGCTGGCAAGACTCCTCCTAACACAGCCCAGGACACTGTTAGCCACCTTTGCTGCAAGGGCACGTTGCTGGCTCGTGTTCAACTTGGTGTCCCCCAGGTCCTTTTCTGCAAAGCTGCTTTCCAGCCAATTAGCCCCCAGCATGTACTGGTGCCAGGGGTTGTTCCTTCCCAGRTGCTGGACTTTGCACTTCCCCTTGTTGAACTTCGGGAGGTTCCTGTCAGCCCATTTCTCCAGCCTGTCGAGGTCCCTCTGAATGGCAGCACGACCCTCCAGCTTATGAGCCACTGCTCCCAGTTTTGTACTGTCAGCAACCTTGCTGAGGGTGCAAACACTCTGCAACTCTACACTCTGCATGTATTCATAAATGAACTGGAAAAGTGAGACTTGAGAAGGAGAAGCTTGCAGCTGATATGAAGTTAGTAAGAGTAGTGAAGATAAGACCTGAATGCAAATTTGGCATTCTCTCATCAGAATGCAAATTTTTTTCATGAGAATTAAAAAAAAAAAAAAGGTAAAAAAAATTCTAAGATTGAGGGACTATGCAATAAAATGGCAAAGGAAATCCAAAATATAGAACTATAAAGATGTGCACTTGAGGAAAAAAATCCTAAATACATATAGAGAATAATGAACTCTGATCTGATCATTACTCTTTAAAAACAAGACCTTGATGTTAAAACAGATCTTGGGAAATGTCAGCGCAGTGCTCGGTAGTGATCAAAAAGCAACTGAAGTGATAGGAAGTAGTAGGAAAGAAATAGAAGATAAAACCTAGATCATCATAATGCTGTTGTATAAATGTCCACATTTTGAATTTCATGGGAAACTGTAGTTTTGTCAACTCAGAGAGGGTACAGTAGAACTGTAAAAGGTTCAGGGAAGGACGGCAACTTTTATCAACAGTATGGAACATGTTCCTTATGAGGAAAGCCTATGTAGACTAATATTCTTTCAACTGGAGAAGAATCAGTCAAGGGGGCATATGATGGAGATCTCTAAAATCATAAGAAACAACGAATGGGTAAATGGTGAACAGTTGTTCACTGTTTCTTCCAGCACAGGAATTGGAGGCAGCAAATGAACCTAACAGGTGCAGATTCAAAATAAACAAAAGGGTCTTTACCTAATGTGCAATTAATTCTTTGCTGCAGGATGTTGTCTGCTTGCAGGAGTTTTAAAATCAGCAATGCACATTCATGGAAGAGGAATCCACTTGCAAACTATTAAATATGCAAACAACTTCTCTGGTTTAGAAAGTTCCTGAATTGCAAATCAGGTTGCTGAAAGAGTGTACTGGAAAAGTACTACTACCTTTTTGCCGGTTTTTCATTTTTTACATGTCACCTGCTTTTTGGCTACTGAGACAGGATACTAAGCGAAATAGGCTTTTGGCTTGTCTCAATAGAGATATAATTTTGTACACTATGAAATGGAATGATTTTTATTTCACAGTCACACCGCTCTGCACTGTGGCAGTTCTCAATTTACTTCTTCAGGTAAACTACCTGTAGAAATAGGAACAAAAATAAACTTTGTGTTGTGCCCCCAAACCTCTGTAAATTAGGCATATGTGACATGGGTAATCCCAAAGTAAGATGTTCTTGCTTAATTCGCTGCACTTTGGAGTCTCATCAGGAAACCTAATCAGTTTCTGATAAGAACTTCAGCTTCTTTTTTTGCAGCATTCTGCTGCCTTAATGGTCTACAATGAGCTTATCTTCTCAAACTAGGTATTTTCTTTTACTTATGTAGCTATTTTTTCCCTTATTATGCATTAGTGCAACTTTCTGTAAAATCTGATTGACTGGATAACCCCAGGTACCTTCATTAGGTAATAACTATTCCCCTGAAAGTGATCTGGATAAAACTCAGAACTTGGAAAAGTGATTTGATCTAGACCACAGGCATCTCTTTGTCCTGCTTCTATGTGAAGAGATGATCTTGGCGGTTTAATGTTGGTGTAAGTTGCGCATTGGGTGCAAAATATGTATGGCAAGTCCTAGAAGCAGAAAGTATGAATGTAAAGGATGCAAGTGCAGAAAAGTGGTAGTGGTGGTAGAGGGAAGGGTGATTTTGTTATCATTATCGTTCTCATGATAATGAGGTCCAAGTAGAGTTTTGGCCTATCTGATAAAACCATATGATTAGCAAGACTGCATTGGATACCTGTCTTATCTACCAACTACAGCAAAACATGGGAGTAAATGGAAATTTAAGTTTCACAGTAAGGAGATTTTTTTTTTTTTTACAATTACTAACTGATTTATTTTTCCAACAACAACGTAGAAAAGGGAAACCTTGCACTGTCATGTCACTGTATAGCTTTAGTTTTCACCGAGATCTCTATCCAGCTTCCCGTGTACTTTGCCAACTTTAATGTTACTTTAAAAAAAGTATTTTAGTGAAACATTTTTCACTAACCTAGTATTTTAAAATACATTGCTAACTACCAGCAGATGTAACAAATATTTGTATTTATTTAAGATTTATAATGTATACCTGCTTTATCTGACTATCTTAGAAAAAACATTCAGTTTTATGAAAGTATGCTTTAGCTGCAGTGGGTTATAATTATTGACTGAAGGAAGCATCAAGTTGCATAAGTAAAGAGTATGCCCGAATGGGCACCAAATTCCATCATTTATTAATTTTTTCTTGGGATGGAGTCCTCTCAAAACAAAGGAAAAAGTAGTAAATTAGAAGTAGTAAATGAAAATTAAGAGTTAGAGCTGGTTGGAGCTGAATCTATGCAGTGAGATTTTTTACTTTTTTGCTTGTTTGCCTTATGTAAAGGACTAACATTTTTAATTGTTTTCTCAGTAATGAAATCCTAATTTGCTTGTGGTCATTTTTCAGGACAGGAGCACTTGCCATCTGATTTGTATCTGATTTGTTTGTTTCAAAAGTCCTTCAGAGTAATATCTGCATTAGGGATAGCTAACTTATGCCCTACAGCCACTGTCTTCCCGGCAGGCTGTTTGGAGACCAGGCAAGTACAACAGGATGTTTGTACAGTCAGCCTTCTGTTATCCAGCGTAATGAAAGACTTTAAAACCTTGGAAAATACACCACCACCACCACCACCACCCCCCGACATTACGCAAACTAGGGGGTGTGCTGGCATGGAATACAGCAAAGAGTCACCTTGTGACACAAGATCAGCTTGGATCTATAAAGTAGGGTGTGAAGAAGAGGGAGCCAGGCTCTTTTTGGTGGTGCCCAGTGACAGGACCAGCGTGAGCACACATTGAAACACAGAAGGGACCAGCTAAACATCAGGAAACACTTTCTCACTGTGAGGGTGACTGAGCACTGGCACAGGTTGCCCAGAGAGGATGAGGAGGATGGAGATTCGTGGAAGCATTCAAAAGCTGTCTGGACATGGTCCTGGGCAAGCAGCTCTGGGGTGGGGGTTGGACCAGATAACCTYTGGAGACCCCTTCCAACCTCAGCTGTTCTGTGATTAGAAGCTTTATTTCCATGTCGGTCTTGAAGGTCCTTAAGGTATTGCAGCACCAGGAAGTGGGAGGTCATACAGTTCAGTTGCAACCTTATATCTCAGCTGGCTCTGAGAACTATCCACATATGTTCATGTGTCTTAACTAATAAGGCTGGATGAGTTACAATGATTATGCGAGCATCAGGCTGGCTACACACAGAGCCCTATCAGATTTCTTAAACTCTGGCATAGTTAATTTGTAACCCAGACAAATCACTCATTGATAATTTAGAGTTTACAGTATTTCTGGCTTGTTTCTGTAGTCTAGATGAATCTGTTTTGTGAATTAAATGGAATTTAAGAGCTCAGTAGTTTATAAAGCCTAACCTATGTTTTGTTCACAGTACAGTTCCTTCCATTAACATGTCATTATTGTTTACTTTGCTGTTGTGATTTTACCATTCTAAGCAGCATCCCAAAACCATTGCATAATTAAACTTTATTATTCTGTTGCCGGTATGTTCAGAAACTGATTTTTGGAATTACATGGATGTGATTATTCTTTCTAGTCAAATTCTTCAGTGTTTTAATGATTCAGATTGCCATCTCTGTGTGCAGGGTATTTTCTTGGGATGTTAACTATCCATGTAGAATTATACCAAATTAAGGTGACTTCACAAAAAATATGAAAGGAATGGACGTGAGTTACTTTGTATTATACAAAACTATAATTGTGATGTGATTTCTTTTTCATTATAATATCTTACACACAAAATAAATGTTTGCTTGAGAAGAATTAAAAAAGTACTTTGCCAGGTGTCAGCTTCTTTCCAATAGATAGTTTCTTCTAGTTAAAAAAGAAATATAATGGTAGAAATAAACAAAAGAAGCTTATGCTGTAGAATGTCAGCTTATTGCATAGTAGACAATCTATTAAATATGTTACAGTATATCAATTTATGATACACTTGCTTTTATGCAGTAGCAGTGTTTTAAGTAATGAATTAGGTTTATTAATTCTTATAATCTAGTACTTTCTAAGCATATTTTTAAGGAATAAGTAAACCATAAAAGAATTGCTACTCTCTATCTTACCTCTGCTTTAGAACAAAGACGAAACAAAGCAATCTCTAGAACTTATTTCGGTGCTTTCAGCTAGGAGAAGTAATGAAAAACACATGCCAAATTAAATAACTGAAAATGATGGTATCTTGCAAAATACCTGTCACAAAAATGACTTAGACTTAATTTTTAAAAAATTCTTTAACTTTTTGTGCTGTGTTAGGTTTCATCCATGGGGGTTCTTCCGTCATTCTCTGACTGCACAAACATTTGTGCCAAGATAAGAAAATAAGCAACAGAGGGTTGGGAATGGGTAGACATGGTGAAAAATCTGCTTTTGGTGCCAGTGCAGGTCTATGTCAGCATATGTGAACTTGTGAATCTCTTACCCAAATCCCAAAGAATGTTAAGCATTGGGCAATCCCACATAGAAAGTAGATCTTTCGTTAAGATAGATCTGTAGATCTGTATCCTTCTGTTAGCCAAACTAAGAACTGATTGTTAGCAGCATTTTCAAAGCCTGTTGTTTGCTGTAGTTATCATGTGACCTTAAAGAGCTAAACTTCAAGTCAGGATGTTCATAAGGTTCATGCCCTGCAAACTGAGTGAGTGCTTAACCAGCTGAGGTGCCAGAAGGGTCACAACTTTTTCTGGGGACCTGAGGCAGCTGTTTTGTTAAGTCCTGTTTAGGTGATTGGCTAAGCAGAGCCTGTGTCCAGAGGGAATATCAACCAGTCAAAGGAATTAACAGCAGAAAATCTAAAAGTCCATAGACCTAACGGGTTGTGATTCCAGCAGAGCAGTCAGGCAATTTTCCCATGCTGGAAAGCTCTAAGCAGAGGCCCGTTAGAGAGGAAGGAGGGGTTTAGATAGATACTATTACTAGTTGGAATCACCCAAGTTTTTTATTTTGTGTCTTGTAAAATATCAATCCCTTTTCCTTTTGATTTTGTATATCAATTCAGCTGCTTGCATATAGCTTCACCTGCATTTGAAAAAAATAGCTTTGCATTAAAAGCTTCCAGGTCATACAAATTTCAGACTGATGACCAGGTTATCTTTCTTTTCCTCTTTCCTCCATGTGCTCTCAAGAGAAAAAAGAAAAAAAGAAAAAAAAAGAAGAAAAAAAAAAAAAAGAAAAAAGCACCTAAGCACTGGAATATTTTACTGATCTGGTGCTTTGGTCCATGCTTTGATGTTCTAGTGCTGTTTTATTGGTTCTACTGTTCCAGGGACCATACAAACCCCTTAGTGTTAGATAACATTGACAGTAAAATTTAAAGGCTTTGGACTATTTTCAATCCTTGTTTAAATTAGGATTTGATTCCTTTTTTAGTCGAGGAAGCAGAAGCCAAGCCAGGGAACTGGAAATACACTTTTGGATGAATTTTGGTTTGGAAGCAGATTGAAGTGGGGCTTTGATGGTCTAAGAATGAACTCCAGTTGCTTGTTGAGGAGGGCTGTAGCTTCTGGGCCAATGTCCTACGGAAGACAGGCTTCTTTTAAATCATTACAGAACTGTAATGAAAGGTCTTCTCTTTCTTTGTCTGGCCTAATGTAGCCATGGTATGGATTGAGGGAAACCATAGTATGAGACCCAGGTTCTAGACGTCCATTTGGTAAATCTACACCTTAACTTTACAGCCATCGCTAAACCTGTGTAATCAATGCCCAGCCTCCTCATTTTTTCATTGCTGATTTAAATTTCTCTGGCTTTAAGTTTCATGCTTTCAATTTTGTTATACTTTTGGATTTTGTTATATTCTCGCTAAATGGAAGAGCTATTTAGTACCCTGTGAAGGTACTTAAACCCTGTAATTAATCTTCATCTGATAGAATTAAGACAAAGAATTCTTTGTATCTCTCGCTGTTAGGTACTTTTCCAGGTCTTCATTTGTATTYGTGATTGCTCTTTTATCCAATTTTCCTGTGTATAGTGATTGTATGTTTACAGTTCAGTTTAAATCATTGTATTTAATGCACGTTTTTTTAGAATTCAGGTGTGTGTGTGTGCGTGCATGTGTACGTCATAATATCCTATCAGCTCTGCATTTATCTGCAAAGCTAAGCAAAAAAAGTTTCCTCTTGTTATTTCAGTCTGACATATCTTCCCCCCATTTTCCCTTCTTAGCATGGAAGACCTCTTTGCTTTATCCTCTGCTCTCAGAAGCACCATGGAAAATCTGGTCATGTGGCCTTAGAAAATAATGCTAATTACTGTGTTCAGATTTTCTTTTCCATCACCATTGTAAAAGGTCTTTTATTTGAGAGCCTACATCTGTATTCTGGACCCAGTGGTGTTGTATGAAAGATACTATGCTGAAGATGGCACATTGTTTTCTGACTCTAATGGAATGTACTTTTTTTATTTTTACAGAGTACCAGGCTGCCATTTTGCATTTAAAGAGGGAACACAAAGAAGAAATTGAAACATTAAAGGTATATTTTTGTAATGATTTTTTTTTTCTTTCCCTGACTCTAGTGCATTTTACAGATTTAAGTAGTGCAAACATATACTTTCCATCAAATGTTAAGAATTTAATTGTTTCTTTCTAGAAGTTGTTTTCAGTTGGCTGCCAACTCAGTTAAAATTGATCTAGTTAAAATCCATACGTGCACTCATATATGATGGCAAAAAGCAGTTTTACTTGTTTCCCCATTGTAGTTTTGCTTATTGTTGTACTCTTAAATTCTTCCCTCTAACTCAGCAGTGCAGAGCTTTTACATTTGCTTATTATATTAAGGCACTGGCATTTAACTACTTACTGTTTCTCAGTGAAAYGTACTTCTGTAGAAGCAGTTTTCTGTAATTTTAGACTGAAATATAAGCATGGTAATTCCATTGTGAGACTCTCTGAAATTTTGTACTGAACACTGTTGATGTCTGGTTTTGTAAGTGTAAACTTGACCAACTGTCTAATGGTCAAAATCAGAAATAACAAAGTTTAATATTAGAACTCACTTTCCCTTGGCATGATTGACTCTGCTAAGCAAAGTGAAATATTACAAGGAAGTGTTTTTATCATAAAAGCAGGATCTTAAATGGCAGTATAACTTAAAGTGAATTTGTTGAGCAGTCCTAGTTTAAAGAAAAATTAACAGCATCTTCCTTTTCTCACCAACTGTGATATATTCTTAAGCATAGCTGCACTGTGTTCTAATACAGGTCCATATGCTAAATCCTTAGTATACAAGTCATCAAGTACAAAACATTCTGTATTTTCTTTGTCATCATTAAGGCAAATAGAATGGCAAAAACCAAATTTACTAACACAGGGAGTCTGATAATCCAGTATATTGATACATTGACCATGTCATTAGGCAGATCACATATAGCAATCATCAGACTAGTACAAGTACAGTATTTGTATTACACAGACTATTTATGTCTTTGTGTCTGCACAAAGGCCAGGACATAATGGACGTAAAACCTATGAAGTTGAGAAAGCTCAGTGAGGTCTTTGAGTAGACAGGGGTGGAATGATGGTAGCAGCTTGTGGAGTGGACAGGACAGGCAGAGTCTCTGGTGTGTGCAGCATCTCTTAAAATTCAGCACAGGGAAATGCTGGCACTAAAGTAAATACAACAGTAATGTACAATAAATATTATTAATAATAACTCTTACAAAGAATAGCGTAACTCTCCCACACAAGAACAGTGGATGGATGCAAGGGGGATTTATTAATTTTGAGAGGGTATTCCAGAGAATACATAGTCTCAGTGAGAGAGAAAAACGTGTTTGTGCATCTCCAGCAACCTGGAAACAGTTGAGGCAGAGGAGACAGGTACTGGCAGGCATCCATGAAAAATCGCACATCTCTCCAGTTTCATCTTTCATTAAAAGAATGTTCATCTTGCACATTTTGTTTTCCATAACAGTACATCTAAAAGACACTGGAAAAGTAGATTCATTTATTTGCTGCTTATGACTTTGAATGACATAAACATTTTCTTTTAAATCAGATTATTATTTTTTATCTGGATTATTTGAGTTTTCCTCAAATATCATCATGTCTTAATGATTAATTGTGTTTATATGTTATCTTGTTCAGTAGTAAGGAAATTGTGAGTGGGTTGTTTCCAGAAAAGTGAAATTGTGATGTAACTTTCAGCACCATAAAATCTCACCATTTTATGTATGTATGTAAATATAATTAGAAATGAGCTAAAATGCAAATATTTGCTGTCCAATGATTAGTAGAAGACTTATGCACTCTTAGCAGGAATGTCCTACAGATCATGTTTTCTTATATTGCATGCATTTGGTGATTGTTTTCATGTTTGGTACTGTTTTATCTTACACTATGTAGTTCCAAAGGCAAACCAAAAAAGGTGATATGAATGTTTTGTAGGCCTTTTAGGTAACGGCATTGAAGTGTAAGGTCTACGTCATGATGATCAGAAAAATAATCGATTCAGAAAAAAAATACTGACGTTTATTGTATGCAAGACATAATTCAAACAAGATTTTGGGATTTCCATTTTGGAGTTACTCATAAGTTACTGGAGACCTTGCACAGAGTTCTGTCTGTAAGTTTGTAAGACTGATGATTCCTGAGATATAATGTGATTTTTCATTTTAAAATATTGAAGGACATAAAAACTTCCTATACCAAAGGCCAGTTGAAGCAAGTATCCTGTCTCCAGCAGTGACCAGCAGTGGGTGCTTGGAAAACACATATAAGAAATACAGAGTGTAAGGGTAATGCCTTCTTCCTGTATGGTGCTTTTTGTTCTGATTTGGGGTTTTTTGGCAAGTCTGAGTGTCTTCATTGTCTCTTCCTTGTTGCTTCTACTACCACTGCCTCCATGCCCCTTCCTTAACAGTGTGCTGCTTGATTTTTGGACCTCAGCCCAGCCTGGTGTAAGGCATCAGGTTCATAAAAGATGCATAGTGACTAAATTACTGAGGAATGTCGCCCTAGTATACCATTTCCAGCAATTAGTGTTTTAAGGGTTTCCTGAAACAGAGTCTGCACACCAGTTATGGTATACAGTACTGATGAATAAATTATAGTATCACATGCTTCCRTGACTTCTGAATGCTGTGCCATCTGAGTAGTGTTCCTGGTTTTTTTCTGTATGTCCTTGACAATGAATTCCTTGTACTAGAATGTGACCCATCATAGATGCATCCTTTTTGTTTGTACATTTGTTTTGGAGSTGTTTATTTCTCTGGAACGTGTAGAATGCCATGTGACAATTTCTATATAGTGCCAGACTAATAATCTAAAAAACATTTAGGCTGAAAATATTGAATTCCTATATTCTTAGTATGTCCTGTGTCCAAAGAAGGTCAACACTAAGTTATTCATTTTGTGAAGAGAATGTCAAATCTTACTGCAGCATGTCATTTTTTATAGTGGGTGAAATCTGAGAGTCAGATGCTGCTACATGGCCCTGCTTCTTTGGTAAATCATAAATTGTTAGTTCTGCTTCTAAGTTTTAGTAGTCTTCTAAATGAAAGGGTGTCACTTCAAACTTTTTTTTCCCTTTTTTTATAGCCTGTCTACTTTAAGAGGTTCTTTCTCCTGTGTCCCTGATGTTCAAACATTTTAAAGAACAAAATTTTTTTCTCCACATCTCTGTTGTTAGCCTTTGTTATTTTGTCTTTAATTTCAAAGGAATTTTTCCTGGGTTTTGTGATTAATTTAAAAATTATTGCTTTGCCCTGAAATCACTTGTCTGTAATATTTAAATATAACAGCAAAGGGACATGATTTTTGTTCATTCTTTATGTTATCAGCATTTGCACTGGTAAAAATGGAATGCATTAGAGAAGGCCAGACATTGTCTGTATACTCTCTTTCATTATTTGAAGGAAGGGAGATATATTTTGAGATAAAAAAATACGAATTTCTACATACTGCTGTACACATGGAACTTTACGTTATAAAATTTCATATGGGAACGCATAGGGAAGTAAAATAGTGTCGTGGTTTAATGTAATAACTTGTTGCATTTTATTCTTTAAGGGTATAACAGAAAAATATGGTGGTAGATATCCCAACTATTAGAAATGCTTGGGTTAAATGTGATTTTGTACCATGCACTGAAGGACTCTACAGACAGAAATTTCTCTGAACCAGCTCTTTTGCAAACTGATCCAAATCCCATATCTCATATTTATGAAGAAGGTTGATCATCATACCTTCTCTGTAAAAGATTAGGAGACCCTTATTCGTTGTTTTTCCTAAAATGCCTAGAAAAATCTTAAGGAGCCCTGGAAGGTATGTGTAGGGGGAAAGTTCTCAAAAAATTATTAAACTGTCCTCTGAAGGTGAAAGCAAGCAAAGTTATCCAGAATCTGTCCCTTGAAACCTGTATATAGTGGCTTATGAGTGAGAGATCTGTTTACTCTTTAGCAGTCCTATACTTCTGCACTGTTTCTTTTGGAAGTTATTTTTTTCCTTGACTATGTGAATGAAATTCCTAATGGATTTTTATTCTTTAAGATTTGTTATTGCTATGTTCATTTCCTATAAACTTTATATGGAATACCCAGAGTACAACCAGAGCTTTACCCACACCACCAGTTTGAAAGGGTTGGTGCTGATTCTGTAGACAGCTGAAGTTGCAGTGAATGTAGCAGTCTTGAAGGATGTAAAACAATCACTGGATAGGGAGGGTGAATGACAGCATTGTGTTTATTTTATGTTGCCATCTTTATGTTATCATGGTAACTTGAAGCTTTGTTCCTTTTTTTGATGTAACTTGAAACCAATTCTAGTCATGTAGCGCGCATATTAATTAAATAAAGATTATAACATTTATTACACCAAGTCAATCATTGATGAATCTGTACCATATCATATTGCATAACAATCAGAATAACTCATAACATCTCTTAATGGGTTCATTAATGTACATAATTCAACCGGATCATCCACATGAAGATAATCTTTAGAAAGGGTAATATAGTAGAGATAAATACTTAGTTTTTACCCATTTACCTTTAACTACATTTACTAGTTGCTGTGTTCAAAGCATTTCTTGAATTTTTCACCTATTGTTTACAAAAAATTGAATGATATATTTTTAAGACATTAAACTATTTCTGTTCTCCACTGTTAAATTTTTTGCTTTTCCTGCTCCTGCCACTAGATGTCAGCTAAGTCTTTCAGAAGAAGTTCCCAAAGCATGTCACAGCTTCTCTGTATGTGTGCAAATTTCATACTTCCTTCTGAACTGTGAGGGTATGTGTGGTGGTAACATCCTGCCCACTATTTGTGGATCTGGCACAGTTTTAGGTGAGAAATTAGCTTGCACATTATGGAACTAGAATCAAAGTTGCTCAATAGATAAGTAGTAGCTGTCATCACCTTAATAGTATTTTTCCCTACAGAACCAAGTCTACAGTATCTAATAACCAACTAAGTAGATGACAACGACTTAACATTAAATCAAAATATTGTAAATGGACTACTGACTTCTGAAAGGAAGGAATTAACTTGAAGGCAATATTTTGATTGCAGTACTTAATAGTTAATCCAACACATAGCTGCACAAGGGTGCAGCATACTTTTAAATTTTTTTTCTGTAAGTTAATTTGATAAAATGAGTAAGAAAGTTAAGTTTTTTCCCTAATTTCTCCTTCTTCCCTTTAGCACAAGGGTACCAAATATCCCTTCATCTTCAGTTACACGGAAGTTTAATACTCTTTTCGGAAGGTGGAATCAAAGTCCTAAGCTGTCCTATAACTCTGTACCCTATGCATGGATCTTTCTCTCTGATACAGGTTATTAGGTTTCCACCAACTCCCTACATCTTTCACATGTTCCCAAACTGAGAATAAGTGTCTTTAGCCATTAATCACAGGGTTTTGTAATAATATTACTATATATTATATGATCCACACTATGTAATATATTCTAAGAAATAATAAGAGATTTTTGATAACAGTAAAATATAAACTATAGATAGTTTGTAAATTATACAATAAATATATATAATAAAATAATATTTCCACATCCCTCGAAGTATCTCATCGCAAATTTTAGAAAGAAATACCTATAGCTGCATCTAACACTGTTATGAATATATTATTGAAATTTAAGAAATAGTGAACGGTAATGCAGTTGGTGTATAACTGCCCATGACATTATGAAAGAACCAGCTGGCCTCATTTAGAGAAGAATGTACCATGGGGTGTTCATAGTGACCTTTGTGGTCTCCTTAGTAATGTTTGCATTTTTGCATTTTTGGAAGGTTTCAAGAGCTGAAATGTAGAAGTGGGTAGAAAGTCATTTTCTTTTCACAGAAGAACTTGCTTAACTTTGAAAACAATTTGATATCATAAATTGAGATTAAAGACCAGTGCCTCAAAGTGCCACGGAAGAAGGTTGAAAAATGTGGAAGAAAAAGGAATGTGAAAGGGAAAGTCATAGCACCAGTCAAAATTGTCTGATAATTTCAAAATTATTCATTTTTATTTTGTACTGAGACCACAAAGGCATAAAAACATTTTCTCAGTTACTGAGTGAAGTAATAAAGCTTTTCCTATGTGACGACCTTTTCACTCTTTTACAAATCTGTTTTTACATCTCTCATGCTTCACAAGTCCTTCCCTGGCCCTTTGTCTTTTCACTTTCCCATTCATTTTCCCTCACGGTCAGCGTGTTTCCATTTGTGAATGCTTCCTTGCTCTCTAATTATAACATGAGTATAACAAAAGGTGCTGTTTCTCCCTGCTACATTTTGAAATTTGTAATTCAGCTGTGGGAGGCAACGGTGAATAGTGTTGAAAGCTGTTGTATGCCAGAATGCTTATCAAAAAAACTCTTTTATAGAAGTGGGTGATTTCACTTTTATTTTGACAATTTAAAATGTCTTTTACTTATATGTAAAAGTGAAATTTCATTTCAGCTTCAGAAAGAACATCAGAAATTAGATGCTTTAACACCAAATCAAAACATTTTAAAATATTTGAGTTTGTCTAAATCTTGTCTTTTGTAGATAGTCTATTACAACAATTTTTTTTTAACAGATCCAATTGAAAAATTTCTGACCTGGATGGTCTTAGGTAGAGATCTTTATCATTCCTTTCTGGAAAAAAGAAATTTTTAATTTCACACACCCCCCCTCAGTTTTGTGTGTGCATATGTGAATTCTTGCATAGGATAGGGATTTCACAATTTGTCAGAAGTCACTATGTTTTGAAATCTAATATTAAAATATGGGGGCCAATGATGAATAGTGTTGAAAGCTTTGATATGCCACAGTACTTAACAAAACAACATTAAATAAGTGGATAATATGCTGACTTTTGGTAATAAAATTTTGCTTCAGGATGCTGAGATTGTTGTTTTTAACCTTTACAAGATGAAATGCATCTGTAAGGTGGCTAGCTGCTTTGTGTGTTCTTCGCTGGATTTTCATGTCCCAGCATGCACAAATAGAAGAAAATTTGTATCATGTATGCTTCTGTCTGGTGAAGTGGAGTTGCAGCTCAAAGGAGCAGCCAAGGTCAGCGAGGGTTTATTAGTCAGGCTTTCCTAATGAGCTGTTCAGGCTTTTCAGCATTTCCATGTGGTGTTACTGATGAAGGTCTCCCAGCTTGCAGTTAATTATTGATACTACTCTTGCCTAACTTGAAATGTTTCAGTCTTTTGTGCTTAGCTGCTGAATGTACGGTTTCACCACTGTGTGTGTACTGTATGTCTTTATGAACCTCTTCTTGGCTACTTTGTCCTCATGAAGGAATTCTCCCTGTTCAGTGCAGAGCCTCACTGCAGTGCAAGACAGTGAAAATATAAAGATTGAGAAAAGCATAAAAAAATATGAGAAAGAAGAGACTGAAATCCTATGAAATTGTATTAAAATACCAATTTCAGTACTCCTAAGGCTCTCAGACAATGGGAGCAAGATTATCTTTAAAGTATGTATTTCCTGAAATAGAAAAATCCCAGCAGGAGAAAAATCACCCTGTAATGAAAAATTTGCATGGCCAGTGCTAGAGAAGGTGGAGTAGCAGACTAGGGAATGATAACAAAGGACAAGAGCAGTAAAACAATAACTTTCTACAGGGTGCATACAAGCACACAAAGAGCTAGCAAGAAGCTCTTTAATCTCTTTGAACCATTTGTTAACAATTGCATCTTCATTCAGAAAGGAAGCTTGGAACGATTCTTCATGGTGTATGAAGATATTCCCCAGTTCAGTGCTTAATTATGTTTTAAAAACTTGCACGTTATAATGCCTATATTCATCTCATACTCTATAATCAAATTCTTGATGAAGTTTTAAGTATCTCTGCTGTGCTCTGATGCTTACATTAAGCAAAATTCTCCCCCTTCTCCTCCATTGACTTCCTATTTTCCATGTTTTTTTATGCAATGGGTGCTTTTCATCCTTATTTTCCTTTAATCATATGTTTACATTGTGATTGTTTTCTTATCAGATAGCTTGAACATCCAGGAAGACTCTTTTCTTTTGTTGTGTTGGTTTTTTTTCACTGCTACTTGCCATGTCTTATATTGCTGCTCTATTATTTTCATCA
Organism: Phoebastria nigripes; assembly: GCA_035582835.1. Classification (NCBI taxonomy): domain Eukaryota; kingdom Metazoa; phylum Chordata; class Aves; order Procellariiformes; family Diomedeidae; genus Phoebastria; species Phoebastria nigripes. The sequence goes on from JAYKAV010003231.1 coordinate 104,524, forward strand.
ATACAATTTCACTGTAAGAACTTGGATTGTTTAGGCTTCATGTCAGCTGCAGAATGCTGTTAATTCCACATGTTGATCCAAGGATTTTCCTGTTTATTTAAGAAGTTACCACAGACCATATTCCGTATATTGATTACAGTGAAAATGTCTTTAACTCTGTTTCAGCACATGGACACAGACATGGTATTACATAGTTCAAATGTGTGTAGAGATCAACGAGATAATTTATAGCCTTAAAACTTCAGCAAGACTGAGCTTCTGCTCAAATTTAGACACATTACAAAACACTCTGCTTAATTAGGGCTAAAATGAAACTCTTCTAAAAAAAATTCATTATAAACCCCTGCATTTATCATAGTTTGTGAAAGTTAATTTATCCCGTCACCTTGAGTAAATATGTTATGCATTCAGGAGAATAAAGTAGAACACATACTGTGAACATGATGACATTTTATTTTTACAGATTTGGAAGAGAAACAATTGTCTACAAGAGAAATGAAGTGAAATGTGATCATGGGAGTATAAAAACCACAAAAAATTAATCTAGTATCAATGTTATCTTACCATTTTGATTTTGAAAACATGTACCCCATGCCTCCTTGACAAAATTATCTGCTTTTTGAAATTTACTACATCAGATGTTTGTTTGAATCTAATAATTGTAAGTCATTTCTCTAAATGAAATACATAATCTTCTGTAGTTTAAAAATTCTGGCTCTAATATTCCTGTTTTTAAAACAGGGTCAAATTTGGCAAGGATGAACATTTTGCTGATAGAGGGAAAATCTGTCTGAAATTGGAAGTTAAAACTTTTGAAACAAATTTTTTCTCATATTCAGTCAGTACTTCAGATGTTAGCAGCTTCTGACTTTGCAAATCTAGTGCTCATTGTACCTATTGCATCTTCTGATGCTGACCAAATTTTTAACGTGCCATTTCCGCAAAGCCACCAAAGATACCGAAGCCACCGAAGTTGTTATAAAATAACACTGGGGCAACACTAAGTTCCACTGATTAATGGGTGCCACAAGTTACTCTTGGTTAGGTGGGGATCACCCTTCCAAGGATGCATTGAAACTGAAAGCTAGGAGCCTGTCTTCTGACCCCCTTCTTGATGATGAGGCAATGTGAAAGAAAAGCCACTGGAACTTGAAGCAGATTACAAGAGCTGGAAAGATGTATGGAGATGTGAGAGGTGGAGCTTTAGGTAGAAAATGGTGAGTAGAGATACTAGGATGAGACTGGCAAGCTGGAGGGGGAAAGAAGTACTCTGGAAGTTAAGACAGAAAACTGTAGGAGACAGATTGCAAAGACTTGGATCTGGGCATCACGATACAGGTTTTACTTATAAGTGGACAATTTCCCCAGAATATGTATCCTAGAATGAATGCAGTCTATTAAGTATTTGATTTTATTTTTGTTGGTCAGTGAATAATACCCTCCTTTATTTATTAATCAAAATGTGATCTGAATATAGATAGTTTCATTATGTATTTTCCAGTGTAACAAGGTTTAATTTGTCAGGATGTTTCATAKGTATAAATTGGATTTTACGATATGTATTCGGATAGGCATGTATTATTATTATTATTTTATGCACAGAGACCTAAGGTATAACAAATTTATTGGGATGCTTAYGTTTGCACGTATGTTCATATCACAGTTCATTTTTAACTTACTTTGCAACTATAAATTGGATCCCAGAATCTCAAGATAGCTGCTTAGAAAATAAGGTGTATCATTGGTTAGCGCTTGAGAAACACTGACTAAAATGACTTGTGACTCATCTTGCAGGAACTTTGCAGTTTGAGCAAGTATAGAATCTGCTTTTCCAGGTCAGCATTATCATGCCTTTACTATAATACTTTTGTGTCTCTTCCTGAGGTTCCATGCTTTGTTCATTATATACCTTTCAACTTCAGCACACATAATGCAGAAGTCTTAAAAGCTTGCAGCTTTTTCATAATACAGTTTTTAATTATTGTCTGGAATAACTCCCATCACGTTCACTGAATGAGATACTGGTTCTGTTGAAGAGATATTTTCTGCATAGCTGCGCTACATGGAAACATTGATGGAGGGGGAGAAAATTAAGGTTGCTCTGGCAACCGCACTTGTAGTTTTCCCTTTTGAGTAATTGACCAAGGTTGGTTTTTTAACACACTTCTGTGTGTGCAATATTTTCTTCAAATTCTGTAATGGGAATGTCTAGAATAATGTGATGATGCATAATTAGCATGTAGCATACATTAGTTTAAAGTAGGTATGTCTTTTACACAATTACAGAGTCATTTCCATAATTGATGTTATATTTCCATTTATCCAGGTAGAATCTCTGGACTTCATAAGCTGTATCTTAGATAAGCGTACTGGTATCTTTATCTGCTAAGTGTCGCATAAACATCTCTACAATGTTAAAAAGAAGACTAGTTACAAACACAGTGTCGGGTTTTCTTCTAAATGTTACCTGATTGGTGAATATTTAAAGACTGTCTTCTGTTTTTACCACTAAAGTTTATGATAGTATCTGCAGACTTGGAAGCTTCCTAGTTAAACTGAGATAGAAGTCATGAAAGATAACCTTGTGTGTTTGACATGTGGTATGTGATCTCCTCATATACTTTGCTTTGACAAGGATATCTGCAGTTTGAATTTTCTCTTTAATCATTGTAATTGAGTCAAGTATTATATTGTCAATATGAAAAAATCTTTTCTATAATGAAGTTGTGAGGAAGGGAATAGATTTTTTTTTTTTTTTTTTGGTCCTTCCGTAGAAAGTGTGTAACTTAATGAAAACTGTTGTTTTCTGAATGTGAAGCTGAATGTGAAATTAACCTCTGCTTTCATTTCCTTTGCTGTAGAAAAAAAGGTAACATTTTTTGTAGTGTAACATACTTTATGTTGAAGGAAGGACTGTTTCACCAAGCAATCCATTTGTTTTGACATGTTGAGGTCCCTCTCTATAACATGTGAGGAATGTGATAATTGTAAGCATCAGAGAATTACTCTTTTAGATGACTATGTTCCTTAAAGTAAAATCGAACCTCTGTTGTTATTTTGATATCTGGTGTCAAAAAGGCCCCAGAAAATTAATTTCCCTCCATAGCTAGGAAGTGAATGGCTTGCTACACCTCAAAATCTTTTAGTTGTTTTCATTGCACATGTGAMCTCTCTGTATATTGGTGGAGATGCTAGTCATCTCCTCAGTGTAGGTATTCTTAGAATTTTTAGATAAAAATTATGTTCATACAGAATGAAAATCTTCAATTTCTGAAAGTGTAGAGTTACTTTATTTTATTCTCAGAGCAAACTCATAGCACTATTTGGCTGAATATTTCCTATTGAAAAATAGTATTCATTGTTGCCCATTATCCTTCTACAGATATATAACTTTATCTTTGCTTACTGTTTTCCATGTGATGTACTTACACTGCTTTTTGCTTTGACTTTTGCTTCAACCAAATCGTTGGTTGCAACTTCGCAGAATGTGATATATATCATTACTTTCCTATGTAGTTACAAAGCTTTGTTATAATGGCTTAATCTTGGAGTCCGGTTGCCAAAGAAATTAGTTCTTTATACTGTGAAGCAATGTTGACAGTAAACTCTCCTTTCCTCTCCACCCCCTCCCCAAAAGAAAAGGAAGAAAAGAGAAGAAAAACAAGGTTGCATTACAATTCTGGCAACATCAGCCACACTAATAAAATCAAATTCAATGTTGTTTTACGACTTTGAATTTATGTGACTGCACAGGATCAAAGGATTTGTATCCCACTGGACTGCAAGGTCTATAGTTCATGGCAAAAAAACTCATCAAAAAGAACATTTTAGTAGTAAGGCTTTTCATTTTAATCAGCCACAGTAATAAAAAAGCTGTTAGGTGTCCAAAAACATTCTCCCAAGATCAGAGACAACTTGCCCTCCGCTACAATCAGTTTTCTTATTGGATCCATACTGCCTCTGTAGTTTTTGTCACTGAAACTTCATCTTCAGCTTGTTTTCAGCCATTTTTTGCATTGTTTTCACATTTTACATGCCAAATCATTATATGTATCAGTAAAAGTAATGATTCATATAATTTCCCTGGCAAATGAGAAATACTGTAACTTCTTTAAGGTAAATTGTCATCAAAACAAGTGATTAACTAAAATAGAATTTTAAATACCAGTCTATATTTTTATATATTGTATTTCAAAATATTTGAATAGCAATAATTTTTTTTTTTTYTCCTTGTATATAATCTTTCGAACACTACCACAAAGCATAGGGGTTATTTTTTTTGTATCTATACAGACATAGTAACCTAGGTTGTCCTAAGACTAAGGTAGCAGCTGCAAGTGAGAAACAGAATAGGGAAGTAACTACAATGTTTGTGATAGGAAAGGCTGTTATTATCATGTTTGGATTCTGCATGTTAATTGTTCATGATCCTAGTTCAACAAAAGTTTGAAATGAATTTTTAACGTATGTTGTGGTTTCATTCTTTAATTAGCTTGGCCTCAGAGTAGTTGTATGCAATATATCATTTACATTTATTGATGTGTTGCATGCTGAATTGCCTCATTCCGTCCTGCAGAATTTAAATGTTTAACAGAGTTTAACAATACGTAGAGATTTTACCAATGAAATTGTCCATGAAAGTATCAGTTTTCCTTGAAATTTACAGGTAGGTCTCAATTTAGCTGGCTACCCCTTTTTTACAAACAGTGTAAGATTTATTTTCCTAGCATAAGCTAGCTTCCATTTAGGAAGAATCAACACACGGTCACTTTCTGCAAGGATCGCTCCCTTTCTGCATGGCATGACACATATTGGATGTTACATGGCCTCTTGTAGCTGCTGTACGCTACTTGCAAAATTCTCGTGGCTGTGGTATTCCCTTCTCAGTGCTACCTGAGATACGTGCAGGCTTATATTGTTTTTTGTCAGTTGAATATTTTCATGGTTTTATTCTTTTTAAAAACATTCATTCAAATGAACAGAAACTTCAGTATTTGTGGGAGTTTTATAAGTTTCCTACCAAACATATAAAATCTACATAAAATGCTAAATTATCTCCTGTTAATATTTATTTATTAATAACCTGAAATTTACCCCTTTAAGCACATGTTGTTAACAGCTGGCTTTATTAAGTGATATTTAGTCTAGTTTTTTAGAGGTGCTATCATTTATCTCAAGGGATGACATTGCTTAGCAAATGTCCCTGTGGCAAGAAGTTAGTGAATCCAAGGCATTAATAATTTTCTGCTTGATATATATGTCAGATTCAAGAAGGATTTAGATTCCAGTGAGATTTCTCTGTGGGCACAGAGATGCCACAGTAGAGTACATCACTTACCATGTGCTAAAGTTGACATAATAGGATCCATAAATGTGGAGTATGCTGTGGAGTGCAATGAACATTATTAGAGATACTTTTCCATATATTTGAATTCGTAATGTTTGCAGAATTTTGAGAGATTACCAAGAAATTTCAAGGACACATCAAGGTTTCTATCTGGGTGTTTGATTAGAAGTTACAGGGAGGGGGAGGGACTTACTCGTAATAAGAGGGTTCATCTGAGTAAAGTTACATGTAAATAGGACAGCTGTAGAAAAGCAAGGATTAGAGATGAGCTGTTGTGAGCTATGTATTGTATAACAAAATTCTCCAAGTGAGTTAATTTGTGTAATCTAAAATGGTTGGATGGTACTTATTAACAGGGAAAGGACTAAGGGGAGGATATGTATATGTGCAGGAAACAAAACCCAGATGAATGTAATGTTACAGAAACATTTACAGAGCAGACACAAGGCAATCAGGATGAGGAAAGCAAAATTTAAGGCAACCTGGAAATCACTCTGTGAGGAGCATGGAAAAGAGGACAGAACATTAAGAGAGAACCGAAGGTCCATAAACAGCTGGAAGAGGAAATGCTGAAGCTTAGAAGAATATAGGACTGTGTGCAGTCCATAATGCAAGGGGTGGTTTATATCTTGTACAGAATAGTCCCTTGAAATACATGGTCCTGGTCAGAAAACATACAGAGTCCTTGTATCATAGATCTGCTTTGCATGGCTATTCGTACTCTTCCTATAGTGACAAAAATGGAGGTGTGTTTGTTGCCTTTATACTTACATGGTCACTGAAAGCTTAGCACTAGTGTGAAAGAATGAGCTGATTCAATTCCCGCTCCCACTATATTCCATTGTCAGCAGACTTACTTAATAAGTTCCAGTTGTGGATTTTTTTTTTTTTTTAAACTTATGGTATATATGTATTTAAAAAAAAAACAAAAACAAAAACAAAAACACAGCTATTTCTTATTTATTGTCTTTATAGAGCCACTAGACTCAATATGTACAAATGCACTGGCCAAAAGCTTGCAAATCTTTTGACAGGCACTTCTTGTTGGAGACAGGCACACAGGCTTTGCAATTGGAAGGATGGTAGCCTGGCTATTATTGATTCTGGGTCCTGGAAAATGGTGAAGAGGAGAAAGAGAAGACAGAAAGCATATATAAAGAACCAAATTGCTAAAGAATGGGATTTAATTTAGGAGAAGAATAATTTTATAGTAATATAATAAAAGTGAATGGTGACAACAAACTATAATGAATATAGTCATTTCAGTGACACATTTCCCATGTAGTATACAGTTGAATATGCATAGAAGATGAAATAGGAAAGACGAAGAGAAAACCAGTGGTGGGAATTGCTAGGAAATCAGTTCAGGGAGCAAAGCAAAGGGGTGATACAACTGACATACTATACAGAGGGAGGAGAGTGAAGAGTAGCTGAAGATGTTGATAAATGTTTCTTGATTTTGTATGCAGAACTGAGTCTATAGAAAAGAAGTATTCAAAATGTGTTATAAATGCAAACTAATTCTGAAGTGGCATGAAGAACATGTTACTGGCTACATCAAGAATAATTTTGACTGAAACTGGAACAATGAATTGGAAGAGTATTAGAAACATATAAACATAAAAGAAAATGTAAGAATATGTTAATTTAAACACTCACTATAAAAATGCCATGCTTGATTTGAGTGTTTTTGCAGTAGAGAGGGTAGATATTATTATGTTAATACCTTCAGTTTCTCATGGATTTTCTGTATTCTGAGAAGTGCAGTTTGCTGGTTTTGAAGTTTTTCTAACGAAGAATAAGAAAATACCGGAAATAACAGCAGACAGAGTACAAAACATAGTGCATTTCTCAAAAATCATTTTTCCTTAGGTTACCTTTTAATACCTACTTGTATTGAGTGTATTACGTTCTCATACATTCATTCAGTTGTTCATTCACCTGTTTTTTTTTTTTTTTTTTGAAGTTGATCTTGGTTAGGTGGTGTTTCTTCCAGACAGGACAAGGAAAAAGATTAAATGAAGTGTATCATACCAATTATTTCAGAACAATCAAAAAGGTGAGAGAGGGAATAAGTAGTAAAACTTCTTTACCATCTCCTTCCCTTTATACCAGTCTAGAAATACAAGGTTTTATTTTATTTTGTATCCATCTGGATTGGTGGCATAAGGAGGAGGAATTCATGAGTGAATTCAAAATTCCAGGTTGATGGCATTACTTTGTTCTTTCTGGTAGATAATTCACACGACTTGTGCAGTTATACTGACAATCCTTTTTCACATTAGTCAGACCTTCAGATAGTAAAAATATGAGTCTTATAAAGGCTGGACATGTTAACTGGGTAAAGCTTTCTGTCTTCTGTTACACTTTCTGCAACAACTTCCTTAAGCTCACAGTAATATGCATTTTATAACAAAACAGAGCTTTTAACAACTTCACTTGTTATATGAATATGCATTGTTCAAATATAGCAATCCATCTGTTAAGTATGTCTATAAAATATTAAGTAAGGAAGAAAGTTATTATGGAAGATGCATTCTGAGCCATTTGAAATGTGTAACTGATAAATACTTAATTATTAGAATTCTTAATATAGGATGTACAACTTGATCATCTATGTTTCCTTTTCATAAATAGAGATTTTTACTATTCTATTTTAAATAGTTAAGCTGTTAAAGATCTGCTTTGGTTTTTGGATGTTTAATGATATTTGGCATGTCAAAATGCAATTTAATTACAGTGTTGAATAATTGTGCAACTTAGTTGTTGGAAGAATAATATCTTATTTTTTAATGTGTAATCAAATAGCTACATGCTTGGTGTCTATTTATAGGTTTTACTTAAGTGTAGTAACCTGAGATTGAGGATCTCTTCATAATATATTCTTGTAGAAATGGTAATTGTTCAAAGAATGACAAATCAATCTTTACAAGTAATTCCAGGTGTTGTTAAATCAGAAGTTGTATTTCATAACATATCAAACATGATATATATTTTTACAGTAAATATTTAAGTTATCAAACTTGAAGTGAATTAGTGCTTAAATGTTATGTGAATTTTAAGCCATCTTTAGTCCTATATATAAGTAATCATGCACATGATATTTTTTTAAAAATTCTGTATGTTGCAGTGTAACTGGGTATATTTTAATGATGTGCTATACCAATAATTTTGTAATCCAAAATTACTGCCTATAAGGCTGTATTTCTTTCTCAACTACCCAAATGCCAATAATTGTTAAATAACTAAATATTCAAAAATGTATAGAAAAACAATGTTCTCGATACCCACTATGGTCAAATTTCCTCCCAACTACTTTTGCTATGTTTCCTCTATAAAACTATGTATTTAATATTTTTAAATTAGAAGGAGAATTGGGCTCTGTATACATAGTCTATACAAATATTTAGAGTTCTGGGAATGTTCGAGAATGGTCAATCATTTAGCTTACTTTTTTACTATGAGGTGTAAGAGTAATCCTTACTGCGTACCCTTGAAAATGCTGATATACCATATGTAACTGATTATATTTGTCGAGGTATTTGTTAGAGAGGAATTTTTATTTTTATGTAAATTGGCACAGGTTTAATTTTTTTTCATTGAGAAATCCTTTGCTAAATCTCTGATTGTTGTTAAAATTTAAAACAAATGTATGTTTTTTTCAATGACAGAGATTTAACAAAAAAGGACTTTTTTTTTTCTTTGTCAACACAATACAAGAATAAAAAGTGTGAGCTCTTCCAAAAACTGAAGATGAAATTACTTAGAATGAACAAAAACAAAAAGTCAGAGGCTGTCTGTGAAAAATGTGTTTTTCCTCTCTTTTCTATGCACAGTACTTTGATGGCCAAAATACTATTAAGAAAAAAAAAGCTGTAAAGTCTATAAAAACATTTTTCATTGGCAACTCAATAATTCTTATATTTTTTTCTTTTTTCCTTTCTTTCTCTCTTTTTTTTTTTTNCCCCCCCCCCCGCATTTCCACTTCTAGAAACCATATCCTTAGATACTTTGTGTCTTCTTTGTTCCCATTTTTTTCATTTTCATGGCTTGGCATAAGTAACTAATTAGATGTAACAATCAGTGTATAAAATCAGAGGAGGGCATAAAATTGAGCTCACTTTCTCTCTACTATGTTGTTTTTCCAAGCTAATTAGAGTAAAAACTAGTAAAAGTGTGTGTTTCTCAGTTAAAGAAGAGGTCTGTCTCTGATATACATAGAACAGCTTGTTCATTAAAGACGTGCCATTTTTACACAGTCGCTTTTCAGAGTAGAATTGCACTGTAAACACTAGTGAAAAAATATGCATTAACAGTGAAGCATTAACTTGCTAGTTTCAAAGCAAAAGTTCTGCATATTGCTTGCTCTAAACAGTGTTTTAGAGAACTTTTTTTTAATGTCTTACTGTTACACTTCTCAGGATTTTTTTAAACATTTATGGTGCAAATAAGTCTTGACTAATAACAAGCCAGCAACTGATTTTTGAATGTAGATTGCTGTAGAGATTTATGGTTTCCTCATATTCATACATACAAATTGTTCTAAAACTTTTCATATCAGAGCAATTCTATGTCATGGTTAGAAAGTCTTTGTCCATATAAAATCACATTATATAAAGCAGTAATACAACAAATATACTTGAGTTGATTGCATAATTGGCTATAGAGACTATAATTGACTATATTGACTGTATTAAATGAGACTGTAATCTTTCTGTCACCTATCAGAGTGCAGAGAAAAGCTGTCATATTGGTGTTGAGATTTGTCTGTGTCAATCCACGTTATCATTTTAAAGACATTTAGACAACCTGTAGGTAACGTTCTGAATGAGAGGATTTAGTCTTTTTCTTTTGTGATTAATTACATGCTTTATCATCTGAGATCATAATGGTTAATGGAAGTGCAGTACGCTGATTCAGTTTTTGGGCTTTCTCTTCCTTTGAACATATGCTTCTTATGTTCCTGAGTCTCACGGGACCAAGGCTGAGCTGTCAGCATTATTTCAGAAAATATATCTTGCCTTTTTTCTCTGTGTTCTGTCAAGTCACTTAGCAGGTGCAAAAAGGAAGTCACTGGAGTCATACGGCAGAGGGCTGGGTGTAAGGGGAAAAGACAGGAAGACATCAGAAAGCCATTCCAAAAACTCTTCTTATTTTCCAGGTTACAGTGTATCAATATTTTGGATATTTGCATAATCATCTTTGTATCATGGCAATATCATGTATTTTAGTGAGAGGGGTGATTTTTTTTTTTTTTTAGGAGTGGCTTTTATTTTACCCATTAACAGTAGTATATTTTTAGGAAAAGTGTAATACAGGTCTTCTAAGCTTATATATAAATGTCTGCGTTTAAGGGAACTGAGAGTCAGGTGGGATCATTTGCTCTGGTGAGGTGATTTTACTCAAGGAAAATGGGTCGGGCACATTCCAATGGCAGATACCAGACAAACCTCGAAAAATTAAAGAAACTTATTTGTGAGTACAGCTGTACTGGTGAGGCTTGAATAGCAAATAGGCATGGACCTTATTTAGTCAGAATCAGAGGTGCAAAAACTCTGAAACCTGCGTTCCAAGCAAGGGCAGATTTGGAAGCAAAGTAAGACTTACCAGGGAGAGGGATAGACCAAACTGCCTATTTCTTCAGCCTCTTCAAAATGGATCTTGGGTGGAAGCAGAGAGCCTATGGAAGAATGGAAAAAAAGGTACATCAGCCAGGAAGGCTAGTTTTAGAGGTCAGAAAAGCATAGGATTCAAAGGACAGTTGACGACACTCAAGCTGAATTACATCTTGCAAAGCAAATTTAAGGCTTCAGTGGAAGTATTTTTCAGCAATAGAAACAGAAAGAAACTAAGGAAACAAGGGGGGCGTTATCCACTAAGGGTGAGGTGGAGAAAAAAGGCAATGTAGATTGAACCTAGAAAATTAATACTGAATGAGCTGCCCCAGATTTCAACAGCAGTGATCATGAACACAGGGACAGCATTTTTCTTAAACTGAACATACACACAGCTTTTAGTAGCTGAATAGAGCACAAGGATTACTTTTTTGCATATGACATTTCTATTTATATATTCTAATATGGAGTTGTTGACTCATGATCAGTTTGTGATATGCTGTCCTTCGCAGATCCTTTTGCCCTAGAATTGCCATACTACTGATCAGTCCCTTCAGCGGCTATGTACGCTGCAGTTCTCTTTTTTTGAATCATAGCATGTATTTTCAGACCGCTTCCTTGTCTGATAAAATTATTGTGAATTCTGAATTCTAACAGTGTTCTTCTAGCATAGCATTGTTTGCATATTTAATATTGACAATGAATGCAAGAAAGATTGTACCAAGGTAAGGCAATTTTTTTCAGTAGCATATTGCTGTGTGGATTAGGCTTAAGATACTCAGGAGGTACTTTCAAATTTATGATTGAAATCTGATTTCATCACATTAAGGCTTTTACAGTACATTTGTTTATATACTTATATTTTCTTTCGAGCTGGCAATATGAAAAGGAAATAGTAATAAGGTTTTATTGAAACGTACCTGCCTCTAATCTGGTATTTGTAACAGTAATCTGGAGAAAATATATCTCTACTGTCATGGAAATTTAGGCAGCTGTAAGTATCAATTTTGTGTGTGTGTGTATGTACAGGAGAGGGAGGAATATGTAACAAAAACTAGATAATGTCACTGACTGAGTGGCAAGAGTCATTGACACAATGAGAAGCCAGAGATCCTCTACGTGCCAAGGCCTGCGGGCTTAATTTGATATACTCTCTGAAAGACTGGATTAATGCTGCAAGAAAGTGAAATGGTCAGGGGAGTAGAAAAATGTGTTCCTTGCACTACTTTGTTGGGTGTTGAATCTACATATACAATCCCAATTTCTTATATGAATGTTGTTGAGAAGCAGGCAACCAGGCTTCTAAACAAGTCAGCAGAGAAGCAAATGCGTTTTTCAAATGAAAAAAATTGTTGTCCTGTATATCTAAATCACACTGATGAACATCTCCCAAATTGTTCTTCATAATGTCTTGCTTTCATTTTATACAGAAATTTACACAGACATTTTACTCTGATAGGTTTCCAAATCCTCTACCCTTCTTCAGGAATAAATCATGTTCATTCTTGCTGCACAGGTTGGCTTTTTAAGTTTTAGTTTCCAGCCTTCTTCCCATATCTTCTGTCCCTCCAGCCTTCTTCCCACACCTTCCCTCCCTCAGACATCTTGTTTCCTGCTGAATTTTTTTCCCCATTTCATTCTGCTTAAAATAGCTGTGACCAAACCATTATGTTCTGATGATAGCCTTTGGTCATTGTTCATCTTAACAGCAGTTCCCAAAGACTCTAGGAGTCTGGTGCATGACATGCCATGAAAACAGACTCAGTATATTGCCAACATGATAGTAATAATTGCTGACATGATTCAGTAACAAGATACTGAATAATTTGAACTGTATCTATTCAAATCCCTGTAGATTTGAATTTAGCTAAAAATTGATTCTTCCCAGCAGCCACAGGTATTGTTATGTAGCGAATAAACATTTTAAAGGAGTGTTGACAGACACCTGTAAAATAAAACTGTAAGCTTTGGTAGACATATGTATACTACAGTAAAAAAACTTCAGTCCCCATTTAGATGAAAACAGTATTTTAACTGGAAAGATTATGCACAAGTGCTTCTAACACTAATTTCTATTCAATAAAATGTCTCTGTGTTCACATTATATTTTTAATATTTCAGGATTCTGGTGACAGCATATAGTATAAAAGTAATTTTGATTGATTTTTTTTCCCACTTGAAATTGTGAGATGGAAATAGTTCTATTATTCCATTTCAGTATGTTAGATTTGTTTATAATAATGTAAAGTATAAAAAGATTCCATTGTTCCTATCCTTTGTTTTATGAATTGTAAGAAAGAAAAGATTTTCCTGGATATGTACTGTATCACCAATTGCTATAGCAAAATTTAGTGACTTATCTTTATAATAAAAATGCTAACTATAAATTTGCTGTATAATGCATYGGAAGAAGGATTCTAAACTAATACAAATCCCACAAGTACTAAAGAACAACCCATTTGTAAAGTCAAGAAATCATCTTGCATAATGAATGGTTGTATTGACAAAAAGGTTGTGTCAAAATTTATTTTAGTTTAAACTTAGTTTAATTTAATTAATTAAATTCAGTTAATTTTAGTTAATTTAGTTTTAGTTTGAGTTTTCCATAGGCTCCTTCGAGRTTTGTATATTGAGGTCTAGTGATTATCAGTAAGTAATTCTGCAGCCTGAATTCTGAGATTTCATTCTAATAGGCAGTACCATGTAAAAAGTTTTAAGCCACAGACAAGTGAAAATTATAATTTTTTTCAAAATTAGTTTTAGTTATTGACTTACTTGCAGGAGTCAAAGGTGCCTAAGTTTAGTACACACTGGTTTTCTTTATTATTTAATACTACGTGTTGATAAGGTATCTAACTAGTCCTTAGTGGTGTAATAAAGAAAATGTAATAGGCTTTATACGTACTTGTCATAGTACATGACAGAAAGAGAACGTTTAAATTCTACCTGCATGGAATGACTGGATGCTGTTTGATCTCCATTTGATTAATTATAAAATTTTAGAGCATTTCATCTCTTTTGAAGAAGTATTTGCCAGGAAGCAGACCTCCATTAAGAATATGTATGTATTATTTATGTATATATGTAAAAATTGTACATATTAATATACATATTCTTGAAAATTTTGTTGAAAATACTATCATAGTTATGTAAACTGAAAAGATTTCAATATTATTTAATCTTATTTTGGTGAACAAGATTTGTTTTGAGATGTAAGGTAATTAAAATAAAAACTTTTTTTATTACTTATTGCTCTTTTATATTGCAGTCAGTTGGATAAGACTGATCTTTTCCATTGATGAGATGTTCAACACAGATTCCCAATGTGTCATTTTTGTTAAGCCTGCTTTTCTTTTTTGTGCTTAGTAATTTTAGCGTTAATTCTTGTTTATGTTAATAATTTTATTATTTTTATTAACAGAAAATAATTCTGAAAATGTGAAAGAGTAAAAAGCAAGACAAAGCATAAAACTATCACCTCAAAAATAATTTTGAGTTTAAATCACGAATTTTATATTGTAATTAAAGACTGAAGATCTGTAGTTGAAAAGGTATATAATACTAACACAGTTGCTTTCATGTCCAGTTAAATGTAGTAAGTAGTTTTGTTAAATACTGTGCTTGTTTTACAGTGTGTTTTTAAGGTGACTTCAGATTTACTGCTGGGAAAATCTTTAACATTCAAAGTAAATTGTTCTATTGGGGAGTTTTTGATGTCCAATAGGGGCAAAGTACTATGATAAACAAAATAGCTAAATTCCCTAAGGCAAACTTACTCCATTACCTCATTTATGGATCAGTATGCCGAGTTTAAAAAGAAAGATGATTGCTCTGGAGCAATTCAAATTGCAGAAAACCTTTTGATACTTGAACTGAACTAATAATTAAGCTGAGCGGCAACAAACTTTGATAGAGTAACAGTAGGAAAAGAAAAAAAGCCAGGCAAAAAATGTTCTATTTGTTGTACATATCAGTCCTAGATCTTCTATAAAACTAATAGAAATTGGGTTGTTTCTTTGATTATCTTTGCAAGACTTTAAACTTGATTTCCCACCTTTACACTTGCCAGTTAAGAAAAGGACCGTTTTGTATCCAATATTTTCAGATTGTTTACTTTGGACTTCATCTTAACAAATTGATTAGAACACAAGCTGATCATACTGCTGTAAGAAATAACATACATTGTTTGCATATCTATTCAAGCTTCTTTGTATGATATAAAATTACAGTATATGTCAGTATATGACAGCCATACTGAGCTGCACATGCATGACTTGGATGCATGTTAATTAATGCTGCAAACTATTAACTCTGACCTAATACTCAAGTTGGAATGATAAGTAGGGAGTGCTATGTTGCCAATTCTGACCAGCACTATGTGGGAATTTTTTAAGTGTAAATTGCTGTGCCTGCAGGAATTTGGGAAAATCACAGCTCATTAKCTGCTTCTGTTGAAATGTTGGCTTCCCTTTGTACAGAGATCCTGAAAGAATGATGGAAAATGCTCTTTCAGGAGTCATTGCCTTGCAAAGAAACAAGATAACACCAGACAGCTGCCTGATAGTATCATGGYATAACAGAAGATAGCTTGTAGGGACTTAATCATCTGGAATAGCAGTATTTCATTGGATTATTTAAAGGAGATGCTTCTATGTCAAATGTTTTGTATTTTTCTGATATATGGTAAGAAAAGTGGGTTTTTTTCTTCCTTCCTTACATATATTCTTGAAAGATTGTTATTTCCTTCTACCTCAGTGAAATCCTCTTGATCCTCTTAGTTCTAAGATTTATTTTCTTGAATTGTAGATTAAAATATATCTGGTAGAAATTAAGTTTTAATCTGATAGTGAAGATAAATTTGAAGGAGAATTTATGTGTACCTCTGTGAATTTAATTGATGAGAACACTTTTAATAGATTGAGAAAGTGTTGTAATTTGTTTATTTAATGTTTTATGTGGGAGGAATTTCAACTTCTGTTGTGTTTAATCTATTTTTTACTTCCAAACATGTTCACTATATATATGGCATATTTATGAAATGAAATAGTCAATAAAATCATATCATTAAGTACAATACCATTCGAAAAAGGTACCTTTTTTCCATAATGATCTATTAATTATTGCATTCAGCAATTAAGAACCAGTAAGTCTGCTTAAAGACAAGGTACAAGTTAGAATTTGCTAAATTGATGTGCTGGATATTTACTTATAAAATATGTTTTGTTGAAACACACACTGCTAACATTTCTTTAAAGATTAGTAATTGTCCAATTATGTAGTAGCTTGCAATAAAGCCATTTAGAACTGGGAAAATGAAGTATTTCTGTCATTATGGTTTGCTTAAAGTAAGAACATAGTCTAAATGTGAAGATTTTTAATTACTACAAAATAAACACTTTAGAAAAATATTTGCACTAAGGATTTTTTTGTTGTTGTCCTGCAGTCTCAGTTTGAACTCAAGGTATTCCATATTCGTGGAGAACATGCTGTATCAACTGCTCAGCTTGAGGAAACCATTGCACATCTGAAGAATGAACTTGATAATAAATTAAACAGAAGAAATGAAAAAGCAAAGGATATTGGTGTTTCTACTGAAGATGATAACCCACCAAAGACATACCGAAATGTATGTATACAGACTGACAGAGAAACTTTCATAAAGCCTAGTGAAGAAGAAAACAGAGCTGTGAAAAATAACCAAATAGTACCCAAAAAGCTTAATATTTCTTCTTTGTCACATAGTATTTCTGCCCAAAGTGAAAATAAGGACAATGTACAGTCTTCAGAAAGTGTCTTATCTTGTCAACCAAAACAAATGCTGCCTCCACCACCACCACCACCACCACCACCACCACCTCCACCACCTCCTCCTCCTCCCCTTCCTGATTCTTCACTACCAGGTTTAGTTCCTCCACCACCACCTTTGCCAACGGGTCTGACTTCGCTGACATCTCAGTTTGTGTCTGGTCCACCACTGCCACCTCCACTTTCTGAAGGCTGTAGGAATTTTCAAGCACCACCACCACCGCCACCACCACCGCTTCCAGGGTTGGGACCTCCTGTTCCTCCTCCACTGCCTGGATCTGGGTTACCTCCACCCCCTCCACCTCCTGGGCCTGGGTTCTTTTTTAATAGCACTTTATCTTCAAACCAAGGTCCTCGAAAACCTGCCATTGAACCTAGCCGTCCCATGAAGCCTTTGTATTGGACACGGATACAATTACAAGGCAGCAGGTAAAATATATTTATTTGGACTTAGAGTTGCTATTTATAGGCCATGATACAAGGGTATGTATACTATTTAAGACTTAATAACAAAAGTTAACAGTCTGGGAATGTATAACAAAATCAGTGTAGAG
Organism: Phoebastria nigripes; assembly: GCA_035582835.1. Taxonomy (NCBI): domain Eukaryota; kingdom Metazoa; phylum Chordata; class Aves; order Procellariiformes; family Diomedeidae; genus Phoebastria; species Phoebastria nigripes. Next base: position 121,845 of record JAYKAV010003231.1, read on the forward strand.
GCATGGAATTTACATGTTTTAAGAAAAAAATGGAATCAGTTCTAGAAGTCTAAAAATAGATCATAAGAAATTATTTTAAAATATTAAATATAAATTAAAATTATATGCATTATAAATGAAAATTATGTGCATTATAACAAAAAGAAGTTTTGTCATTTTTTTCCCCAAAATCCAAGTACTCCATGGACAACTCTAGTGATAGGGTGGTTCCTAGACTTAGCACTAAAGAGAAAAAAGGTAGCCAAGAGATTAGAAAGATTTTTTTTTTTTTTTTTTTTTTTTAAATCTTAATTAGAATTAGAATTGAAATGTTAAAGTTTGGTCAGGTGAGAACTTAAGAGTTTCATTTTTGCTTTCCAGTCACTTCAGGTGATACCATCTTCAGAGCGCTATGTTGTGTCATCCTCTATTATTCCAGTTCTAGAAACAGTTAAACCTAACCTCTGCATATAATTCTGTCAGAGCAGGAAGAGTAAAGCATATGTATAAATATATGCAGCTCAGGAACCTGTAGCATGAAGCATCCATTATGGAGGAGTCTCAGTACTGATAGAGACCTCTATAGTTTAAAAAAAAAATATAAAAAATAAAAAAATTACCAATCTTACTGTGATTCAGTGCTGGGATAAAACATTAGATATGCTTGAGGGAAGGGATACCATCCAGAGGGACCTTGACAGGCTTGAGGAGTGGGCCCTTGCAAACCTCATGATGTTCAACAAGGCCAAGTGCTAGGTACTGCACCTGAGTTGGGGCAATCCCCAATATCAACACAGACTAGGGGATGAATGGATTGAGAGCAGCCCTGCAAAGAAGAAACTGGGGATACTGGTGGATGAAAAATTGAACATGAGCCGGCAAAGTGAGCTTGAAGCCCAGAAAGCCAACCGTATCCTGGGCTGCACTAAAAGAAGAGTGGCCAGCAGGTCAAGGGAGGTGATTCTGCTCCTCTACTCTGCTCTTGTGAGACTCCACCTGGAGTACTGCATCCAGCTCTGGGGCCCCCAGTACAAGACAGACATGGACCTGTTAGAGTGGGTCCAGAGGAGGGCCATGAAAATGATCAGAGTGCTGGGAACACCTCTCATATGAAGAAAGGCTGAGAGAGTTGGGGTTATTCAGCCTGGAGAAGAGAAGGCTCGGGGGGCACCTTATTGCAGCCTTTCAATATATAAAGGGAGATTATGAGAAAGATGGAGAAAGACTTTTTACCAGGGCCTGTGGTGACAGGACAAGGGGCAATAGTTTTAAACTGAAAGGAGGTAGATTTAGATTGCATATAAGGAAGAAATTTTTTACAACAAGGTTGGTGAGACACTGGAACAGGTTGCCCAGAAAAGTTGTGGATGCCTCATCATTGGAAGTCTTCAAGGTCAGGTTGGATGGGATTTTGAGCAACCTGATCTAATGAAAGATGTCCCTGCCCGTGGCGGGGGGGTGGGACTAGGTGATCTTTAAATGTCCCTTCCGACCCAAACCATCCTATGATTCTATGAAAGTAGTCTAATAGTATATACCATTGTAGCAAATCTAAATTTACTATGAAACATATTGTTTTATTGATTTCTTTATAAGGGATCATTTGGTGAAAGGGCATAAATAAACAATTTTTGGACAGTCTTTTTGAAATGATCCCACAACTTTCGTTTATGCTATGCATTTATTCAGCTGGCAGGAGAAAAGAAGTACTCCTATTTACACCTCCTGGGCCAGCATGCATACCTTACTGCCACAGTGGTATGTGGTTTTAGTGCTGCTCAGCTGCTCTTTTGGATTTTGGCTGATTCTAACTTTGCTTCAAGTGTTTATTAATGTAACATAGAGCTCCATTAAGAGGGGTGGCTCAAAAAGTATTTTTGGGGATGCTTAAGCGACACAGACTATTTCTAGTTGAACAAGGAGTTGCTAGAATCATGAAATAAAATTCAGGTCCTGTGTTAAGCAAGTAATGAAATGACATGATTATTTGGGTCTTAAAAATTCAAATCATTATTATCTGTGTTCAAAATTATTTTAGCATAAATGCAGTTACATAGATGCTAAGTTTATTTTAAACATTTTAATAAATTACATTATATTATTATATATGACTTATAGTCATAACATAATATTATATTATATATGCTATACTATATATACACATGCTATATTACATACTGTATTATGTTATATACTGTGACTATATTATATATTATGAATTATTATATTACAGATTATTATTATAGATTACTTAATATATTATTAATAAGTCACTATAAATTACTTATTTAAGTATTACAAATTATTTACCATTATTCTTAATCTTTTATTTTAAGTTATTTTTAGGATTATATTTAAATACTGTTAAAGTAAATATCTGCATTTAAATGTATTTAAATATGAATTTTATTTTAGTTTACAGCTTTTTGTCTGAATTTATTTTGGTGAGAAAGAATTATTATTCTGGTTAATAAAGCATTGTAAAGTGTTAATATTTTATATAAAATGTTTAACAGGAACAAACAGTTAATGAAATGTCAGTTGTATTCTTTAAATAGTTCAGAATTAAAGGCATTGAAATATTTTGCAGCAGGAAGTTGAAGCATTTTGGTTTTACTTTTCCAAAATTACTAGTGAAGAAATGTTTCATAGTGAATAAATAGTTGGTCCATAAATAAACCTTATTTTAATTCTTCCTATTGGTTCACTGAAATCAAAGGTTTGTTCTGAAATATTGCTGGTTCATCAAGCTTTTGCTGAATGCAAGATAAGGTCTAAGTCATAGCTTTCTGGTGAACTGCTGGTCACCAGATGTAATGGTCCAGCATTTTCTTGGTCTGCACTAGAACTGGAAACTTCTTCAAGGGTCTCCTGCTCAGATCAGTAGCTATCCAGGACTTCAAAGTTCTTGTTACAGAGCCAGAAAAAATCCTCCGTTCTTCAGCGTGGCTGACACTACAGCTAAGATCAGGGAGAGTGAAGCTGTGGACCTGTAAGCATGACCTGTGACACAGAATATGCTGCATCAGTGGATGCTAATGGAAAAATTAGAGTTCCTTAAACATTCAGAATTGTAAATGTACAGTTGAGTATTAAGTAGAAAAAATCCTAAATTTGAAAAATAAATTAATTAATTTTGGTTCCCCTTAAATTGGTAGGTATTGCATTTTGTTGCATATTACATCTAATAAAAGTACATTTAGTGACATCAGCCATTTGTATTTTATAGGGTTTTTCATCACTTTTTTTTTATTGCAAATAATTTCACTGCCTTTTAGTGACATCTGCTGGAAGAAGTGGGCCCACCTTCTACCGATAAACAGACAAGAAGAGCACTCAGAAATTTTGTCCCACATATTTTCTTGAAGCATTGAAATTTTGAAACAAAGCTCATTCAGAATTGAAGTGCCGTGTTTGCAGCACTACATAGTATTTTCCCCAAATCAGATAAAACTAGAGGATTGTGTAAACAAGTTCCAAAGTGTTCCAAAACCAAATCTGGTCTTGGAAGGCAAAAAAAGAAGGAAAGATAATCCACATTTAAAATTTACAGTTGGTTGAATGGAGCAGAATACTGATTAGTCTCCCAAAACATAGGCCACATAATTACTCTAGTTTCTCAGAACTGCAACAAGGATAAATATGAGCATACAACATCTGCAACTAACATGAAGTGAATCAAGTCCTATACAAATGACCCCAAATGCTCTTAAAATATGCTTGAATGAAGTCTGTTCACTATTTGTTGATATTGTTTATTTTTATAGGTCTAAATAGATTACTGGGAATTTCTCAAAAAAAGCTGCTGTTGAAATACTCCTAATCCTAGTTGAAGTGGCAGAAATCTCTCGAGATGTATTTGCACAAACTGCAGTTGTAGTATTTGGCTGTTGTACAAAAAACTGTACAATACAAATAATGCATTTTGATAGTCTAGCAGGCATGGATACTAAATAGCTAAACTTTTTGGTACAGCCTTCTGCAAAACATTTTGAGTCCTTGTAAGAGCAAGGTATAGGGAAGGAATGTTGTTTGTATAGCAGCAGTGCATGTTGCTTTGAGTTTTAAATCTGTTACGGATTTTCATCTATTATGGTTAGATCTATTATGGGTTTTCATAAATGTTTATTGGAAATTTTATTATTACCTTTCCCTTTATAGGAAAACCGCTATGCCAACATTATGGGAATCACTAGAAGAACCTGATATACTTGATACTACTGAGTTTGAATATTTATTCTCCAAAGACATCACTCAGGAAAAAAGAAAACCATTATCAGAGACTTATGAAAAAAAAACCAAGGCCAAAAAGGTATTTATTGTTTCTTTGTATTTGCTTTTTTTGTGTCACTGTTTAGTTTTATATTTTAAGAAAACTCCCTTTTTATTTATTATTCAACGAACAGATAATAGATGGGTTTGTAAATCTCATTTTAAAGCAAAATAGGTGGATTGCTGATTCAACTCTTGCTTGAGAATGCGGGGTTGTTATTTACCTTGGAAGATTTCTTGCCTTTGAAAATGAAAGTTCCACATCCCAGTGAGGCAGAAAAAATATTGTATAGGAGAACTGAATGAAAGTTCTAATACATATTTAAAAGTGCCAATATTTCAGGCCGTGTCTGCCCTTGAACTGATTTATAATTAAAGACTGTCATCAAGTTACTGTAGCAAACCTCTCATCCATTGAGATTAATTTTATTGGAAAAATAATGCATAAAGCAAGATAGGACTGTTAGACGTTTTGAATAAGGAATGCCAAAAAACTTTTTTCCGGTATAGCTAAAGAGCTGTGTCAGGAAGGGACAGGACAATCATGTCTTTAATGGCCAAAAGTTTATGCAGTAGCTACGTCATTACCATAGCGCAGGTATTGTCTGCCACAGACATGATCCGTTACAGAGAGAGCTTTTACTTGTCAATTACTGTGTGCAGATAGGACAAAGAAATGGCATTAGTAGTATTTGCTGCAGGAAAAATTCTAGGCTGAATAATAATCGATACTGTTTTCCTAAAACAATGTGGTCATATATTAGAAACCCATTTAAAGATATACTATATCGTAAATCTGTTTGAGTTTACCTGCTTGGAACCACAAGAGGGCACTTTGTATGTAAGCTGTGCTATCTACCTTTTTCAATTTAATCATATATATAATGTGAAATATACATACATAGATATATATCAGTGCAATCAGATCTTTCAAAACATCTTTGATCATAAACTTCCTGTATTGTGTCTTAGTGCAATAGTTAATGAGAAGTGTAAATAAGGCTATAGAATTTATAAAATTCAAACTCATGTGATGCAAAAAGTGAAAAATGAAAAATGGGGCCAGGATGGGGGCATGCTGGCATTTGTAAATGCACCCTAAAGGAATTATTAATTGTTACAGTCCTTCAAATGTTAGATTGAAGTTGGACATGAACAGCTCTGTGAAAAATATTTTGACGTATTTTACTTGATAAATGCTTGAAGTGCAGATGGCATGTAGTACTCAGCTGTATCTGTAAATCCCATTAGTTCACATTTCTGATGCCCTCTTTCTAAAATTTATTTTTACATTTCATTAATTCACCTCTTTCAGAAAGAATTATTTAATAGGAAATACAGGTTTCTACAGAACTTTGAAGAAGAACGTAACCAATGCAACTTTAATAGAGAAATAATATGCACAAATAGTTACCTCTGTATTTCAAAATCTCAGCAATTAAGTGAATATACCTACTTCTCCAGGTGTATGACAGCAAACCAGGTAGAGAATTATGCCTGTATTCTGAAAGATGAAATTGCATTATTCTTTTTCCTTGCTGCTTTGTAAACTAACTTATTTGCTACAGCAGCACAATTTTTTAATGATCTCTCTTAACTTTATCCAAAATCGAATTGGATAATAGTTACTCTATACAATACAGGAAATAATGGTATAATAATAAGTACTATTTCTTGTGAGAAACCAAGGTATTTTCTTGTAAAGATATCTTCTTTATTTATGTCACTGTTTGAATTATTCTGCTTTGTTATTAAATGTAAACTTATTATTTTAAGACTAGGGATATATTTACTGAAATCAATGAAATGAAAAAAGTTCCTTTAAAGTACTGTGTGAAAATACAAAAATAAATCCCCTAACAGATAAATTAAGAATTATATCTATTGCTATGTCTTTAGTTTGGTAAAACTCATGGGATTATGATCATGGTGTTACAAACCATGGGCTTTCTGTGAAAATTTCAAAAACTCATGGTCAACATATTGAACTTTCTGTCATTTGGTCAATTTAAAAATTAAAAATACATCAGCTTCTAGAATTCAAATGAAATTTGAATTTAATTGAGTATAGAAGCATTTTCTTATTGTATATCCTGTCTTTCCACCTTTCTCTGTTAAATGACTCATAGTAGCAGCTGAATATTTTTACAGACAGTTGGTCCTCTTAGATGGTCCTGTGTTTTTCTTTGTGTCTCTGAAAGCCCAGGTGTCTGCAGGCTGGCTCCAATGGATCAATCTTGGTGGGCTGCAAGCGATACAGTAGTAGAGAGGCATTTTATTTAGTTACAGGAGGGTTTATTAGTAGATAGTAACAGAATGCTCCTGTAGATTAATGTAAAACTATCAGTTCTGCTGGCTTCATTTGTGCTTTCTCATGCTTTTTCTCGGCTCAACTTTTCTTGCCTTTTTTATAACAATTATATCTATCTACTAGGATTTTAGCAACAATCTTTTTCTTTGCTTCAGTACAGAAATTTGTGCTTGTCTGGTCTTAAGAATGCTACAAGTGTCACAGTGTATGAAATTGTATAGTCTGGTTAAAGATGCTTTCTACAGACATTAAGACAGACATACGAATCTTATGAGGTTCATTATACATTACAATTTTTAGCTGATGCTATGTCATTTTGTATTTCTTTGTAAATTCCTTTCTCATATTCTATAAAAAAGCCTTCCAGAGCAAGATATAGGTACMGCAATAGAATCTGGAGTAGTAGTTTGTGTTTGGAATAGGTAAGGTATTTTGTTTAATAATACATGTTAGTGCTGACCTATTCACTGCATTAAATCTCTTCTCCTCTGCACAAACTTTGTCCTATTGCATACCATCTTATACAAACTAAGTTTGGCCGGCTTAGTATTTAGAGAAATGACAGACCAATAGGTGGAGCAGGATTGCTTATTAAAACATGATTACTTAATACTTTTCTCCTTGAATGAGAATTACATCAGTGCCTCACAATCAAGTTCCTTACACAACTGGAAGTAAGATTCTATCTTTCAAATTAGAGGGGAATAGTTTCTCATTTAACTGGGTCTCCTTTATAAAACTAAGGAGTCTTTAACAATTAGTGGCCTGTTGAATTATGACTTCTTTACCATCTATTTCCATTGCTCTTGCAGTTCCAAATAAAATAATATTATTCAATTTATTCCCAGAATTATTATTTTTGTGAAACCAATAAGAATAATCTGTATGCTTAGTCTGTGAAATGAATGCTTCTGTCGAAAGCATCACATTAAGCCTATAGAAATTTCATTGTTCTATTCTTATCCATTTGTCCACATAGTAGACACCTTATGGCAACACAGATTAAAATATTCACTGTATGCTGTGCTTTTGTTGCTTACAGCTGATAGACATCTACCATTTTCAGCCAGAAATATCTAAATCTTGTCCTACATACTTGGGATGGACGGTCTGTTTTCCAGTACCATTTGGCAAGTCATGCTCAGAAGGGAAACTTCTGAGTATATATTTATAGTCATATATATATTTATATATATATAAAATGTACTTAGAATATAATATATAATTTATAAAATAAATATTTATAATATAGAATATATTTATACTCATACATATACTCAGTGTTAAAATAGGAGAATACATTGAGGATTCTGTGGGCATCTATGCTGGGTCTGGTTACCTCAGTATTTTCACTTATGACCTGGATAATGGAATATTAACTCTGCAGCTGCTACCTAGTTGCGAGAGGCTTCAAATGTACTGGAGTAGACCATTTAGAAAGCTTTCATGTATCAGAGATACGGCCTGAAAGACAGGGATAAGCACAAAGCTAATACAGTTAACCACAGGGTTAATACAGTTAAGGATATTCAGCTACCTCAAAATAAGATAGGGTACAACTGGTTAACTGACTAGGTAACAGTTTAGCAGAAAGGATCTTGGGATTATAAAGGCTCACAAGAGGAACATGAATTGTCAAATTGTGGTACTACTAAAAAAGGAAAACAAAACTCTGATAGATCAATAGAAGTATTGCTTGCAAGACAATCTACTCAGCCATGTCTCAGTTAAGAACCGCATCTAGATTTAGGCGCTACAGCTCTTCGTTAAAAATATTTACTAACTGTAAAGAGTCAAGAAGAGTGAGAATGATGAAAAGTGTAAAAGTAGTCTCTGAGAAAATAATTGAATTATTATGATTGTTTATTCTAGAAAAGAGAAGGTTGATTGGGACACACAGTAAGTGTCATCAAGTGCATGCAGCTGCTGCAAAGAAAAATTATGAAAAGCTTTCTAAGAGTAAGGATACCAAAGGAACGCAGAACAATTTTGGCTAGGGAAATTGTGTTTCTGTATTGGCAGATCTTTAAGAAAATTTGTTTAGAATGATACACATATAGTTGATACTGTCTTGAAGTGCAGAAATGCTTTGGATGACATTTTGAGTGCCTTTCCAACATCATGATTCTGTTACTCAATTAAAAGGCATAAAGTCCACTTTCTGTCCATTGTCCTATGGATGGAAACAGCTGGCTATCCTTTTTTCCAGAGTGGAAGCACTTTCATGATTCCCAAATTCATTGCTTTCATGCCTGCCAGAAAATGGCTTATTAATTGAGTTACACTAGTTTCTAGAGGCTATCATCCTGATATGAGGATGAAATTATTAGAATTTGAAATGCAGTTATTAAAAAATAAGTTTTCTAACAAGTATGTGGGAAAGAAAGGAAGGGAAGTTAAGAACCTTCCAGGTAATATAACTTCTTAAAGGACTGCATAGGGGGTGATTTTATTTTTTTTCGGGCATATATTAACTTATTTTGGAAAAATATAGTACATTCACTTGATAGTGATACAATGTAAAAATAATATAGTTTAAATGATGGTCAGATGTACCTTTCTGATACACTTATATATTCTTGGAGTTTGTTATGGTAATGCTTAGTTGGGCTTAGAAGCTCTGCAAAGTGTGTGGCTGCTCATGCTTCTTCGATCATGCACTCCTTTGGAAAATTTAGCAGCTTTGGAAGAACCGCTTATTTTTTTTCCAACTCTACATCCTCTGAAATATTTCAGGAAACCCTTATTCTTGAGCATTTATCTGCTCTGCATATATGCAATCTTGTAAATAAAAGTTATACAGTATTATGTAGATAATGGTCAAAATAAATATTCTAGTTTTTTAGGTATTATGTCTTGAGAGTAGAATTTCTCTTTTCTGGATGGGGAGAATTTACTGTCTAGATGAATATATTAGTTATGTCCCAATATTAGAGAAAAATAGTGTGCAATATATTTAAGAATTAATAAATGTAATTCTTCTCTCATAAGAATGCTTTTGAAGTGTAAGACTAAAAGCATTATAATTTTATACGAGATAATACAATGCAGTGATTTTTTGGATGTGATATCTATGAAATGGAAAAGACACTATTGCTTGCATCCTGACTTTCCCAGAGACTCTAGATGGATAAATAATGTATAGAAGGAGTGGGATTTATTTCCTAGGATAGTTCTGAAGTGGTTGAATTTGCWGCAGGCAAAGTTGAAGTTACTGGGCAAAAATAAAGAAGTTCATTAGCACCTGAATATGAATCAAATAAATTTCTCTCTGGTTTTGGCTAATTTGGTTAGCTTAATCTAAATACGTAAGTTACTGGTATGATGCTGCTTGGCATTATATATTGGATCTAAAAGTATTTATGCCATGTAAGGTGTTGTGGTCTTTAGTTAAGCTTTTTCAAATGCATGTAGTTAGTCCCACTTTCAAAATTACTTAGAAGTTACAGCTTCTTGGAAATCAAGAAGAAAAAGGGCTAGATCCACCAGGTTATTTTAGTACATAACTTCAGTTTAGGTATTGATTCTGTTGGACATTTAGACTTTAAATGCCTTTTGAATATGACTCCTATTTTTAGCTCCTATTTTTAAAGTATCTCTGACATGCTTGTGAAAGTGCAACTGTTAATCTAGACTGTTTTCATCATAATTTCTATATTTTCTTATGCTTAGATTTCAGTTGTAGCATTCTGGACATATGATTTCTGCACCTATTGTATTACTCACTAACACTCACATTAAAGCATTTGTCTAGGAATGTATGGTTTATTTAAAAAAACCTATTGTAAGTTATATTTGTGAAATTGTAAATGGACTTCAACTATAAAGTTTTATGTACCAAAAATGTTCAACTGTAAGTAGATTCAGTACAGTACCATTAAGGTCCATAGCTGTTTATGAAAACAATGAAAACTGAAAACAATTAGCATATTAAAACTCTAACCTGTTTTTCTGGAAAAAAAACCAACCATCGGTTATTTTTGAAAGAACTCAGCTTTCAATAGATTTGAATATAATTTGAAGGATCTAACATCTTTCCCAGACTCTGAAAGTCTTCTATAGATGTTTTCGTGTCAGATGAAGGACTGGAGTTTTACATGCAAACAATTTTGCTTTCATTCATTCTGAACTGTTAACATTTCTTGTCTGTACATATCCATGCACGTTTTTAAGCTGATAAGCACATGTAATTGTTTTCAGGCCATAGGTTCTCCCTTTCCTGTTAAATTTGCAGAACCAAAATCTGTTCTTGTAGTACCAAATAGAAGAAAGGCAGAATGAGGACATATATTTTGGAATGAAGTAAAAAACATGATTCATTATGTATTAAGCTATGATATCCTGTAAGCCTGAAAAAGAGGTAATTTAGAAAAGAACATTCCTTTGCTGTGATTTATTCCATGTGCATTCTGTAGCTCCATTGCTGGACTTACACATATTTTGAAGTTGCGTTAGTTTTTCCAATATATTTGAGCACTTGTTAGTAACTTATCCTCAAAAACTCAAGTATTTTCTATACTTTTTCAAGAAACAGGATAGTTGGATGTTTGTGATGCCACTCTGTCTTCATCTTACAAAAAAAATGAGTGGATGTCAAGTAATTTGTGTCAGGTGTATGCTCCAAATGAAAGTCCATCAATCATTTTTGGCCCTTTAGTGCAATGATTATCATTTCAAAGACGCAGGAGGACATTAAAGATAATGGCTTTTCTGTTGTCTATTATCTCTAACAGACTTCACATAATTATTAACATGTGTTCTCATTTAAGAAGAGTGTCAATATTTTGAGTGAATTGCATTTTTTTAACTGAAAGGGATATGTCTGTCAGCAAGTTTTTTGTCCATCTAACTAAATGAGCAATTACAATTAATGAATTTTGTGTTTCCGCAAGAAGGGCAGATATTGCAGAAAATGTTGGAAGCTTTGCAGGGTTGAAACACAATGACTGTCTTCAGCTGTCTGCGTAAGATAATAAACAGAGTTCAAACTTGAGTGGAAGTAGTAAAATGCTAGTGCATGCTCTTCCGAGGCACTCTCACTTTCTTTTTATTTTTTGTGCTGTACTGAGAAGAATGAATATGGCATTTCCTTGTTTACCACAAAGCTCTGCAGTCATGTAGGATATGGAAAGTATCCGTAAAGGGTAAATACCTATTTTGTGGTTTTGTCTTATTTTTACAGTGTTGATAGGACTAAAGATACTGAAATAAGTTTCTTACTAGCTCGTTTCTTACCTCCTATTTTATCCTGAGAAATTGCCATTTCCTTGTTCTTTAGCAAAAGGCTAAAAATAGTGGGTATTTTTCGTCCAATAGAATGCAAATAGAATTACGTCTCCTAAAATATTTTTTAAATGTTTAAAAAATATAGAGCTATGGTTCATCCATGTTAAATAAAAAATAGTTAAACTTGGCTCTCCTTTGAGTAGGAATAGAAGAGATAATGTCTAGTCTTAAGCTTCTGAAATTTCATTGGTAACTCTTGGGGTGTTTATGTAGAATGGCTTGAGGGGCATACTTACTTGCTTCTTGTGCAGGATATTCTTCCTCTGTTTGAACAGGGCTTCAGCAGACTACTTATGAGTCCAGGCTGTTGACTTCACCATAAAAGTTAATGAGTGGGAATGGAGGGAAACACTGTGATATGCAGGACAGCTTTTTAGCTTATGGTTTCTCTCAATAAATTTAAATATTATGGAAAGAACCCATGTGCTAGCAGGAGGAAGGATTTAACTTTTAATCACTAAAGTAAACTGAATCTGTTCAGATTTCAGCACCAGTAAGTGTCCTGGACAGAATGTAGACATTACAGTTAGACAAAACAGTGAAGTCTGTCATATAATATTTAATGAAATACATTTCTGGCTACATTAGAGAAACACCTTTTAATGGGAATGACAGAATAATTTATGAATGTATTCAAGCTTCAGTATGTCTCCACTTTTAAATTAGATGATAAATATTTGAAAGATGTAGAAGGGGCACCTGTGTACAGCAAATCAACTAACTTAATAACATTAAAAAATAGTTGGGGAACACCACTTAGAGCAAATAATGTTATGGATCAGTGAATTAAATGAATTAGCACAAGCAGTCACAATTTTGTCACTGAGCCAGAAGATGCTGCATCCATTACAACGATACATTCATAGTCTGGAGGAGCGGCAGGCAGATGGCAAACCCTGCCAGCTGGCATAGCAGCATCAACTGGCGTCAGCTGGATTTTAGCTGCTTACCTGTCACTGGCAGCTACAAGCAAGTCCCAATATGCTGAGAGGTGATCAGTGATTTGTCTTTTAAAAGCATAGACTAAATAGTTCAATGCAGTCTTTACAAACTTTCATTTTATTTGCCTTATGGTTTTTATGACCTGGAAAAGTGCTGATTTTTTTGTGTCTCCTTTCCATTTGGAATTCACACACAGATTTAATTCCCTGTCAGTAACTTCCCCAGAATAACCATAATTTGGGGCAAAATGAGTATCTCTGAAAATTTGTCTCTGTTTTACTACTGATTATATATTTTTGTTGCAAACTCTTTCAAGTTACACATCGGTTCTAAAAATCTATGACAAAAGTCCTATGTAATACTTAGCAGTACAACTGTGTTTTTAGAGTAGTTTTGTGCCCAATTTAAGCTATTCTGTTGTCTTGTTGCTCCATTTTTGCTCTCTAATGAATAAAATGTTAGCCTTCAGGTTTCAGTTGGTTGAAGCTATTTCAGGTAGTCTGAGAATAGTTTGATGCCTGGTAATTGTGACCATGTGTACATTTGTCTAAAACGCATGTGAACATACAGTTAGTTGGCCATTTTAAAACATGAATCTCTGTTTTAGCTTTTAAAATTAGACAGGGTCTTCTTTAAAATTTTTTTCACTAATCTTTTAAGGAGGAAGTCTTGCTTAGCAATGTAAGCTAGTTTGGTCATATCTGGAGAATATATCAGCACTTAAAAATACTTTAATAGAATGATTTCAAATGTCATATTGTCTACAATGGCTATAGTCTGGAAAGGTTTTGCCTCAAACTAGGCATGTCTAATGGGGTTTATGACAACCTATGAATTTGCCCCTGAACAAGGTCAACTTGGAGGTCAGTGAATGCTATACAAATTGCATACTACTCAAGCCTGTAATTATCCCTGTAAGAAGTTAATGTGCTGCGGAGTTCAGCAAATTCATGTAAAGCTTCAGAAATGACCATGATAAACTGAGCAGTTACTTACATTTGCTCTGAAAAATCACAGTCAACAGGATGTGATGCTTACAGAGTATTCATTTATGGTGACTTGTAGCCAAATCATCTTGTCTGCTTGTGTACTCAGGAGATAAAGAGCCTGAATTCTTTCTCATTTGAAGAAAACATTTTAAATAGTATTACTTTCTTAATATCCAGCATATATGCTGTACATATAGGCTGAAAAAAACCTCTCAGGATAGATTTTATTTCCAACTTTGGCAGAAAATATGCAACATCTACTTTAATATAAGTTCATTAAATGTTGAGTCCCTACAACAGGGACATAAAATATCTGTCAGATCTTTGTTGAAGGCAGCATGTATTCCAACTTGTTCATGTATTGTCCAATTTCAGTACTCTATAAATAAGAACTAACTTGGCATTTTCAGGTGAAAATGTCACTAGCATTTCTCCTTTTCCTGTATTTTTCAACTACAAATCTATTTTTATATAGGTGAATGACTAAGTAGTTGCACAGTTAAATATTCCTAAATCCCATAAAACATAGGTAAGAAATATTCGTATGAGTTAGTGTAAATTTTGTCAGTTAACTGTCTGTAATGTGAGCAACTATAAGAATATTCCAGGGTTAAGGGATAAAAATTACTTAAAGTTTTTGATATTATTAAATATCCAAATATTAGTATCACCCAACTATTAACATTAAATTTGGATACATATAGATTAAATATTGTTCAGATACGAGGAATATAAATTTAGGGAAAACTAGCGATTAGTTTTAATTTTACATATGAGTTAGTATTTTTAATAGTATTTGTTCATCAACACTATGAAGTAAGCCAACTGCTTTGATCTGAACATTTCTTTTTTTGAAGAACTTAAGTCTGTATTGAATTTTGTGATGTGCTGCTGTCGTATCTTCCTTATGACATAAATCAAAATCACAAATACCAACAGTCCAAACATTGTGGGAAGTTTGGGTTTGACATTTCTAACATCTGAACTACATTTCTAAAATTCTGATGGTTTACTTTTCATTACTTTATTTATGGACTGATCCACATCAGTATCACTAATTTCAACCAGCCAAAATAACTTCCTCAAGCTTTCCCTCCCTCTTTTTTCTTCTCCTCCCCCCACCTGACATTTGAAAAGATTACAATCTGAATGTCAGTATATTATACTAACCAAGTGCCTGTTACCCAAAATGTGAACAAAATCCTCAAACCCTTGTGAAGTGTCAAGGGCATGGAAGAAGCACATTCCGACAAGAGTGAAAGAAATCCTTTCAGTAGCCCCTAGTGTTCCAGAAATAGTGTTGAGAGGGCATAAGAAGACAATTCTCCAGTTCTCCTTGGTCAGGAATTGATCCTTTGTCAAAAAGACGGACTTAAATTTGTTCACATTGAAATATAAACTAGCGGACAAACTAAGGAACTTGTGATGTACTCAGAGTGTCTTAAATAATTCTGCCCTGATCGCCTTAAGGAGAAGGGGGAAAAATTATGTTCCAGAATAAATATTTGATGTGCCTTTTTTTTCCTTCTTAATAGCATCCTACAAGTAAGAGGTGATGTTCTTTACTAAACCTGGTGAGAATTCAAGCTTACATTTATCAGCCATCTGTTAAGGTGCAGAGCATAGAGATAAGATGAAGGTCTTACTACCACATTTAGTTAATAAAAAGGTTTGATGTTTGGAGAGGCATTGAATTCAATTCACAAATTAGCTTCTGTCATTAATGTGAATGAATCCTTTGTAGAGTGTTCATTTGATCTCAGATTATTTTGCATCATCTTTCTAGATTATCAAATTGTTGGATGGAAAACGGTCTCAAACTGTAGGAATTTTAATATCCAGTTTACACCTGGAGATGAAGGATATTCAACAAGGTAAGTGTTTCTTACACTTAAATGTATCATATTTGCATGGATATTTTCTCATAGCCCCCTTCAGAGAATTTCTTACATTACAGAATGTGCATTGAATATAGTCCTCTTTAAGATACCAGAAGAATCATTCTTCCAGTACATTCCAGTATATGTAAGTTTCACCTAAATAATCAGAATTGAACTTAGGTACAACTCCTTCTGTACCATTTCAGTTCGCATATCACTTTCAGTACAGTGTTTTCTCAAAACTGTTTCATATTCCTCCCCTACAGTTCCCTCCTTTTTCTTAAGCAAGTCCTCCACTGACAAAAATTAAATGGAGGGCTTATATATAAATCTTTTGGGCTTCAAACATGCAGTCGGTATTTGTTGAATGTTTAAATTTTGCTTCATTAGCAGTATAAAAAGCACATCCAAACTGATGCAGCTACCACGTAGCAATCAGAAAGATGATTACTGGATGGCATTTTTCAAAGTGTAGGGCTACTCAGTGTATAAATTCCATTACTGGCAGAAATTATCTGAGTTTGCCAATACAACTGTAGAGAAATACAGATTTTTCAGAACACTGGATAATTCAGATTCTGCTTATGTTCTGGATTTAAAAAGATATTGTTTAAGGATATTGTTTATTTCTTTTTCACATTAAAAAAAGGAAAATATTCACCATTTAAAACAACTGCTGGAAGAATTCAAGTTGATGTCTCCTTTTTGCTATTGTTTTCCCTCCATCACATGCAAATACTGGGTAGGGTGTTGAGATGCTGCTGGCATTGATTATTATTAATTTCAGAAGAGCCTTTGAGCATCTAGCACTTTAAAAGCACAAGGGCTTACAGATGTCTCTTGGGATGGAGGGAAACAACGAAAAGAAGGAATAACTTTGTGCCTGCCAGTATTGTGTGAAAGGTATCAGAATGAGATGGAAAAAAACTGCTATTACTAAAGGTCTGAATAATTTGCTGGCAGGAATTACAGCAGCATAGGATAGGATAGCAGCTGTATTATAAAAACTGGGTAGTATTCTTAAGTATCTTCTGGGATGTTTTCATGACTCTTTATTTTCCATGCCATGATGTTCTACTAAAATAGAACATCTCTCTCTAACTATCTGTCTGTCTATCTATCTATCATCAGTCATTTGCTGTACTTCTATAGCTTTTGAAACCCTCTGGCCAATTTATACCAAATTTAAGAGAAACGAGTAAGTCAAATATTTGGTTATGTATACACTACCATTTTAGCTTGAATCAGCAGTGCACTTTTGAATCAAATCTACCAGTTTTCCCCTTTGCTGTGTTTGTATTGTAAAGCAATGCAGAGCAGTCTCAGAGTGCACAAACATCCTTCAGAATTAAATTAAATGAGAAGATGTGCTCTAGGAGCACGCCAGCGGTCTCCACCTGTAGCAGGCTTTAAATTCCACAGGATCAGATGAGAGAGAGTTAAAACTCCCTGAAATGTGTATACTGTGAACACTGGATCCTCAGTACCAGCTGTTGCTGTCTACAAATCCATTTCTAAAGACTGCACTACTTGCAGTTGTAGACATAGCTAATGTAGTCCTACAAGTTTAATGAAAATTAGAGTGTTGGTAGAAGAGAGACACCAAAACAAGTGCTGTCACTGAAGGAAAGTTTATAACTCATCACCCTCTCTATTCTGAGGTAGCAAATGACTGGCCTGTCACCACATGTGTTGCTCAAGGCAGCAATAGGATATGCTGCCTCTTGCTTATGGAAACAGCTAGGAGATATGAACGGGATTTGGGAATACTGTTAGTGGAATTTTTTTTTTAAATATATTACAAAGCAGGATGAGTGACTCTAATCAAGATCTGTGTGCAGAGACTATTTAGGGAAAAAAACCAGTTCACCAAACTCAGGGAAAACATTTGTTCTGTAGAGAGGATCTTTAGAAATGCATACTACAATGAAGACAACAGTAGAATTATGCTTGTTTCTCTTTTAGTGTGTGTTTATCCCCTAGTATTTTGTTTAATTTAAATCTGTGTGCAGTCCTGCCTATCAGCAGGCAAATTCTTTGAAGACAGCTATAGTCAACTTACTGGATGAAAAAAGTTCATAACAAGCTAAATAGCTCATGACAACACCTAACCAAAAAAGCATATGATCACTGGGTGATGAATGTCAAAGTTGGTTTTTTGGTTTTTTTTGTTGTTTTTTTTTTTTTTTTACAAAGTGAAGTTACAAAGAGCTACTTCTAAGAAACATGAAAATTAAGCACTCAACCCTTTTTTCAAGCCAATTTCCATTGCATAATTCAGTATGTGAAAGACAGGGAAGAGAAAAGTTAATGGTCTTTGGCAGCTTGCAACAGAGAATGAAGAAACTTGAAGCAAAAGAAAGTCGAAATGAAAAAAAAAAGGATATCTAATTTTATTTCAAGTTCTTCTGACCATGTTCGTTGAACAGCCATGTACAAATGAATTTACTGTCTATGTATAGTGTACTGGTTACTCTACCTTAAGTAGCAGTTACAGAAATACAGATATAGAAAAACTGTCCTCACATGAACTGCCCTATGCATACAGATGCATGCAAAATTGTGGAGAAGACAAAACAATCACAAGAAAAATTACATCCTTCTTTAAAATAGTGTGAGATTTCTGCATCTATAGGATTACCCTCTCAAGTTAAAGTAAATAGTGTCACAGCATATTCTGTAGATAGCTCAGCAGTGCAAAACAAGCAAGTGACCATATCTGGCACCCAGATGTTTCAGTTTGCATTTGATAATGAGCCAGCTGCCACACTTCAGGAAGGGAATCTCCCACACATGTTTGTTTGAGAGAGTGAAGTTCATCCTTTGCAGATAAGTTTAAATTCTTGCTGTATCTGAGTACAGTCTAGGGAGAAGACAATGTAAAACTGAATAATTATTTTGGCTAGTGTTGGTATTATATGATGCAGAGGGGAAATTAACATTGTCATGCTGCACCTGTCCGAATACTCAGCTTTTTGGTAGGTGGGAGAGGAGGAGAAATCCTAGGTGCTATAGAACACTAACAAATTTTATTGGTGAATCTGGGACTGAAGAGGGTAATATAGTTTCTGATTAGACCACTATTAATAATATTCATTTCCTGAGCAGAAGAGGCAGACAGAAAATCTGTCTGTCTCAGTATGCTATATAGGATCTGTATTTATATTTAAAAATCAAATAGCAGTAATCAAATTGTGCATGGGTTTGAGATTATTTTCAAGGCCTCTTCTCTGCCTGTTTTCAAAACCTTTATAAAGAAGACATGAGGAATAGTGGAGATCAGGTGTTAGGTAAGGAATATGCTTTAACACTACACTCTTAAAGAAGTAATCTCCATTTCGTATCAATGCACTTCTGTCGTACTTTTCCTATCATTGTTCAGCTGAAATATTACAGCTTGAGGGACAAACTTGTGGCTTAAGACTACTTGTGTGGCTTTGCTGTTGAATTATCACAACTCACTCCACAGTGAGGTGTTTCAGTTCTGTTTCTAATGGGAAATGCTGATTATAACTGTACGCAAAGACCCTCTCTGGGCACTGGTCCCAACTTTTTACAGGGCAACATTCCAGTCACTCAGGCAGTTCCCAATATAGTAGCTAGCAATAGCAGTATACTGGAGTATACTCTTTTCTGCAGCGTATGTCATCTGTGCTGATTTCCCATGAGCTACTGAGATCTTTGTTCAAGAGTAAACTGGCAAAATTGTGAGGCAGCCCAGATGAAAAAAAGTTTTAGTTACAGAAAATGGGATGTAGATAAAATGTAGATGCCTATGTCCAAAAGAGTGATTCTCTGAAATCCGTCCCTACCTCCATAGTACCTCATTTTGCCATTAAAATTGTGGGGCACCACAAGTTCTGCTTCTGTACATTGCTGGAAATAGTTCACTGTCTAATACCCCTGATTTCTATCAGGATGCATTAACTAGATGGTCTTACATGCTGGTATATTTTCCTTGGGACCAAATCTATGAGATGTGGTAGATCACACCAGATGCACACTTTATTGCCACAAAGAGTGCAATAAGCTACAAAGTGCCATATTACTCCACACAGAACAGCTGCAGGTTCTGCTAGTACGTTTACCAAGGCAAGAGTTTAGCACTGTAGCACTGCAACGCTGACAGAACTTAGCCTATATGGCAAAGGGGAGAATTTAATGCTGATCCTTGGCATTGAGACTATTTCTAATGCTAATTTAGTATTTTTTTTTCTTTCCTAGATTTTAAGCAATTAAATATAATGTCTGAGACTCCATTTATTAAATCAGAGTAGCACTGGCCAACCTCTAATAGCACGTATGGGGACCTGGTATGTTTATTGTGCATTTGGAATATTCTTGTGTTCACCAACAATGTAAATTATCTATGCAGAGGCACATTAAGCTTTGAAAATATTAGAGAAATATATTTGATCACACTTAGATGGGATGGATTAGAATGGATTTTGTTAAAAAGCGTAGGTCATGCCATCTGCTTTTGTAGATTCACCTTCTTTATTGTTTTTTTTTTGATTGCTCCTCAAATGTGGAATATATTTTTATTATAGTGTCACAGTAATGATATTCTGATGGTGAGCAATGCAAATAACTATCATGCCACTCTGCATCAACATTTTTTGCGTGGCACTGTAGGAGAGGACCAACTTTCTAGAAAGAACACAGTTATGATACTATTGTACAATGTCAGTCAACCAGTTGAAAAGTGTTTGATTGGTCTTCTCCAACTTTGTGATTTACCCCCATTGTCAACATATTGGAGTAAGTAATTGGAAGAATGTGAACAGCAGATTAACTCACCCAGACTGATGAACAATCCAATAATCATTCTAATTTTATATTATGTTTCTAATCATCCTGGGATCTCTGTGTGGTCTTCCTCTAATGAGAGGCCATAGATATATAAATAGGTTGCATTGTCTTAGTGCAATTTATGGTTTATGGCACATCTAAACTTTAGAGAACAGTATCATTGTTAACCAGGCACTTTTCTTAGCATCGGAGAGACTATGTTTTATATGTATAAGGCAAACTATTCCAAAGCAACTCTAATCTGCAGACCTTAGTGTGCTCAGAATTTCTGAATCCCAATTTGTGTTTTAACCGTATCATGCAGCACAAATAGTTTCACAGTTCCTATCTCTATTATATTTTGGAAGTACTTCTGGATAAAGATAAATGCTTTGGAATATTTCTTACTTGCACTATGTGAAAAGAGTTTTATTGGGGTTTCAACTAAAATATTTTGCAGGATGGAAGTATAGATTATAAAGGTTTAAAAACTGTTGTTCCAAAGTTGTGTGACTTTTCCACCTACACAGAATATTACATGCGTGCATTCTATATATACTGTATACTATGCATGAAGTATAGAGATAGCTGCATACCCATCTCAGAAGCTGGGAAACAATTTTCTTTAAAAGTTATTTTCTTTGTTCTGGAAAATTCACATCATATGTTTTTGTGAATCTGCCTTGGGCATCCAGCCTGATGTGGGTAGGTTGGCTCATGACTTCTTGCAGGATTTGAGCTTTCTTAGTCTTCTAAACCTACGTTGTGCCCACGGTGGTTCTTTGTAATGTATATTTTAACGTTTTTTGTGTTGCATGATGGTTAAATACTGGAGAAAACCTTCAAATAAGTGTAGAACATACCAATTTGTCAGAAGTAAACCAGGCAGATTTGGATATTTTAGGCAGTTTTGCCAAGCAGGGATTTGTATTTAACAATCGTCATTTTCTAATTGATTAGATCAGTCACAATTTAATATAAATTTCCCAGTGACGGGCTTCATGTTCCCATGAAATCAAGCCTTACTCAGCAGAATGTACTACTTTTACATAAAACAATGAAGTACTTCCAGGTCAAATAAATGTACCTTTGGCAAGCTCTTTTTATTTAAATAACATATTTCTGTTTTATCATTAGGGAGCAGTTAAGGTGATTTCTTCATATTTCATAGTTTAATTGTCACATTAAGTGATTTGATACTGCTGAGTATATGTAAGATCTGTCAGCAGGACTTAAATCCTGATTTAACCAAAATGTGTTTAGTAGGAGTGAGGCTGTATATCAGAGTCAGCCTTAAGACTGTTGGTATTTAAGCTGGTTAAGAGGAGAGAAGTATCTTTTTCATATTTAACCTCTAAGTTCTACAGTTGTATGTAGACTGCACACAGTATGCTTTAAATTCTCAGCTTTTCTTTTGTTTACATTTCTGAAGTGATAAAACAGAGTATGTGAAAAATCTGTGCAGTAGGGAATCTGTTTTTTACAGTTAGATTCATTTTTAAAAAGTGAGTCTGTTAAAAACCTTTGGTACAAGTTTATATTCAAAGCAATACTCTTAGTATGTGAAATGTAGTTGGCAAGTATTTTTATGTGTGCCTGTTAGTTTGCATGCATGATGCTGATCTGTTTTTTGTCCTAGCTGACGGTTATTATATCCTAATGGGTGCAACCCTGCACTAATGATCCTTGTGTATATAAATTCTTCTTGTTGTGAGCAGACACCATAGACCACATAAAAATGTTTGCCTCAATTTCCCTGCAAAAAAGGATCTCAGAAACCAGACTTGGCCAAGTAACAGATTTTTTAAAGGTAGAGGAACCCAATAAAATTACCAGCTTTTCACAGCATGAGTCTACTTCCTTTCGACATATTGTGAGGTGTAGGTGAAATATTCTAACTGAACTGACAGTGTAAGGAAGACAGCTAACTAGAAAGCAAGATAAAAGTAAAAACCACCAATGATGATTGATATTGTAATAGCTATTAATTGTTTTGGAGCCTCTTTTGTAGATTTATGATACTTCGCCTATATTACTTACACTTATGTGAGTCTTGATATAATGAGATTTAATGCAGTAAAGTATCATGGTTAAATTCACTGTATCAGGAAGAGCATTTTGAAAAACTTATCAAGGTTTATATTCATTTTAATAATGTTAATATACATATGATTAAAACTGGGTTTTGTTTTTCACAGAAAAATTAAGAAGCTTTTGTTCCTTGTAACTCTAAGTAAAAAGTAAAATAATTAGTTTCTTTGATCTAGCGTAATGGGGGTTTTTTAGCTGCCCCAATTCAAGTTAATTTACACAACATACTGTGAATGTATTGCACATGCTGTATTTTAAGAATATGAAGAATACTGACACACCTGTGAATTTGGGGATTTCTTCCAGCTTTTCAAAATCAATGCTGCTTTTTTAAAAAATGGGCCAATCTTCATAATTTTACATGTTTTCATTTTTGTCTTCTGCTCCAAATGTGTATGGCATTAAGTTCGATCAGTTTGAATGAAAAAAGATATAAGSACAAAAGATAAAGATATTAAAATACATAAAGATGAAATAAAGGAATCTGTGTGGATTTTGGCAGGGCTTCTGACTTTTTGGGAGTGTGCCTCTACATATTTTAACATCCTAAGATGTYCAGCTATCATTGAATTGAGTTCTGTGGCTAGATTTTTAACTGCAGCCTGTCTGCATGGACATTGCCAATAATAGCAGGACAGGTTGTATAGCAAGTAAATCAGAAAATATTTTCTTGGTACTTTTATACAATCACATACTTGTCCAAAAGAGAAAGTAATTCATATTAATGTCTCTTAACACTGATTATTATTAATTCTATTAAAAATGTGATCATTTATCAGATTGTATTTTACTAGTTTAATCTCAAGCATTTTTTGCTTTATCATGTCCCTTCAAAACAATGCTGATTTGTTAGAACTGGTGTTGAGTACAGAAACATAGATAAGAAAATATAGTGTTAAAAACCACTTTGTGGTTTTGGGGCCTTTTTTGTGACAAATCTCTGACTGAAAATTCCAGTTAGATGTACAAATCTTGATATTCTTATTAAAGTGTTCTTTTTTTCAAACTACTTCCTCTCATTGTAATAGTTCTGTACCTAAAAAAATCTACTATTAGTTACATGTTTTGCATTTCTAGTACGAGTTCAAATTACCTCCAATAAGTCGCTTTTCTAGATAATTCTGGACAAATAAATTTCTCCTTGTAAGCAGATTTTGGAATATTCCAAAATAGGATGGAAGTGAAACCACAAGGGGAAGTTTTTGAACTCAATATGCGTATTTTAAAATCTTAACAATTAAATACATTGGACTGTGAAACCAATCTTCCAATAGATTTTCCAGTCTCCTGGGTTCTTTTGAAATTTCATTGGATAATACAGAAGATAATGCAACTCATGGAACCGTCTTGCAAGAGCCAACAGATGATCTCACAGATTCAATCCCTAATGATTTTTCTTTAAACAAAGATTTTTGTCAAGTTGGGTTGTTCAGGCTTTATATTTGGTTACGCTCTTGAGCTTTTCTGAATCTTTCTGATAGGACAAAAATAGTTGGAGATACTGCTTTTTTTGACTGATACCGTCTTCTTCCATATAATTCTTTACTTCTAACCAAGGTGTAATGTCAACAGATGGAATCATAATTGACAGGCAAAATTTTAAAGCATTCTAAATGTCATTGGACCTTTTAATAAAATTAATTAGCCTGCCACAGAGAAAATTTACTAGCCTGCTGGTTAATTTCACAATGTAAAATCATGGGGTAGGTGGAAGAGCAGGCGAAAGCTTATTACTTTTAAATAATTATTTAAAGATGTGTGCCTTGCCCCTTTCAAACATGGATTGCAAATGCAGCAAGAGCTTTTAAAATCTTCTAAATTCACAAGCAGTCAAGTTTCCTTTGAAGAAATATAATATGGTTGAAATAATTAAAAGTTATCAGGTACTAGCTAATGATGAGTCACTGGTTATGTGGAAAATTGGTAGAGGCCTTAAACTTGATTCTTTTGGGATTAATGTTCCCAGTAACATTTAAACATAAGTCAGGAGTTCAGAAACTGTGCCCAGTCCCATTATGAATCTTGATGAAATGCTGGTTTCAGAAAAATTAAACATCTAAAGCTATTTCTATTCCATTGTGCATCTGTTAGCTTACTGGAATCTAACATTAGAGAGCATTAGAAAGCACTGTGAACCAATCCTATTTAGTTTTCAGAAGAGTCCAAATACATTGCCTAAATTGCAGTGGGATTTGCAAATGTTGGAAACACCTAATGCCATATATTCCAAACGTAGTAACATTTGGAACTAAGATAGGAAACATTTTGAGACTTTTCATTTTTGGTAATGAGGCATAATTAATCATTGAAGAGTATACTTTAGGTGTCTCTGTRTGATGTTTAAAAGTATTTATCTGGAAATTGTCATGTGGGTAGCTTTCTAGTGGATAAAGCTAACTCAAACATGAGCTGCTTTATGAAGATACCTTAAAAATCTGTAGCACAATCTTTTTGTGCTTGCAAATTTGCAAGTTGCAAATCTTGCAAGTTTTTCTACCTGTCTACTTTCCAAGATTGCTATCCCCAAGACAAGCAGATCTCCCTGTTTTCATAACTCCCTGATCTCCCATGCATATAGGGAGACCTAAATACCCTAACTCTTAATTCCTTCCTATCCAACCTTCTAAGCTACCATGAAATCTGTGCTGTTCATTGTCTGGTATCAATTGTTCTCATGTTCTCCTGCCTGGCCAGCTATGCAATCAGCTGAGTACCTGGCAGGTCATATCTTTGACTGCTGAGTATACTGGAGAGGAAAAGTAGAACTCCATTCTCCTAAGACAGAGTTTATAGTAAGTTCTTGCATGAATGCTATGACTTGAAGTCAGGACAAAAATGAAATGCTGAAAATAATAAAATATTAACCGGATACAAATATGTCCTTTAGCTAGGTCAGATCTCTTTAGTACATTTCTCAGGAAACAGAATTGAGCTCTTAAGTATGTTTTCTAGCATCTAATTTGTGATTGTATTCTATACAGCTATACTGTGTGTTGATGACTCCGTAGTAGATCTGGAAACACTGGAAGCACTATATGAAAATGTAAGTAAGCTGGGGTAAAGCTGTGCTTAATCACCATAGTATTTCAGACACAGAATAAGTAAAGTTTTATTTTATGTTGTCATTTTAGACTAGAGACATTATATAGAAAAAGTCTTTAGGGAATTTAACAGTAATAAAATGGGTAACATAAAAAAATACCCATTGACATGCTTATTTCTCTTATTGACTTAGTTCTTAAATGTCAGAAATTTAAAACAGTGGAGTGCTTTTGGAATCAGGTTAAAATGTAACAAAAGGCATAACATCTAGCAGTGTTCTCTCCTGAACTGCCTGAAAATACTGGTCTTACTTAAGGCCTATTTTGTGCTAACATGCTGAATTTTTCTCATTCAAGATGTAAGTGGCTAAAACATTTAACTCAGACGAGTGTGTTGCTGTCCTTATCCAAGTTGCTCTGTAGACTAAGTATATAGCATTCATGAACTGTGTGACTCTGAAGTTGCATGAAAGAATACATTTACACTTGGCTGTAGAGATATCAGAGCTACCTCTCTGACTTAAACTGTGTGAAGCATCCTATAGCAATATTTGCAGTGCTGTGCTCTACAAGGATGCTCTGCTTTGTGGCCATTGGTAGTAAATGGCACTACAAGGCACTGAAGGAATTTATCATGGATCTTTATGCCTCACTGTTTTGTATAGTCTAAATGTTTCCCAGTAAAAAATATAATTGTTACTTGCAGACAAACAAGTAAATTAGTAATTTATTAATTTGTTATTAATTAGTTATTAATTACTTTACATTAATTCACTCAGAGAGCACAAAAGGATGAACTGGAGAAAATCAAGCAATATTATCAGACTTCAAAGGAGGAGGAACTGAAGCTTCTGGATAAACCAGAACAGTAAGAGGGGTTTTTTGTAATATTTTATCATTACATAGTATAGTCCTTTGCTGATATGTTAAAAGGGATCTTGATACATAATTTTTGGTAGTTAGTTTTTAACTTTTTTGTGTATTTCAAGGTGTGATGTAAACTTTGCCTTTATCACATAACTTTTTTCAGACATGACAGATTCTACTATGTCAACTTGGACCACCAGAACTGATAAAGTATGTAGCCTTGAATCAATAAAAATTTCTGTTCCCATTCTCGCATTTGTAAAAGGTTTATCCTTCCCTTAGAGCTTTTAGGGCTAAATTAATGTGTCATAAAGCAGGGCCAGACTGATTTCGGTTGTTGATTATTTGAGAGAGCTACACAAACAGAGAGTTTTGGTGAGTCCTGTGACAAAGACATTGTGGTCATGCTGATTGAAGACCTACAAGGCTGATTCCACAGTTCATCTCCTGCGACTGTTGTGGGCAGTGACAACTGTTAGGCTGAAAAACTTCTTAAGTGTTGCTCCTTCTGTTGTAATAAACCTTAGACCAATGTGAAAATCACAAGAATCCATGAGCAGAATGGTAATCCGGAATTTTATTTTAGTGTATACATTTGATTTCAGATTTTGGCCTACCAGTGGTGTTTGTCTTCTGCTACTTTGCTACTTTTCCCTTTGTACTTCCAACCTCTTCTAATCACAGTGCAATTTCCTGCCCTGAGGCCTCTCTGCCATCTTGCTTCCTTTTCCCTCTTGTCTGTTTTTGTCTTTTCTGCTGTCTTTGGCATAAGAAAGGGTAGGGGGAGGAAGAACTGAAACAGCAGAGAGGGTATATGATTAGTTGATGTCAGAAGTATTACATTTTCATACCTTTTTTTCCCATTAAAATGTCAGTGGTGAAGAGCAGAATTTTTTTTCTCTTTCTCCTAACACAAGGCAGCTAAATACTCATTTGTGACTGTCCACTAGGGAATACGTTAATGTTGGGAGATAAAGCTATCACGCTTACTTTTGATTAAGAGTGGCTATCATTCTTGAGTGAGACTTAAGAAGACAAATATCTGTAAAGTGTATATACTAGCTTGTGCTTGCATCCCATATCCATGGCTTTCATTGTGTTGGCTTGGGGCATAAGAATACATTGTGTGACTAGTTGATGTTTTCCAGAGCTTGAATCTTTGGCAATCTGTTTGCTGTATGTCTGAGTGAAATAAATATTAATACATTTTGTGTTCTGGAGAATACGAATGTTGTAGAGCTCTAGAGTTATAAAAGGTTGTCTGTTTTTGTAAATTATAGTGGAGAGAGGTTGATCTTAATTAAACACAAAGTTGGATCTATGCTATCATTGTTCCATAGGATCTATGCTATCATTGTTCCATAATTAAAAGTAAATAAAGCAGTTACGCCCGATCGTTCAGAGTGAAATAGTAGTGTCAAAGACAAAAGCTACTTTTTATCAATTATTACTCTTTGTGTTCTCTCTGCAAGTCTTAATTATCCCATTTTTACCCTATTAAGCTACATAGGTTAAGAAAACTAGCTTTTTAAAATGTCGCCTCAAGGGAGAAACAGTTTGCTGATGATGCACTTATGTAAATTTTATTGGACCTTCAAAATAATGTCCCTTCTGAAAACTCAGTAGATCAGGTGCTGCTGGTTTTGTTGTCTAAGTCAGCCTCTAAGTCAACCTAAATGCAGAACTGGAGATTTGTTGGAACTGTACTATGCATATTAACTCCATAAAAGGTTAAAGACAGAAAAGTGCTAAATTTGTATGTGTGATTAAAAATATTTGCTACAGGGCATAAGCCTCATGTATTTTCTTTAATGAGGATCAGAACAAAAGTGCAAACTAAACCATTTATCAAATGGTTGCAAATACTAGCAATAGGCATTCATATAATGAAACCATTGACGTGAATTCACTGAAGTCTAAAGGAAGCCTTTGCCATTTTTAAATGCTTGGATTACCAGATAAATATAAAGCTTTAGTGGTATCACTGATGCTCTCCTGCACATGTGATTTTGATTTGTTTTGCTGGCATGTTAAATTCGCTATTGTTGGCACAAACTGTAAGTATCACAGCAACATGACAATACCCCCCCTAAATTATGCTTCATGATAATAGTTGTTAAAATGCTAATATTCATTAACATGATAAAGATTTATATGCACAATTGGCCACAATCTGGGGCTTTGCTAGCAGGATACAGATGCTTTAGCTAGTTTCCAAGAAGACTCTTTTAGTTGCAATATAATCTCTGTGAAGTCCTCTCTACTGTGAAAGAAATACTAATGAAGGAAATAGTAGCAAAATATGGTACTGAGCTTTCCTGTTTTGTATGTAGTTTGAATTCAGGAAGTAGTGATCTATTAATAATTGCTGTCCAATAATGCCATTTGCTTCTCTTTGAAGACCACTTTCCTTTGACTTCAGTTTAAATCCTGCTGGCTTACTTAGAAGCTTGTGGGATTACATACACCTTTATCCCCAAAAATTATTTCTAAATTTTATATTCTTCAAATGTGGAAAAATGTGAACTGATAAATAGTTTACCTGCATAGAATCAGCCTTCTTTGTCTGTCTTCTGGAAGAATGTTCTGTTACGCTAATAACATGGTAATATGCCTGGCTTGAAAGTACTCTCAAGTCCTTTACTACAAGGTTCTGGTAGGATAAAAGTGTTCTCAAGTAAAAGCATTTTTTATTTACAGTTTCTGCAGGAGAGGACCTCTCAGAGATGACCAGCAAATTCTCTATGTTTACTTTAGGCCATAAGAAGTGTAGCAATGAGAAATCCATCAAAAAGCTATGTCACTGTCATGTCATCATTACTTTAAGTCAAAATCATACTTTTCTCAGACTAAAATTGCAAAAATGACTGAACTAAGAGTATTCTTTTCTCTCCAAAAGTTTTGTTGACCTGAATTGGTGGTTTATCTTTGATAACCACAGATTCACGCCATGAGTTTGTGTTTAGTAACTACATTTGTGGTCACTAAGATTCCTTTTTGTGACAGATTTCAGTTATAAGTGTTCTGTCTGGATATTTACATTGAATACTTTGAATTCCAAAATCTGGAGACATTTTCTTTTTATGCTGATGCCCTTTTAACTCTCAGCACAATTATGTTGTATTCCAATGACCAGCAGTGTAAGAGATGGTTCCCTTTTCAAGGGAAGGCAAGAATATGTGTCATTTGACACTTTAAATTTAAACTTTCAAAATGTATGTATGTTAGAACTTTAGTGAAGCAGTTTGGGTTTTTCTTTCTTTTGTTTCTCTCACACAAAGTGCAAAGTATCTTCTTTTTTTCCTGGCAATACCATTCATTCCCAATAGGAAGCATTTTTATTAATACCAGCTTGGCATTTCTTTTTTTCCCACTGCTTAAGTGTGAGAGCCAAGCCGGGCCTCCCCAATCCTTCTCTCACAATAGATTTTTTCATCAGGCAAGAAAAAAAAAGAAGGAAAAAAATGATATTCCAATTAAAATGTAGTATTTCACACCAGCCACAGGTGGATTTTGCTGATTTTTTTAGACAGTCACTATGTATTCACCAAAGCATTACATGCATGAGAAATTTATAAAGCGGATTTAAAGATACTGATATTATTTATTATGAAAAAGAAATAATTTGGAGAAATCAGATGTATTGGCTTAAATAATTAAAATAAATTTAATAAGAATTCAAGCTAATAATGGTTCACAGAATTTCCCATAATTCAGTGAGGTAGAAAAATCTTTACGGCATTGCATTRAGGGGGATCTAAGGATATCTGTAGACAGGAGATTAGAAGAATGTTTCTAAAGTGATACTGGAGCAAAAGACAGCTTGTTTCTGGATTTCAAGACAGCATGTGTGTCACTGAAATCCTAGACTCAAAATGCACAAAGCAAATTATGCAGATCCTGTTATTATAAGAAATGTTAAAGCTTCTTGTGTTATTTACCAAGCTTTTACATTTTAAATTGAAGAAGAGAAAAGGGAGGAATTACTCATGCCTTTGGGATGCTTTCATTTTGTGATATCCGAACTGGAGTTGTTGAATATGCTTCTATTTATTTTTATTTACCAAAGAGTTAAAGGAATAAAGCTGGAATAGACTTATGAGGAAAGTGTATATATGAGGACAGATAAAAAGCAGATAAAGAGTTAGTAACTTTGCTGAACAGTGACTGAAGAGAGATATAATCTGCAAGTATTTTACAGCTAAGTACACGGCTAGGTGCATTACCATAAAACATGCTGCTATATAATTGGAAGTGTGGTGCAAATTAGTAAGAGAAAATTGAGGCTGAGCATCAGAAGAAATTTCTTGGCAGACGTTTTATATTATGAAATAACCTTGTAGGAATATATTGAGTTCCGTATTGCTGGGCACATTTTTAAGGGAAGCAAAAACACATGAGTGAAAACAGTAAATAGATAGTGTTTCTCTAGATCTTTCCTTTTCTTTTTCTTTTTTTCTTTTTTTTTAACTTATGATCTAGGTTTATGATTCTTCTATTTATTACTATGCAGCTGTGATAGTGGGTTAATGGATTAATGTGATAATAATTAATGTCTTGCCTTTTTCTTGATATTAATAGGATTTCTTAACACATTGAGCATAAAGAATATAACAATTATAAACTCTGTCAGATTTGATTCAAAATAGGAAAGATTGCATGTATATTTCATGATACTACAGCTTTGATCCATTACGTACCCCACAGATAAAAAATATAAAGATTCATTAATACTCTTTTTTTTCCACAGATTTTTATATGAGTTATCTCAGATCCCCAACTTCACGGAACGGGCTCAGTGTATTATCTTCCAGTCAGTTTTCTCTGAAGGGATAACATCAGTGCACCGGAAAGTTGATATCATAACTCGTGTTTCCAAGGTAAGTCCTAATGAAAGCTAAATAAAAACAGAAATATATTTTCGAGTATTCATGCTTCTTTTTTAACCATAAGTGATGAACCTTAAGCCTGGTTATTGGCTTTTCAGGAAAATAAAAATATATTAAATTTTTTAGCTGCTTATAAGAACAAAAGGAGGAGGAAAGAGGGAAGGTGAGTTGTGTGTGTGCTGTCCTATGCTCCACATAGGAAAATTTATTTTTATTTGAATGGCAGATTTTTATTACTTTGCACATTAAGTAGAGTAATAGATAATCTCCACGAAATAGAAATTAAATATCAGACTAGCTTAGTACAGGGCCTTGCAAACTTACTTTTTTTGCATATCACTGTTGATGCCATCAGCAATAGATGCCTGTCACGTCCATTAGCTTATTACTTTCCCCTGATATCTATATATTTCTGTTAACCCTGATACAGCAGATTTTTTAGTACCTGACAAAGCTTTAGCTAAGATTTCTATACTATGAATGACTAAAGACAAGATTTTGAAATTATAACAAATAAAACATGAAAAGTAGAATGAGATAAGAATTAAAAGAGAAATTAAATAGTGACCTAAGGGTATAACATCCTGGCTAGGACAGTTTTGTTTTGTTTTGTTTTGTTTTTTTCCAATGTGAAGATTAGCTTTTTATTAACTTTGCTGCCACAAAGTACCCATGCTCTACCCCTTTGGATTCCTTTGCATATTCTAACAATAAAAATAGTTACTTAGTGTTTCCTTTCCAAAGGAGACATAAATAATGAATCGGTTTTGTATGAGATCGGGAAAGTGGTATTGCCCTCAGTTTACTTATGAGGAGCTCACACTACAATTGATTTATCCAATGTGTAGTACAAGGCTACATAGTTAAGAATTAGGCCCAAGGCCTCAAATTCTCAATTGAGAAGATAGATGTCTTTATTTGTAAATTAAAATAATTTATTAGTTCTCCACTGTGTTTCTAGATTTCTTTTCTGTTTTGAGGTATAGAAATTTAGTCCTTAGCCCTGGTATGTCTGCATTAAGCACGGATCCAGAAATGTGAATTTCCAGAGCACCAGGACCAATGAGAAGCAGACTGAATATGACAGTCCGAGTCTAACCTAGTGGCAGTAAAAATAGCACATCTCCATTTGACTGTGCATTATGCAAACTCATGATAAACCACCTCGTCTGTAAGATTTTTTAAATGCTACTAAGAATGTTCAGTAATCTTCTTCCATTAATCTTTTTGTCATCTACATAGTATATGATGCCATATAATTTGCTTCATATGGATTAAGTTAAACATAGTATCTTAGGCAGGTACAGTCTAATAAATGCTTCTCTTACATGTTTGATTGTTGTACCAGTTTTAGCTTCCTTTCCCTACAGGGGTAAAAACACACAAGAAACAAAACCTCTAGCAAAAAATAAAATAAAAAAAGCTTTCTTATATTAGTGATTAGAATTTTTGTGCCAACGGAAGTTACAGACTAGTATCCATTTTCCAGGCTTTGCTGAACATGACAAGTGTAAAGGAAATTTTAGGTTTGATTCTGGCTTTTGGAAATTACATGAATGGCGGGAATAGGACCCGAGGTCAAGCTGATGGATTTGGTTTGGAAATACTCCCCAAACTAAAGGATGTAAAAAGCAGAGTAAGTACTCATTTTTAATTAAAGATAGTTTTTCTCAAGTGATCTTTTTTTGTTCCGTCATCTGTCAAAAGTTAATCTTTTCTTATTTCTTACTATTCTTGCTTGAAAGAGCAAGGCACTTTGTACCATTTTCTTGCTATTTTCTCCCAACTTTTCACCTCCTTCTCCTGCACGTGTGCATATTTCCATAATCTCCAATTTCTCCTGTTCAATACTGCTAGAATAATTATCTTATGTGAGAACTTCTGTGTGTCTCTCTTACTAGTAGGGACTTAATTACAGTAGGTTAGAGAGCAGTGAGAGAGCACAGACTGCTGAAGTTTTCTCTAGTAAATGTCCCCATTCTTTTTTCTTGCTCTTAACTTAAGGTAGCTCTATGTGAGTAAAAATGTTTTAAAAATCAGGTTTAAAAACAAAATATCAGTAAAGGTTCGGTGTAGCATATACACTAAGGAATTATACGTAAAGTATATAAATATATAATATACAGGATTTTCGTCCTCTTCATAGAGGTGTGTCAGACCCAACAAGATATTTTCAGTCTTTTTTTTTGAATTGGCAGTTAAATGGATGTAGGGCATGAATTCTGAATGGCATGCACGAGAAAGTGCTCATAGATGGCAGTAAATTATTTTGTCAAAAATTGAGAACTGCTAGCACATTTTTGATTAGTCATGCTAGGATCAAAGTCAGGCTCAAACAAACTCTGGACACCTTTTGAGATGAGGTTACTTTGTTCCTTATTTCAGTAGGGCAGAGGAGGAGGTGCTAGATAACGTAGGCAATGGAAACACTGCTCAAAGTCATTCTTTGCCAAAGCATACCTAGATACCACGGATATATGACGCAGCAAAGAATAGGAGGTATTTTCTGCTGATGCTGGTACAGATTTGGAGGGTGAGAAAAAAACCTGTTCTTCCTCTTTTCCTCCGTGAAGTGCTGTCTTGAACTATAAGAAAGGTAGATTTAAGGCTTTTGTTCCCAGTTATGCTTCATGTACGTAGGAATGTGTTTGTGAGACAGGCAATGTCAGGAAAGCAGTATGTCTAGGGAGCTTTTTATTTTACTTGTGAATACCATCATTAATAGAGTGTAAAAACATTTTTAATGAATTGTACAGTAAGCAACGTATTAATGAAAATTTTTCCAATGGATTTGAGTCCTAAAGACATTGAAGTGCTGGAGTGTGTCCAAAGAAGAGCAACAAAGCTGGTGAAGGGTCTAGAGAACAAGTCTTATRAGGAGCGACTGGGGGAACTGGGGTTGTTTAATCTGGAGAAGAGGAGGCTGAGCAGAGACCTTATCGCTGTCTACAACTACCTGAAAGGAGGTTGTAGCGAGGCGAGTGTTGGTCTCTTTTCCCAAGTAACAAACGATAGGATGAGAGGAAACAGCCTCAAGTTGCACCAGGGGAGGTTCAGATTGGATATTAGGAGAAATTTCTTCACCAAAAGGGTTGTCAAGCACTGGAACAGGCTGCCCAGGGAAGTGGTTGTGTCACCATCCCTGGAGGTATTTAAAAGACGTGTAGATGTCGTGCTTAGGGACATGGTTTAGTGGTGGATTTGGCAGTGTTAGGTTTACGGCTGGACTTGATGATCTTAAAGGTCTTTTCCAACCTAAATGATTCTATGATTCTGTGATTCTAATTCTTACTTTCCTCTTCATTGCAATGGTTCAGCTGTTCCCTGTGACCGCTTTTCTTCCACTCCTACTCCATGGACAAGACACAGCACAAGCTGCAGCTAAACTAGAACCAGGCCAAGTTTCCCAGTACTCAGGTGTTCCTTGGTTGGCCAGCTGCCATGAAGAAAAATGTAAAACAGCTGAGCTTTGCCTGACTTTTCTCATAGAAGTACTAATTTCAGTCTCGCTCTTCTATTTAACCATAAACTTGTAAGAATTTAATTATCTTTGGGCCTTTCCAATTTGRCTGAATTTAGCCAGCATGTTCCAAAATTATGAGTTATGAAAAGGAGTGATAGATATACAGTATAATTGCATAAGACTTGTTCCTTAGCAAAACAAGCTAAAAAATTACAGTATTTACAGTTTCCTGGTAGCCAAAATAAATATATTATTAGTTTAGACTAGTCTCCAAAATGCATAAAAACTCAAAGGGGCCAGCTGCTACAGGCAGACATGAAACCTCAGAGATAATTGGAAGACTGTATTTGCAAGGAAGAAGAATGCAGGGTCTTGTATATTTGAACACTAAGGTATCCTTCCTGTGTCCCGTTATTCCCTTTTTGGGAATTGCCAGCAAGCAATATTACGTCTAGGTAAGCTGAATTCCAGGAGCTAAGGTACAGAGTCAATGTTAAATATCTCTTATTTCACATACAAGTCATTTGTTGTCACATGAGCCTAGAAAGTTACTTGATATAGAGATTTTTTAAAAAATGTAGCTCATCACTTCAAAATCTCTGTGTTTTGTCTTCTGCAAATACTCTTTAAACCAAAGTAATAGGTTTGATAGTTTATCATATAGAAAATAGAATAACAGGTGTATTTTACTCTAAAAGAGCAATCAAATGTTCATGAGTCACCTCAGTTCCTTTTTGTCACATGACCTGCCAACAACGTCTTTTAAAACCGTTATACAAGCAGAGTGGCTTTGTCTGCATGACAGCAATGACTTGCTTAGTTAAGAATTTTGCTGGTGTATGATATTAATAAAATATAATGTGCTGCAGGCTCTAATATAGGCGAGGCAGCTCTGTACAGGAAGTCAGACGTTGTTCACATACAAATGTTTGTCCTGATTCCTGTGAATATACAATATGAAAACACATCCAAAAAAACTTCAAATACATTCCAGATATAATTCCCTCTCTTATGATTCTTTCATGTTGTTGAATGGTACCCTGTAATGTATAAGTCGCAGTTTTACACTTTTCCTTTAGTTCATCTGGCCTATGCTGACCCAATGACTTGTAACAAAATAAAATAATGTTGTGTACAGTTGTTGTATGCAGGACCATGGAAATGGTGATTCCACAAAGTGAGTATTAAAATTCATATTTATAAGGCAACAGGGCATGAAATATACTTGTTAGGTACATGCTGTCTGGTTTTATATTTGGAGTAATATATGAAAAATACCTATGCCTCTTTCAGATCTTCATTATAGATGAATTGAGACTAAGGGAATCAAGAAATTCAGTTCACCTTAATGTATCTGAGGTGACTGTAATATTTAGTTAATATTAGATTCAAGAATAGTATTATTAATTAATATTATTATTCAAGTTAATATTATTATTCAGTAATGCCTTGTATTACTAAAAAAAGATACGGGGACAGCCTCTCCCAAAGCATGTTTTCTTACCTCGTATTTAGAACCAAAAGAAGCGCTAGGTCCTGTGGTGGTACGATCAAGCCTATGCTATAAAAGATTGATTTTTTGGTCAGTAATGCTAGGGCTGAAGATATTGTAAGTCCTATTTCTCACAGCAATATAAAATAATAATATATATATTTTGAAATAGAGTAAGTTTTCACTTACTTGAAACCGTGTTAATCACACACGTTTTTAATAATATGTTTATTTTTTCCTAGGATAATGGTATTAATCTTGTGGATTATGTCGTCATATATTACCTACGCCATTGTGATAAGGTAAAAGATTCATTTGCTGTATCAGCCTCTCCAAAAGTAGGTTTCTTTAAGAGATTGTAAAAGGGTTTGTATTAGCTTTTTTAAAATCTGAACACAGTAGCTCTGATGGAAAAATAAAATCCATTTCTTTTGCTTTCTTATGATAGTTGTGGACCTCAATAGGTCTGAAATTTGCTGTCGGTTTTATGATAAGGCTTTGGAAAATTTTACTTTAACTGTTGAACCACTGCAGGCAATTGCCTGTGACTGTTGCAGACTGGACAGGTGGTCACTCCAGTCCTGTTTTCTTACATCCTGGTTACTGTAATATTGTAAATCTTGTTCTGATGTGGTAATAATGGAAGACAGAAGCATGGTTTCTCTCTCATGACAGAATGCAAGGACAGGTTGGTATTTTAAGATAGGCGAGTCAGCTGATGGGGATGAAGTTAGAGGTTGAAAATGTGGGAAGAGGTGTGGCTGCTGCTTTGAGTGAGTTACATTTATAAGGCTTTTTGATAGATATCAGCAGTGCCCAAAGTTTTTGAGTGGAAAATTTGAACTATTGTCTTTTAAATGAAAATGTCACTATTAATTGATTTTAAGTATGTAATTGCTTATTTTTGAGATTAAGAAGATTTACCTAATCTTTGAAACTAAGACCAGTGTAATTTTTCATGGCCTTATGTCTGGTTGAATACAAATAATTTTTCCTTTTTTTCCTTTTTTCCCTTTTTTTTTCTTTTTTTTTCTTTTTTTCTTTTTGGTCGTCTTTTTTTTTTTTTTTTTTTTTTTTTTTTTTTTTTTTTTTTTTTTTTTTTTTCCCCTTTTTTTTTTTTTTTTTTTTTTTTTAATTCTTACGTAAGAATGTTGAGTTGATGAGTTAGTAGTCATGAGTATTTTTTCCAGGAGTAAGACTAAAGTAAGTGAAGACTAAAGTGAAGACATTTCCCTGCCTGTGGCAGGGGGGTTAGACTAGATGATCTTTAAAGGTCCCCTTCCAACCCAAACCATTCTATGATTCTGTGATTCTATGATCTCTAACGCTGGAGGGTGTCTATGTCAGGAGCCTGTGGAACAGCTCCTGGGGCTGAGCTGTAGAGGAGATAAAAAACTAGCAGATGTGTAGATCTGTACTTGTTTTCTTTCTTTTTTTTTTTCTTTTTTTTTTTTTTTTTCCCCCGGAAGGAAAAGAAGCGTCATTACTTTAACCCATCTAGCCTGTAACGTTTCTCAGTTCTCAGGGTATTGACATATGTATTCTTTTCTCCTTTTTTAATAATGCTGAAGCTAATGCTTTCTAATTCATTTATTTAAATATTTAATATTTCTGCAAACTTTCTACTATACTGTACTTTTACTTCAGGGAATTTTGTAGAACAAAACAGTTTTTCTTCCTTGGGGGGGAATGGACACAGTGTAAATGTCATCCATTGTACCTTTTTCCCCCTGAATATTCATATCTTTATAATAATAAAATTATTTTTTCCCTGTTCACAAAACAGTTAGTTCTCCAACCTATGAGTTTTCCTTTATTACAGACTGAAATCTGTGCACAGGTAGTATTTTAAACTCAGTAGTATATGCTTATACACAGCAATGTCATATTAATACCATTTATATACTTTACTTGTTAAATTTCTACTGGAGATATTGCTTTGAACTTGTAAAGTTTTTTTGTTTTGTTTTGTTTTACTTCTGATTTTTTTTTTCTTACTGTGCTAAAAATAAGGTATATACTTAGGAGTTCCATACAGACATTAACCCATGTGATTTATTTAGCCACATAAACCTTCAACTGTATATTTTTATCTGTATAAAATACTTCAGGCAATATATAAATATTGGTTTCAATTTATGCTTATAAAGCGTGTGTATATTTAATGAATTGGGAGAGAATGAAACCACAACTTTTGGCATAAGATCACTTGTTGCATTAAAATAGGCATTCATGTTACCTGTTTTTAAGAAACTTCTAATCCCTTATCTAAACTTTTATTGATATAAAATGAACTGAAATGTTGTGAGCTCAATGTTGTTTCATAGTTTAAATTGAGCACAGTTTGCTTTACAACATCCAAAAGGAAGATTCCACACTCAGAAGGGTCAGGATTTCATCTTGAATGATATATATGTTGTTTTAGCAAGAATGATTTAAAATATATTATTTTTGCAGTTTTATAAAAGTGTTTCATAGATGACATTTCAAAAAAAGTAATTTATTTCACTGCAAATGCATTCAATTTTCATAGTGGCCTGTTTGTTTGTTTGTTTGTTTAGGAAGCAGGAACAGACAAGAGTATTTTTCCTTTACCAGAACCACAGGATTTTTTCCAGGCCTCCCAAGTTAAGTTTGAAGACCTAATAAAAGACTTAAGGAAACTGAAGAGAGATCTAGAAGGTAACTGGGAACTTTCACATTTGTTCTGCTAACAACAAAGTGCCATTTAAAATGTGACCTTTATGAGGTTTTCTTATTGCTAATTAGGTTTATAGTGTTGATTCATTTAGAGTTTTTACACTGTGGCACAAATTACTCACATAAATTAGAAAGAAAAAAAAATTCAAACTCATGACTTAATAAAAATGAAAGTAAAGTTACTGAAAAGTAATTTTCCCTTTTACAGTCGAAAGGCCCCTAAAGAAGTCTTTCTGACATTTTCTTTAGTTATGTGTGAATTTTCCTCTGGCTTCTCCAGAACTGTGTGTTTAACTGTAGATATCTGTAAGTTCCATAACATAAATACTTTCTTCAGTACTTGTATAACAACAATTTAACAGCTACAAGAAAGAGTTGAATACTATTAATGTAGAAATAAAACACAGCTTGCCAAGGCACAGCAAAGGGAAGTGGAAAGCTCCAGTTCAAAATATTTTCACCCTGGGACATAAAATAAACATTTAAAAATGTTTATTATAAAGAGGGGCTCAGAAACCCAACTCATCTATCAATCAAGGTACTGAGTGGAAATAAAGTAGGAAGGGTTGCTCTCTAAGTGTTCCAAGCAGTTTCATTTTTATTTTATGCTTCATATGACTTTCTAAAATAAATCCAGCAAATGATGACTGAATATTTTAAGCCTGTCTTTTTTGTTAAGGAAAAGTTGCTACTTTTACTGAAGCACTTTTGTGTAGAAAGTGGAGTTTAGGGGGAGAATCTGCATAAACGCCTGTAAAAACTTCTCCATTTACATTTACACTTCTGCATCAAAATGGAAGAGTCCTTTTAGAATCAGAGTTGAACAAGATGACAGTTTTTAATTTTTTTCAATGTAAGGCAATGAAAACCATTACAAAATAATTTATCCTTACAGTTAGAAATTGCTGGATTAGGTCACTGCCGTCTTTAGGATAGTTTCAAAGGTTAACAGTGGTAGGAAAGTATCAGTTGTTGTTTGTTCGACCCGGGCATGAGTGAGTGCTCTATCTCCTCTCATCGCTTGGCCCTGTAAACCCCTTGGCCTGCCCTCTTTTGGGCTAGTTTGTGCAGAAACATGATCTGTGTTTGATCTTGTACTTTTTCAGCATGTAGTCCTGCTGTCATGCATCTTAGTCTTGCAGRATCTGTATTGAGGCTGTGACATTCACATCATATTTGTTCTACATTGCAAAGACACAGACAGCAAGTAGGAAAAGCTAAACACTTTAAAATAAAAACTGCAGCTTTCTTGTAATCACTGATTTCTATTTTCTAAAACAAATTTTCTTAGGTATTTATAGAAAATCTAGAAAAACTG
Source organism: Phoebastria nigripes (assembly GCA_035582835.1). Lineage (NCBI taxonomy): Eukaryota > Metazoa > Chordata > Aves > Procellariiformes > Diomedeidae > Phoebastria > Phoebastria nigripes. Next base: position 162,156 of record JAYKAV010003231.1, read on the forward strand.
TTATGTTGAGGTTGTTTTCATAATTCTTCTTTGTAAAGATGTATTTGAAACCCAGCCAAACCAATTAACATATAAAGTTAATGACAGCAAAGACTTGAAACAAAAAAGGTTGTGGAAATGTTTTCAGATGTTGGTATTTTATCACTCAGAAATATGCAACAGAATTCTAACAAGCATTCCTGTGATTAGTTTCTCTTATATTTAAACGAAGAAACAATCACTCATATAAAAATGTTGTATTTCTTTCAAACATTGCCTTTCAAATTTTTTTCTTCAGATAATGCTGTAGTTTATTTTTAAATCAAAATTTTAATTGAAGAGTTTATAATTTTAACACGTACAACAAAGATTTGATGAGTCTCTGTAGTTTATTGTAGCCATTAAAAAGTTGTGGCTGCTGGCAGAATACCAGTGAAAGTCTAAAGCTGAAACAGATGTGAGTAGCAGAAACCAAGTCCAGAGAAGCGTCGGGCCCAGCTATCCAGACAGGCGCGGCCCTTCAGATGTAAATAATTTGAACAATATTAACTGGGGCTGCCTGTGTTATAGGGTACATTGGATTTATTTCACAGTTTGGTTGGCTAAGGTAGTCTTAAACAGATTACTTGGAAGTGGGATGAGACAAAGGTAATAAATGAAAGAGGGGTTTTCTTGTGTGCCATTAGGGAACGAACTAATGTTCCTGTTAGTGACTTACTTTTTTTCTGAGATTTGTACAGGATGATTTAAAAAAAAGATAAATACCACCTCTTGTGCCTGAAATGGCAATTTTGATAGACACTTTTCATAATAGTTGACATTCAGTATTTAAAAATATTTTTTACTAGTTTATCAAGGCATTCATTTACCTTTCTATCATGGATATTAACATAGAAAAGATTGAGTTATTGTGAGTGGCACATCTTAATGGTGTAAACCTCTGGTTTGAAATACCTAGACACTGTGGAACCAAAAGTTCAAATCTAGATGGAGCACAAACCCTTTCATCCTTTGCAGATAAACAGATTGAGTTGCATACAGTTTGCTATTTTGAAGTCTTTCAGATTAGACTTTAAAGGGACAGACTAACTTTAGTCTGAAGGGATTAGACTAAAGTTTGGCTCAAAAATTCAAACAAATTTTTGGAGAACCTTAATCCAACAGGTTTTTAACACATATTCCAGAAAAAACTTTGTAATCATGAGCATTTTTAGGTTAAAAAGAATGATAAACAAAAATATGCATTTAATATAGGCTTTTAAGGGGAAAGAAGTGCAAAAGAATGCAATATTAAATAGTGAGATGAAAATTTTAGAATGAAATCTGGTTCCACTTTAAAGTCACAGGAAAAAGAAATGTTTTCTGTAAGCTCAGGTTTTCGCTCCAGGTCTGTATAGTCAGTGTATTTCCAAGGTTTTCAAATATTACACAATAGCRTAAGCAGATACATTTATTCATTTAACAGGTATTAGCTTTCCAGTTAATCTTTATATTTATGGAAAAAAAGTTTTTGCTTTGCATCAATATTTTAAGGTTGTAAGATATCTTATTCCTTGTCTAGGGCAATGATTTCCACTTTTTCCTTTCCCTATGACCAAACATGATTTCCCTTCTAGTCTGGACAATGCCACTGGATTGGTATTCTTTTGCAATAAGCACAGAATGTTTGAAATGTGTAATCATACGAAGATTTTTAGAAAGAAAGCCACTTTACCAAAGTATGATAGACTTGTATAGGTTTTACCATGAACCTTTTATTCATCTCTCTCCGAAGTGGAACAATCTTAATTATTCAAAATTAGTTGCACTGTAGATTGTTTCCATCTGTCATACTCATTGCTTTTCTTTGCAATACAGTAAAATTTTAAAATGCTGCTCCATTAGTCAAAAGAAAGCAATATTAGATTCCTTGTGTCATTTACTGTAATGTTCGTTATAACTTCTTAGTATTCTTGACCTTAACAACTGAAAGAGCAAAGAAATTTATTGAATGGTAAAAAACGGAAACTAAGGTAGGTCCACTCTGAATACTTTCAAGAGTCACACCTTTATTTCTCATAATTAATTAAATTTCCTATGAGATTGTAACATTCTGATCCCATTGAAAATCCACATACCTTTTGCTTTCACCTTCTTTCATGACCACCAGTAGAGATACTATTTGCCATTTTCATACTAATATTTTTTCAGTACTGTATATATGTTATAAATTTTTACTAAATTAACTGAGTGTATATGAGTATATATGTAGGTGTTTACACACACACATACATGACTGAAGCGAAATAATTTAATCTAAAATAGAAACAAGACTTCATGGATCAGCTACCTATAATAATCAGTTGGATTTCAGTACTCCAGGAGATATTTCAAATTTGGGACCTCTTAACCTAATTGTTGACAGATCTGTATCTTGCATAAGTATGTTACCTCCAACTTTTCCACATTTAAGCAGTGGAACTTCATCAAAACTTCAGCTTATGGCAACACCATCTTGTAAAATTGTATAACCCTTATAAAAAGATTAAAAGGGAATCAAGTAAAACTGTGCATGAAAAGTTGAGAAATGACAATGTTACATTGGCTGTTTTCACATTGCTTTTCATGCAGAAGCATTACAAGTATCTYAAAATCATAGAGAAATGCAGGCTGTTTGGTTGGAAGGTACCTCTGGAGTTTCTGTGGTCCAAAGCCTTTGAGCAGGACTAACTTCATATTTAGATCAGGTTGTACAGGGCCTTAGCCAGCTCAGTTTTGAATCTAAGGATGGAAATTCCAACACCTCTCTGCACACCTGTTCCAGTGCTGAATTATTGTCTTGAATATTTTTCCTTATCCCTTGTGAGAATTTCCTGTGCTGCAACTTGTGACTATTGCTCCTTTTTCTTTAGATGTCCATTTCTGGGAAAAGTCTGGCTCCATCTTCTTTATAGCTATTTGTTAGATATTTSAAGCAAAAACCTAGATCCCCAGTTAGCTTTCTGTTCACCAGGCTCAGCGTACCTGGCTTCCTCTGCCTCTTCTTCAAGTGCTTCATTTTATTTTCATTCTCAAATGGCAGCATGACAATATATATATTATTTTTCAGATATGAATATGTGTGTGTATGTATAGTCATATATATATTCTTTTTCACTGAAACAGATCCAGTACACTGGATGTGACTAGCATGGTGTTGCCATATTGATACTAGCATCATAATTAACTAACCCTGTCTCTTAGCATGGCTGACTAGACCAGACTAAACTGTTGCATCTACATTGCTGTCATTCAGTGCCTCTTCAGGGAGCTCTGTATCACATTATATTGCAAAGTGGGTATGTGTTACAAAATTAAGACAAGAATGGAAGATAATTTAGAAATGAGAAATCAGTGGAAATTGAAAAAGGTCACTCATTCTTGATTCCTGCAGCCACTGTCACTACAAACAGAGACAAGGAGGAAGCTGCAAAAAGAAAAAATAATCAGTTCATGCTCATTTAAGACTAAAACTCTCTGATTTTCCTGATTTAAAATCCTGAACAACATCTGTTTTTATCAAGGATTATAAGGGAATATATTTACGAATAGGAAAATATACAAAAGCAGAAAAGTTTAATCACTATTATTCACAAGAAGTTAATTTAAAGTTCTTAAATGTGTGTGTTTGCATCAGAGTCTTCAAACTGAGTTAAAGGTTTTTGCAACAAAACGTCCGCTAATTAACTATAAACCATTTTTGTTCTAGAAAGATTAATTGATGTTTTCAGTTAATGAACTGGGACATTTTCAGCTTTTGCTGGATTTCTATGTAAGCACAGATGGAGAAATTAATTGAATGTGTTATTATTTATTCAGATGGAATGATATATTTAGTTCATACATAATATGGCCTTAGATAAAGTCTGTTTTATGGAATAGAGTTTTAGTATAATCATGATASAGTGTTTATCAATAGGGCAATGATTACAATGTTGAGAGGTTTTGTCTATTGTTTGATTTGCTTTACAGACAGTAAGGTTACTGGATCACATCATGAAAATTCTAAATATTAGATCACTTTGAGTATTAACTTTCTAAATAATTTGTTGGATCAATAGATATATCTCAGTAAAGGTGATTGTTTATTCATTACAGGAGGATAGTATTCAAAAAAGTATCAAAGGCCTTTTTCTAAAACATTTTCAACCAATCGAAGCCTTAGTCTAATTTAAATGAAATGTTTTAAGTCAATTTAAAAGTGGAATTTAGAAATCTGAGTCACATACATATTCTAGAAAAATTTTCCCAGCAGGAGCAGAGAAGTTGTATGATACTTTCCAGGAACCAGTCACTTTAATTTTCTTCATGTTAATTATACTTTTAAATTTTAAAATTCACCTTAAAATTTTGGAAGTGCAGGCAAATAGAAATTTGAACTGGGTGGTGGAACATGAGGAGCCAAATAGGTGCATGTGTTATTTCTTTAGACATTAGCATAAATGGAGCACATTGTTTTGTAGCTGGTGAGTATCGCTATATTTTTGTACTGTCCAACATTTACATGATATATTTTGAGGCAATGCAGAATGGTGTAAGGAAAAGAGCAAAGGACAGCTTCGTACAGGAACAGTTATTTTGTCTTCCAGAGTTGACAAAATGACACTTTTTCCTTCTCAGGGTTTTCTGACCTCTTTTTGAATAGTCTCTTGCCTCAGCAGATGAGATATATTTCAGTTTGTTTTGATTTGGCAAAGATACAACACAGGCATTAAAAAACACATTTTGTGTATGTGCATTGGATTCTATTTTACAATAAAACTAACATTTTGACAGTGTTCCATTGGTAATGTTCATATGTGAATACATTAAGTGGAAATTTTCCTAAGTGGATAATTTCTTAAAATTCCATTAGATGTTCTAGTTTGTGATAATAGAGAATAGTATGGAATGGTTTTAATAAGATTCAGAAATATAATAGAGGAGCAAAGCAATGATGTTTTAGAAGAGTTTATTCCCTCTGTCTGCATGTGTGCACAAAGGAGGGAGAAAGCTTTCTGTTGGTTAGACAATGGCATGCTGTTAATTTTTTCTTTTATATTTTTTCCTTTGGCTAAAGAATCCTCAGAAATTTCTTGTTAAAAATCATTCTGCAAATTTTAAGATTCTAAAACGAATCTTGGAAATACCACAGTTACAATTTTCTGTGCACTTTTCTGTGTGCCCTTTTATATAAATAAATAAATATATGTGCGTGTGTGTTAAGCTTTAGTTACCTAACTATGTAGTATACATCTGGGAGCAGGTAGTGTACATCTGGGAACAGGAGGAGTATTGTCCCTATCAATGCATATGATGGATAATGAATAATGTAGTTTGGAGAGTGTATAATACTAGTGTTGGGAGGAACAGTGACTTCATATTTGTGGATCTCATCAGCTTTTCCTCTTTGAGGGCGTATGCAGTAAAAGAAAAGGCAGATTTCTGCTAGAATTGAGGCGGTTGCTTAAATATTTTCTGCCAGTGACCAAAGATTGAAAGTACGTTAATTCAGACAGTGGGATACAAATTAGTAGTAGTGAGGCTAATTAGCACTTTGAGAAGTGTTCCTGCTAATATTGTAGGTAGTTTATGAATTTACATGATTTTAAATCTAAGCAGRATGCTCTAGCTGAACCAAAGCCATAAACTTGGTAGAAGAATTAATTAGGTGGAACTTTATGATCTGTCTTGCACAGAAAATCAGAGATCCAGCAGTACAGAGGGAAACAGGAGATCATTTCTCCGGCCTCTACAATTTCAGCTCATAAACATACARTTTCAGCCATTGCCCAGCAATTCTCTTCTATCTGATCCCTTGTTCAGTATGCTAAGTAATAGTGTGTTTGTGTGTTTGAAAGGTCTTTTTTTTTCCTAGCACTGTAAGAATCTTAGCTCATCTGATTAAAAATATTATTTCCTCTTAAAAATTTTGTCTTCCTCTAAATTAGCCAGACAAGACTCTTCAATTTCAAAATACTCATTTTTTGTATTGTTCAGACAGAAGGGAAATGTTCCGATTTCTCAGTGGGTTCTGCTAGCGCACATTTCTACACTCTTTCTACATCGTAATGATGTGCGGAGGTCTGTATGTTTGGATCCTGACACTAAACCAAAACTTTCTACTAATAATGTGTGCTGGAATCACTTAAGAAATCTTACAAAGACTTGACTGGAAAATTATGAGGGTTTAGTCATTATATTAATTTATATATGCTGTTCAGTCGCTTGCAGTATACTTCTCTGCTGAAGGGTGCGCTGAATGTAAACTACCATTTCAGAGAGAATACATTAACCAGARTCTCAGATATGTTGCTATGGTGTGAAAAATATTTAGTTTTACTAGCAATCTTTGTTCATTTTGTTAAATGTATTCTTAGGAAACAATCTTAACAGAAAGGTTTTAAAATTATTTATATAAAATGTTGATACCCTTTGACAAAATGAGGAGCAAAAAAAATTTTTCTTTTAGGTAAGTTGAAACTAATATAGGCCTGACAGTTCCTCTGCATGCCATCACATATTGTAAAAGTTCAAAATGTTGTTAAACTTAAAAGAAAAAAATGAAAAACCCTCACAAATCTTAAATCTGAAAGGCAAAGCCAGAATATCCCATCAAACTTGTGAGAATTGTCAAGATGTCTGACTCTCAGCTTCCATTAAAACTCCATTAGAAGAGGTGAACTTTACAGGGTGTTTTGTATGCCACTAATTCAATTATTTCGCTTTCCATAGCTTAGGACTTAGCATTGAAATGTTTTTCTGTCTCATTTATACGTGAGAGCTTGACCACCTAAACGGGTACTTGTTTCTGTGTGTCACGAGGAAAATGTATTTCAAACAGACAAAGATTGGACTGTTTAAAGTTTTACTTACTAGCTTCTATCCTCTGAAACGGCTTTTTAAGAAAACTGAATTATTGAGTGAAGAAAATAATTGTGCATAGAAGCACGTTTCTTCTTCTAAATTAGCTGAAAATAACTTCACAGAACAGTAACTATGTAAGCAATTGATAGGTTAGAATGGTGTATTTAGTTTTATGTGTGCTAACAATTTTTTGCATTAGATTGTTCACCGTTATTTAAGACAATAAAAACGAAGCTTAGGAATAGAGTACCACCACAATTTGATCCTCTTCTACATTCTTCTCGGATACTTTTGTCTCAGAAAACCTCACACCCCACTTCATGGCATTTCCGTCTATTTGGTTCAAAGCCTTCTGTATTAGTCAACCCAGCTCTGGCTAGGATATTAGTGCTTGAACCTTTGTGTGTTGCCATTATTGAGATGTGTACTGATTATCAATGTGTGCCCAAAAATGCAAATAAAATGCTGTCTCTGAAACTTTTCTGGGTCAGTAGCAGCATAACCACTTGCAGTCAGAAGTTGTCAAAATTCTTATACTGTACTCCAAAGGAATCAAGATAAATCTCTTCCCTTCTCCACTTTTATTTAAAATTCAATCTGAAAAGAAACATTTATGTGCAAGGTTATAAATAAGCACAAGAGCTGTAGATGGCACAGATATAATGGATTGTAATAAAGCTAACATTCTTATGTGCATACCTGCAGTAAATATGTATCTAAGTTGCATGTAATAACAAGAAAATATTGTTTCCTGCAACAGTGCATCAAACAGATGCAGTGCATCAAACAGATGCAAATTCTCCATTACTGTAATGAACTTTTGGTTCATTTTCTCGGTACGCATTGTATGTYAGTGAAATTAAATGTAATACGCTACTTTGAAAATTGTTTATTTCTAAATGAGCTATTGCAAAAAAAGAAAATACGAGTGTGCAATAGTATTTGAAAGCCCTTACAAATTGTTGGATGTACATCATGCTTCACCCACAACAAGTGGGTAATCCTGCAACAGTGTCCAACGGGTAAACATGCATCTCCTGTAACTTTTTGTTTAACTTGAAAAGTTGTTTGCAAGTAAGAAAATGTAATAAAGCAAACCCAAACAAACTAAATCATGAGGAAGTTATATAGCACTTGCTGAATAACTTAAATCTATGCATTTTATCTAAAGTTTATTAGATTCTTATTTGGGTATATAGGCCCAAGTAGTGTAACAGGCTTCTGCATTATAAAAAATCATGGATCCTCTCATACAGAAATTTGGGGTTATTTAGTGCTACATTGAATTCATTTGCAGTATGGTTTCAAATCCCCTTTGAAACAGAAAAGGAAAGGGTTCTAAAAAAGAATTATCAAATAGTAACCCTCCTGTCAAAGATAAGCCTGCATTATAACAAGAAAATAAAATAGCAAGCTGGGCACTATAACCTGCCAGGCTCTGAACAGACAAGAGGAGGGGGCGGGTTTAGCAGCTTTCACAGTGGCATAACTCATGGGGGATAGCGTCAGTGACAGGTTTATAGGAATTCATGGTGTTGATACTTCGTTTYGCTGTCAGGATGATTCCTGTAAATGCTACTGGTGGGTTCTGGTGAGTAAATAGTTAGTAATTTACTGTTATCAACATTAAACTATTTCTGGTTCTGCGTTTACTTTAAAAATGGTGCTTAAAAAATTCCAAATCCTGTCTGATTGACACTGAAATGCTCTTTACGTGAAAGTTTGTTTATGGGCAGTGATTCTTTTGACAGATTTACAAGTGTCTGTGGAGTTTTAAAAGACTATTGCCCAACAGGCATTAAGTGAGAGACATTCTATTTTGTAAATATTTTCACTTATATTGGGGATTTTTAAAGAACTTTTTGAGCCAAGTACTGCATTAAATCTGAAGACAGTGGCAAACTGATAATCAGCAGTTTCCAGCTTTATTTTAATGTTTTGCTAATGGTTTCCATTTCTGTGGCCAAGATTTGCAGTGGGTGAAGCATGATGTACATCCAACAATTTGTAAGGGCTTTCAAATACTATTGCACACTCGTATTTTCTTTTTTTGCAATAGCTCATTTAGAAATAAACAATTTTCAAAGTAGCGTATTACATTTAATTTCACTAACATACAATGCGTACCGAGAAAATGAACCAAAAGTTCATTACAGTAATGGAGAATTTGCATCTGTTTGAACTCTGTAATGCTGAAACAGGTTGTTTATTTTCTCAAATGATTATTTTGGAATGAGATGGTGAGAGGAGAAGTGTACGTGTGGTGTGCTAGCTGTCAGATTCCTCAGAATTCCTTCAGATTCCTCAGAATTTCAGAAAGAAATTTTTTCAGAAAGAAGCTTTTCAGAATTTATTTCAAAGAAGGAATGCATAATAGGATCCTTTACCTCAGAATCATTCTAATAAAAAACTTGCTAAAATAATTTTCTTTTAAAAAGGAAAGGGTTTCTATTGTAGTGAATATGAGAACAAAATATAAAAAATTCATGTAATGTTCCCTCACACATGTTATAGCATTTTTAGCAAAGAAAATCAGAGTAACTGATGGAACAGGACTTTTCAGTTTTAATTTTTATATATAATGTTTGGCATGACTTGGTAATTTTTTTTTTAAAAACAATATATTTCAAGTAAATTTTTGAGTAAACAAACAAACAAAAAAGAACTTATGTAACAGAAAATTCAATGAATGTTAGTTACCAGAAACCTTTATATTAYGTTGTGTAGAACTGCGGCAGGTCATAGAGTTGTATGGTAGCCTTTCACCAATATTACAAATCTAGATTGACAAAGACAAGCTGAGTTTAATACGTAGAATTACAACTGCCATTTTAATCAAAACCTTTGATTTAGCCCTGTCATGAAAATTTTTTTCCTCTTCCAAGTGTGTCTTTATTTGTATCTGATTTGTGATTCCTTTGAACACACTTCCACCATTCTTTGCCATATCTATCTCTAGGCAAATTTGATGATGTTCCAAAGTTCTTCAGCCTAAAAGATACATCTGGTTGGTGGTCCTAGCCATCATTTTCTTACAGGTATTGGACAAGGAATCATTATTTTACATAGGACATTTCATTATTGAAGGGAAGACTGAGACTGGAGAGATTTCAGCAGGAATATAAAATTTTTGAGACTGCAGTTCCAGCTGAAGTTCACAACTACCTTCAGCCAGTGACTCCATACCTATGTAATGTGTCTTATTTTTAACGTTAGCAAGTAAATAAACTCAAGTTTTATTCAAATATTTCAGTGCAGTTAAAACAGAATTCGTTAACCTTCAGTTGCCCAGATACTTTTTTGTTTGTTTGTAGACCAAAAGTATAGGTTATTGAGTGAAGTATAACCTAAATTCAGAGTCAGTTAAAGGAGGATTAAGCAATGTAGGGCAAATACATTGCTTTTATGATTAACAGATTTTCACTTCATCACCCTTGTCCTTGATTCCTTTAGCTCGAAGCTAAAACTTTCTCAGAGCCCTTCAGTCTATTTTGGAAGTTATCTGAAAGAACTTCAGGAAGTAAACTGGTAGATTTTAGTTTTAGATAGATATCAGCCAGATAAATATCATCAGCAGAGAGAATTGTTCAAAGGTCTCGTTTTAAGGCTTTCCAATAATGTAAATTCTTAGAGTCTGCCAGCATTTACTTGACTTCTTTTGTCTCTTTCAGTTTCATTGTTTCAAGATGACTTAAGCAATGCAAACTGGTATCTCATCTCATTTCATCTCGCCTCAAACTTTTAGAGTTTTAATCAGCACCCCTGATTCACTTATTCTATGTCATCTGTCGCATTTGCTCTTCTCTTCTGTGCCTTTCTTCTTACTCTTCCTCTCCCCTCATGCCAAATGTTGATCTTCTTGTTAAGGATGTTAGGATTCTTCTTAAGAATTCACTATCAAAATCAGCTTTTTCTCTATACGCTGATACTACTTCTTGTCCATATTTTCCTGTAGCTTTTGTCATCTGATCAAGGTTGATGTTAGTCATCTTTATTAAAAAAAAAAAAATTATTGAAGGGGTTTTATATGTGCTTTCTTTTTAATTTAGAAATAATTCATCCTAGTCTTGGTCATTTAAATATTTACATGGGACATAGCTGAGAAACCTTTCTAAATCTTGTGTTATTAAAGCTTGTAGGAAGCATCTAGCAAGCTTTCAATACTCCAGACAATGCATTGGCAACACCATGTGTTTGGGAAAACACCTTTCTAGACTATGTTAGAGTATGTTTAGATACTACTGTAGCTACAAGCTTATTATTATAACACATATTCATAGAAATCTACCTCTGTATGGATTTATACAAATTTATTTATATAAAATTATTATAAAATAATTATTGGCTTGCAATTGTTGCAACCTTACATGATTGTAATAATCATGTGCATTCTACAGTCACTGTGTACCAAATGCCTGAACAAAATATGTGTACTAATACTTTTACACTTTTGTCATTTTATGTTTATCTAAACTAATTTCTAAATATTGCCTTACATAATTTTCTGAAGATTTTTTTAAACACAAATAAAAAACACAAACCTGTAGCTGGTACTTTGTTCAAACTTCCGGTCAGAAAATTAACAATACTGTCTCAGTTATTTTGCTAGATTTTTTCCCCTATACAATTCTAATGTGTCTGTTTTCTTCCGAAGTAAAGTTTTACAATTTGCTTGAATCGCTGTAGAAATCTCCTTCTAATTTTACAAACATAAATGTTAAGTATACATAGATTTCATTCAGTGTGCAATAACAGTCATGGAAAGTTCACATTTTTAATGGTAAGAAGCATGTATCATAAGAAAATAATCTTTAAAAGTTGTATAAACTTCCCTGATTTCTGATTTGTTTTGCTTAATTTACTTTATTAAAGACACATAACTGAGCAGCTAATAAAAGACTTTCTTTCCCAATCTGTTATGTTTAAATTGACGCTCCATTCTGCCTACTATCGGGCATACAAACAAATATCCATTAACTTTACTCTGAACAGTTTCAAAGGTCTATCTTATGCTACAGGTTGCAAGACTAGAGATTAAACTTAGACTGTAGCCCAGGCCATTTTAAATAAGCTCTGGAGCTCCCCAATAATGTCATAGTCCACAACCTACATGAGTTGTGGAGGGATGCTAAATTAAAATATACACTTAGGTGGGAACAGGTATCTTTTCAGCATTTTTCTGTAACAACAACTGTCCAAATGTATTTCTGATCTCAGTTAATTGAAAAGCTGTCTTTTTAGTAAGTCCTGGTGATCCAAGAGTATTATAGGCACACTACTAGTTGTACAATAAAATGTACGCATCTGTTTTCAACCTTCCGTTGACTTTTTTCACTGCACTGCAAACTTACATTAACATGACATTTTAATTACAAATTCTCAACTTCTGTTTCCACAGTTTTGTATTAATTTTTGCTGCAATAAGTTGAATTATATAGTGGTGGTAGCAATATGGTGTGAATATGTTTCATGAGTTTAACTCCAAAATAAATTTCCATCTAAATTTAGCTTCTTGGGAATGAAGAGTTGTGGAAAAAAAAATCTTATAGTAGTTCATAAATTCAGTTGCTAAATGGAAGGTAATTGCATTTTGATTTCTAACAGTCTCATTTCATCTTTAATGTGGAACGCTGGAATCCACAAAGTTTACTAGAAGTTCTAGGAATCTTAAAATTCATTGGCAAATAACCTGGAGTTTTTAGAAATTGGCATGGCATCAGGTCTTAAAATAACAGATAGATTAAATAAATTGTAAACAAATTGCAGTTAGATGTAAGTTAACTTTCTTACAGAGTTCTTCTATTTCATATCATGGCCTGGAATTTGAATACTTAAGTAAAGCTGAATTCCTGTATCTGTGTTAGGAAAAATGGTTGAGTATAGGGTGCCTGGCCTTGACTGATTAAAATCAGTCCAGATACAAGGCATTCTCCACTCACCACAGAAACAAAGTTTAGAGCTTTAAATACCATCTAGAATTTGTGTGCGAGGCAGGCTGTGTTAGTGGCAAGTCTCAGCGCACAGCTGGAGTTTTAGGACAAAGTCATGACTAAAGACAAATTCCACTCTTTAAACACGTATAGAATTTTCTATTTGGTATGCTATACTAGTATTGGTATTTTTTATTTTAATGTAATTGCTGGATTCCTTAGTGCTTATTTATTTCCATTTCCTTTAAAGTAAGTCTAGGTTACTACTTTAGATGTAGGCTTCTATAGTGTTGACATCTACTTCTGGTAGACAAATTCTGCCACAAATGTCTCTCAACTTCTTTTTGTAGCCTCTGAAAAGCAGATGAAGTTAGTTTGCAGAGAGTCTTCTGAAGAGCATCTCCAGCCCTTCAAAGAGAAATTAGAGGAATTCTTCCAGAAAGGTAACCACATTTGAAAAAAAAAAAAAAAAATTATTGGCAAATAGTGTAGTGGTTTACAAAGTTATACATAATGTAAGCTGCATTAAATATCTGTTGCCTCTGAAAATTCCTACTAGCTATTATGGATTATGTTCCTACTGTGCCTAATATATGTTAAGAATAATGGTTAGACAGATCTTGGACATCACTTGTCAAAGATAATTGTTCCCTTGAACTCACCCATTTCCTATTGATTATTTTGTGCTTTGTTCTTTATCATTATTTGTAGGCAACATGAAAAAGATATTCATCACAGACCAAATTTATCAGAGGGAATATAAAGCTTCAAGTTTGTAAAAGACTAGAATGAAAAATACCCTTCTAGAGAAAGTCCACATATATACATGAAGTAATGGCATCTTTTATCAATAGTGTGGGCTTATGAACTGACTAATTCAGATTTAAAGATTTTGTCTTGTGTGAGACAGAAATAGGCGTGAGGAAGTGATTTACCAGGGTAGAGTCTGGAGACAACAGGGATGAGATCCAAGGTACAATTTGATCATCAGTTCAAGACAATGTAAATGCAGGTTGCTGTTGTTGAAAAGAACAGCCCTGCCCTCTCCTCTTTCCCAGCCTATGTGTTCCCAGTCACCTGCTTCTGCCAGCACCACTGTCTCTGGAGCTGTGCAAAATAGATAAGGGAATAGATTTCCCCCCTCCGCCCCAGCTTGTAGGAGTACAGACTATTTGGGTAAACAGAGTAAGTGCTGCATTTCTGATGACTATATTAAGAATTGTTAAGAATTAAATATTACCAAAGGGCTAGTATTTCTCACAGAAATCGTGAACAGTTTAACAATTTACTGTTTGAGAAGTCAAGTGAATTATCTGAATCTACTAATCCAGGCAGAATGTTTACTTACTATTACTGATTATTCAGATTGTTGTAATAATTTATGTGTTAGCTTAATCCTTTTTATAAAGATTGTCCTAATGTCTTTTTAATAACTTTATTTCATGAGGCTATCTTAATAAATACTTTGATAAGTGAAAACAGGATGTTTTAAAAGTAGCAGTCCCTGTTAAATTGTACTGTTAAATAAACTAATATTCTTCTTCACCCTTCTCCCAGGCTATGGAGCTCAATGGATATATTTATTTGATATCTTTTTTCTTTTAGTTGCAAGTGTATTTGGACAGTATTAAAGCTGCAAATTTCTTGCCACAGAACTTGTAAAACAAAAAATGATAATGGAAATCTTTATGTCATTGCAGGACAGTTGTGTTGTCTTTCCAACTTATTTAATTGGAAATTTCCCTTACAGTTTAACAATAGCATCAAGATTGACATAGTACTATATATATTTCTACAGAACCATTATGATCTTCTTGATCTTGCTTGCCAAAGTATTGTAGCAGATCAGTGTAATGGTATCTTGTATAAATTAATTGATTCATTGTACTGTATGAATTACCCTGTTAGAGCAGCTCAGAAATGAACAGTCTGTATTCTTTCCTCACTAGTGGCCAGAAATGCATCAGAGCAGAGCAGTCAAAATGATAGACTCAGGTATAGATCTGGACATAATTCAGTTCTGCCCAGGTCTTGCCAAGACCCTAACCAAACGGTGTCTTCCACGATCATATCACAGCTTCTGTAATTCTTATTACACCCTGGATCTCTTGAGGACTGTTGTTAGTCCGGTAGGCAGCTAAGCACCACATAGGTGCTCTCTCACTCCCCCTCGGTGGGGTGGGAAAGAGGGTCAGAAGGATAAAAGACAGAAAACTCGTGGGTTGAGGTAAAGACAGTTTAATAGGTAAAGCAAAAGCTGCATGCACAACCAAAGCAAAATAAGGAATTCATTCACTACTTCCCATCGGCAGGCAGGTGTTCAGCCGTTTCCAGGAAAGCAGGGCTCCATCACGCGTAACCAGTACTTGGGAAGGCAAACACCATAACTGTGAACTTCCCCTCCTTCCTCCTTCTTTCCCCAGATTTATTGCTGAGCATGATGTCACATGGTATGGGTTATCCCTTTGGTTGATTCAGCCAGCTATCCCCGCTGTGGCCCCTCCCAACTTCTTGTGCACCCCCAGCCTCCTTCCTGGGGGTCAGCGTTAGAAACAGAGAAGGCCTTGATGGTGTGCAAGCACTGTTCAGCAATAGCTAAAACATGGGTGCGTTATCAACACTGTTTTGGTCACAAATCCAATACACAGCACCATATGAGCTGCTATGAAGAAGGTTAACTCCACCCCAGCTAAAACCAGCAGAAGGAATAGCAAATGCATATCACCACAGTCCCAAAAAATAAAGGCAACACAGTACCTGTTTTCTCCTGCAAAGCTGAGCTATCCTACTTTCTGATAAGTGGAATATGATAAAAATACCCAATTGATCTTGGAAGATTAGTTCTGCTTTAGAGAAAATTGCAGTTTAATTGTGCATTATCATTTCAAATAGAAAAACATATTCCTCCAAACGTTTGCCCTGTTTATGCCTATCGATATGGAAATTGAGATATATTTATCTTTGTCAGTGTAACAGAAAATTTTATCCTTATGTTTGTGAATAATGTACATGTTTTAAAAAAGAGGACATGATACGTTCCTGCATGGTGTCCAGACCAGTGAGTTCTTTATATAAATTATTAAATTTATTGGACACTTTTTAGTGTTTCAGGATTTTTGTATTCTAGAAAGAGCAAAAACACAGGGATTACTTACTTGTCCACTTTTTTTCTTATGTTCTCTTGTTCTCCTTTTGCTTTATAATACTATGTTTTATGGTATCTAACCATACACATTTAATTTTGTCTAATTTAACTCGTCATCTTTTTACATTTCTGTTTCATCTACCTTTTTCTGAGATGAGTTGTCAGTAGCTTGTCAGATCCTGTAATTATTGACCCTATTTCTCCTTCAGTCACCTGATTGATTTGAATCTTTATAATTGGTGGGTGGTACTTTCTGTGGCATTAGAATGGAAATCCTATAAAATTCTACACTGAAGATAGGTAAAAATAACACAGAAACCCATCTTGATTTATGGTAGTAGAATAGGCATTGGACAAATATCAAGCTCAGAGGTTCAGTTTAGATAAGTGTCTGGAAACTCAGCTGCTTCTCTGAAATGAGGAGTTAACTGATAATACTGAGCATCCGTTAAGCATCTGCTTTCAGTTTTGTTTGTTTAAAAAAGAGTTGTGGCTGGTTTAAGCAAATGTAAGAAAAAATTGTCTGTTATCTTTCTGCCAGCTCACAGCAAGTATCCAAAGCTCAGATGCTTTTCTGAAACTTCTGGCTTGAAAATAGGGCTGGAACTCATAGATATTCAGGTTTTTCTCACACGCGCAATTTCCCATCATTTCTAGTCAATGCTAAGTTGGAAATACTGTAAGAAAAAAAACATATTGATTTGCTTAAACTGAACTGTTTACATTTCCTAATTACAATTAATAGCAATTAAATCTAATACTTGCTGTGTTGTAACAAAAAACACTGAGTGTGTTATGGAGACTGACATTCTAAAATGCTAGAGGGGATAAACTGTACTTCTGCTGATGTCAGTGCTGTTTTGTATAACTGGATGTAATGTAGCCTAGTGCCTTCAACAGGGAATTAGGTGCCAGAACCTTTAGGTTCTATTCCCAGTTTAGCTGCTTGACATGTGATCCTAGAATAGTTGGTTAATCTCTTTTTCAGAGCGCGCTTCACTTTTCTGGTACRCAGAATGTTAAATAATGATTCTTCCTATTTTTTGTAGTGAAAGATAATCTTTGTCAAGTACTTTGTGATTCCCACATGAAAGACATCATGTGTAAACTGTGTTAATACTTCATTAGCTGTATTTGATATGCCCGTGCCTTTTGAAAAGGGCTTAGATTATTCTCAAAGTGGAAATAATCTTTAGTAGATTTAATTATATTATATGCAACAAATTATATTAGTTATATATATTATAAATAATATATATATTATAATATGGAGACCTAAGAATTGCTATAAATTAATATACACTTACTGTATTTCCAGTGGAATTACTGTATGGTTTTTTTCAGAACTAATGTTCCTAATGTTTTCCATKTAAATTGCCATCATATGCAAAAAGAACTTTGAAATTATGAAATTAATGGTTGGTTTGGAATGCTCCTTAATTTATGAAATTCTTGCTCAGAATTGCTTAGAAGAAAACTCCTCTTTTCCCCCCCCCAGCTACTGGGAAGAAAGTTAACTCTGTCCCAGCCGGAACGAGGACAGATACGAAGCTATCTCACACAAAAAAATCAGAATAGTCAGATAAATATGAGAAAGATGCAAAATACTCTATTTTGAAAAGGAGAAAAGAAAGAGTTTGGTTACTGCAGCTATGAAGCTCACTAGAAGGGATGCTGGCCAGTAGCCATTGGTATTAGTTTTTCATGACATTTTTTTATTCTCCTTGTGCATTCTCTCAAGAATAATACAAACCAGAAAGTAAATGACATACAGGAGTAGGTGATTAGCCTTAATAAAATTTATTTCTTATTTTGCCACTTGACTAGTTCATATTGTTTGTCCGTTTTAAGAAATGTGGAAATGCATAACACAGATTCATGCAGGATCTTGCAAAATCTGGTCCCAAATTCCCCTTCATTGGTTCCAGGTCAGAAAGTATGTAAAAACTTTAATCTGGGCTCAATTTCCTCCCTCATATACTGGAATGTGCAAATCAAAAAGTCTTTATGCTTCATAGCAGTTAGCATAGGAAGAGCATAGCTGCCTCTCTTCATTTCTCTAAGAATAAAGCATCTTGATGATGAAGACTTTGCTATTAAAGGAATTCAGTCAGTTTACAGCAGAGTCTGGGAAGCAAGTAGTCTGATGTCAAGACAGAACAATTTTTGAAAATCATTAATAGTGGAAAGCAAAGCTGTTTGGGAAAGGTACATGACACACTGAAGTGTCCAAAGTAACAAGCAAGATGGAGAGGGAGGGATTTGTCGAATGGAGTAGATCTGTTGAGATAATCCCATAGTAGAAGAAATTGTCCTGTGTTTAGAATTCTAGCCTAGCGCTTAGGAAACATTGGTTAAGTTCATTGCTTTGCTACAACTGCTGTATGTCTTATACTACATAAAAGATCAACACTGTGCAGTCATGGGACTGTACAGTAGAAAAATAGTGTCATAGACCAAGCTACTCACCACAGCGTTATGTCAGGAGGTTGTGCATTTTTCAGAGAAGGTTAGCAACCACGTGGAAAATGTCAGTAAATCTGATTTTTACTGCTGAGTGATTTCTTCTTAATAATTTTAGCCAGGCTGCAGTAGCTACCTGGGCATGCATCCAGTCTATTGAGCTTTTAATGTATTTCTGGTGCAGAACAGGAGCTTTGATCCACATTTACTCATTTGCCTGTTGGAATGTATCATAGAGGATTGTTGAGGGAGTCCAGTGGGAAAGAAAATAAGAAATAAATTCTATTAAGGCTAGCCCCCTTCACTTGTATGTTAACTACTTTCTGTTTTATATTATTCTTGGGGGGATTATACCAAGAAATTAAGAAATGTTATGAAAAAACAACATCCAAGCGTGCTGGCCAGAAACTCTAATCAAAACTGCTGCACTCTCTGACATGAGAATAGGGAGGATAAACAGGGGGACTTGTGTGATTCTGTAACATACCTGGCTGCCTAAAAAGGCAGAGCGCTACCTCCTGGCCTTTTCAAATGTGTGAATCAATTTCACATGAATTGTTTGATCTAGGTTACTGCAGCTACATAAAGAATTGTTACTTCCTTTCTCATGCATGTCTCCATGCCTCTCTATCAGTTCCACCTTCATAACTTTATTTCCAGAAAAATAATTTCTTCTTTGAAGAAATTTCTTCTTCTTCTATCTTTTGTTTAAATAACAATTCTCATTGGATACTGCGATTCTGTATTTTCTTACAAATCTGTTCAGCAGTAAGATGATGAAATACTGATTCTTTATTTGGAATCATTGGTTTTTAGATCACAGAGTTCTAAGTGAAACCTCATTGAAGTATATTTAACTTCTTTTAACCAAATAATTGAAAGCCTAAATAATTTAGATCTTGATTTCAAGCTAGCATCCAGGAAGATATTTTTACTATTGTTGCTTTTCATTCCTAATATCCCCACTCAAATGATTTTATTATCACATTACTTGTTACCATCTTAAATTTATTTTCACCCCACTTTACTTGTTTCCATTTTCTTCCTCAACAATACATAAAATACCATCTTATAATAGCTTTCATATAAGAAATTTACGCCACTAACTTTTCTTTATACTGTAGTATATTTCAGCTGCTAGACTTTCAGTTTCTTGTTGATTGTTTCCTGCTTGTTCCTGGGTATATAAATATGCCATCTTAAATGTTGTTCTTGTGCTATAGATGCTCATACATKGTGATTTATTCTCTTCATCTAGTAGCACCTGTTGTATTAACCCAGGGAAAGCAAACTTCCTTTCTTAGTTTATAGCCCCATACGTATTTTGAGTGTAGGAGGATGATAGTGTAATTTCTTATATTACAGCAAAAAAAGTCTTTCCACTCAAAAGTCTACGGCTTTTCAATCAAAGCAGTCTATGAGATATAAAGTAGGATGCTAACGTCATTTAGTAATAGTGAATCAGAAGTCAAGAATATTCCAAGATGCTATTATTAGTACCATTTTCACAATACAATAATATTTCTTATTTCTCTCTTGCTGTCAACAGGACATACCTTTATAAATTTTAATGCAGTCAAAGATTAGGAAGAAATTTACATTGCCACTTATTTCCTTTAATAGTCTGACAACATTATATTGTTGTTTTTAAGACAGATTTAGAGATTATGTTTTAAGTCCTTATGCATARCAGTTTGGTAGAGCTTGCCTGTAATGACTTCCCAAAATATCGGAAACCCCTGAGAAATATTTAAAATTCTTGCTTCTCTGCAATAAAAATATAGCTTTTCTCCCCAAGAAGAATATTAACAGAAAGAAAGAAAAATATTCTAAAACTTCATATGAAACTAAGTCACATACTTGTCTTCCCACTAGTATCGTACTCCTCTACCTTAATCTACATATCGGATTACGGTACTTGTGTTCCATTTTATTTGTCAAGCTCTTGAACGTTTTAATGCTGAATAAGTGAAGCAAGAAAATCAGGAATAATTTTTAAGAGCACCGAATTTCAGTAACAGCTGCCTTTTAAAAAACGATGTGTAAACATCAGCAGAAGAGCAATAGCACTTACAAGGATCTTACAGTTGCCCTGATTTTCTGTTAYCTGCAATTATGAAGCTGCTTCTGTCAACCAAAAAACATATCACTGTAAAGATAACCAGTTCTACAGGACATCAGACTCTCTTGCAGATTCTGTGACTATCCAGTCTGCATATCAAATACTGATTCTTCCTTTTGTGAATAAACTGTACAAGTATGAAGACTTTTAACTTCAAAACTTTGTTTTCTGTTCTACTTACCATAACTCTTTTTTTCCCTTCATTTGTTTTCACTGAGATGTTTTATTATCTCTGCCACACATATGCAGTTCTCACATTAAACAGTGTGGGAGGATATTTATGTCCAGTGTCAAACATGAAAAATATGTCATACTTCCTTGCAGTGATAATGTTTGCTTAAAACTTTTTATCCTTCCCAGCAATGACATTACAGACCAGGCAAAGTTTGTGTTTAGATGTGGAACGCTGTTTTATATGCCAGCAGCAGAATTACTTTAATCTTTCAAACTGTTTGTGACAGTCATAACTGTTTTCATCACTCAAAGATCGTTATATTTAAACAGATGAAAGAGTGATTTACATAAATTGGCATGAGTCTGCAAAGCACAGAACCTTATTGCTGTGGTATTCTGAGATTGTATAGTTAGACAATAGCCTCAGTCCATAAGACACCAAATAAGGTGTCCTGGAATGTGATTGCATCCATATGCCTCTAACTAATGCAATATTGACAGTGAGTTGATTCAAAGAACAAGAATTTGCTCTGAAATTAATATTTCCTCCTACACTAGCA
Source organism: Phoebastria nigripes (assembly GCA_035582835.1). NCBI lineage: Eukaryota > Metazoa > Chordata > Aves > Procellariiformes > Diomedeidae > Phoebastria > Phoebastria nigripes. The sequence goes on from JAYKAV010003231.1 coordinate 183,393, forward strand.
GAAGAATTACCAGCATCAAGTCCTGAAAATSGACGTTAATTAAAACTATGACTTTTCAGGAAACTTTCAATTGATTATTTTTGAGACAGATAAACATCAAATTGATATAATCAGTTCCACTATATCATGACTTACTATAAAAATTGGAGGGTTACACTCCCTTAGAATGTGTAATATGAATGTAATTTAAACGGACTTGTAATTAAAAATGCAATGTCATCCTCTCTTAGAAGACAAGGAAAGAATCTCTGAAAGACAACAGTTCCTTCTAGCTTCTTTTCAATTTGATTGTGTTATACTGAATTACCGTGGCTGCTGCAAAGTCACTGGCATTTCATGATAGAGAAAGATTTCCTATTAATAGCAACTGAGTGACATAATGAATGTTAGTTTGATACCCTTGATTTAATACAAAAAGTTATGATGTGTATGATAGTTATAAAATCTATACCTAGAATTACTGATACCTTTAGTATAACCACTATCAGCTGTCTGGAGTGTAACATTCTCTTTAAATTCTCACTGAAACCCTTATTTTCTGTTCAATTCCACTGGGTTTCTTCCAGTGCCTATATCATAGGCTTATAGGTAAACAGAACCGTAGGTTATATATGTTGATTTTTCACCAGGATCCTATTAGGCTATTCTTTTAGTCCAGCTGCTTTTTTCTTCTTTACTGTATTCTTATGAATTTCCTGCATGATTTGTTATTTATCTACTTATCTTCTTGTGTCATTATTCTCTGTACTGCAGTCAATGCCACTAGCATGCAGTTTATCTGGATTTGCTCTGCTGTTTACATCCTTGTCTTACCCTATTTGTGCTGATATTCAGTCAGCGAACTAATAGAATTTAAATCCCTGTCAAAGCTTTCCTTGGCAGGAAATCAGGATGCTCACTGATTAATTACTTCAGATTATATATCCTATGAGCAAGTGCTTATGTAGATGGAAGCTATTACTGCAAGAAGAGAGCAGAGTCAAGAATTGGAAAGGATTGGATAGAAGAGATTAATGCACTTAATAAATAACGAAAGGCCCAAACACACTTGCTCTCAAAAGATTTTAATACCTACCATCACATTGGTTATTCTCACACTATGTTTGTCCCCTGTACTCTGTAATTTCACACCATAGTCTTTGGATTAAGCTTGGAAATACCCTTCACTGCTACCATAATACAAACTGATTATGACAACAACATGCTTAATCTGATATGCATTTATGTGGAATTTCTCTGTAGACTTTCATAATTTTGGTGTGTTGATCATTTTTATCAATTATGTTTTGTACCTGTGAAACACATGAATATCCCGTTTTAATGCTTTTGAGCATGATTGATAAAAATACTAGATGCTGAAAATTTCAGCAGGAAATTGGAGCTCTCTGGATTAGGTTCTGTTATGGTGTAAAGTGCATTTTCCCTTTTTAAGCAATGATAACAGGTAAAATCTGTAGGCCAGACAGGGAATAGCCATCAGAAGGAAGCTTCTTTCTAAGAAAAAAAGATAAATAAATTTGACACCCAAACTTGCTGAACAGGATGTAGCAGGACCATTTGTTTTGAGAACAAAAATAACAATCACAATGTTCATAGGACAATTCTCAGAAATTTGAAGCTAGTTAAAAGACAAAGCACCAGGTTGCTACTAAGCTCTCAAAATTGGAGAATGACCGAATAAAAACATATGGATGATACAGTGCTGTAAGATTACAGCTGTGATAAAAGACACACTTCTCCTAAATATAAGAAAAGTCTGATTTCAGGACATCATTCAACCTCTCCTGCAACAACTTCTGTGATATCTTTGTACCTAAATACTTCAGATGCCAGGGCAAGATACTTAAAAATGTACCTTTGTCCTGCAAAGAGCCCTTACAGTGCTGCTTTGTGAACACCTTGACAGAGGTGGAGAAATCAGTAGTTTTATTTCTCTTAAGAGATGTATGTGTGGAATTGATTGGAACAGTACTTCTTTCATGGCATGTAAATCAATTCAAACTTTTTAGCATCAGGATTTTTCAGCTATCTAAACTTTGTCCCAAGTCAGCTATTTTGAAAGTGTCTAAAAAATATTTCTCAAAGGAATAGGGGAACTTTGACTTTCCTGCCTTTTAAATGCCAGTCATTTTTCATTTTAATGTAATTTGATAATTGGTTTGGTTTTGATGTGAATGAAGTAAATTGTCTCAAGATTTAAAATTTCTTTTCAAATTTAAAAAAATATTTCCAAACATTTTATAACATTTCCAAAAATGTTGTAAAATAAGTTGTCCTATTAAATACTTGATTAAAAGAATATTCTGCCATTATATATGCAGATGCATCAAATTCCAAAGTATATTATTACTTTTACTCTGCATATGATTTTTTAAGTCCATTCAAGACTTTCTTGTTCCAATGGACAAAAAAACGGAGAGGAATTAAGCTCATTATGACTGGGTTATTACAGCAGAATGAATTTAGATACAAATGATATTGGTATGGTTTGTGTTATCATTCTCAGAAATAGTTTTTGTGGTTTTTAATAGATACGATCGAATCAAAATGGTAGTCAAATAAAACTTCAACTATGTCTACAATTATATTTAACTCTTCTACTAATAGGTCAGTTGGAATTGCCTCCATTTTTTAGGATTTCAGTTAAATGATCATTATCATGTATTTCTATTCTTCTGTCTGCCTTTTGCATGGACCTACTATTATTCTTGAGTAAAAGCCATTTCCAAGAGATAGGAGGTACCTCATAAACAATAAGGTAATAATAAAGGCCCAGAGGTACAGTGAGCAGAAAGTCTGCAGTCATGGGCTTAGCTGCTGCACTCACATTCCCTGGTCCTGTTATGTAATTTTCATGTTCATAGAATCATAGAATAGTTWGGGTTGGAAGGGACCTTTAAAGGTCATCTAGTCCCACCCCCCTGCCATGGGCAGGGACATCTTAACTAGATCAGGTTGCTCAGAGCCTCGTCGAACCTGACCTTGAATGTTTCCAGGGATGGGGCATCTACCACCTCTCTGGGCAACCTGTTCCAGTGTTTCACCACCCTCAGCATAAAAAATTTCTTCCTTATATATTCTCCTCTTTCCTTTTACATAAAGATAAACATGAACATCTAAAAATGTTTACATCCACTGTGGGGGAAAAAAAATCTGGATAATCCCAGCATAGAGTTCAACAGAAAATAAGCAAGCTGTAAAAAACCAAAATAGATCAGGTAGATGCAATAATAATTCTTGTTATTTTCCCAGTCTTAAATTAAGCTAACATGAGATTTTTTTCTTTTGTGTACGCTCTCATTTCTCTCATCATGGTAGTATCTGAGTGCTTTCTAGGAATGAATTAAATGGCCTGACTAATGTGGCACACATGCTTTACTTTTCCCGTCATCCTTTCCCCATAAGGAGAATAGTAGGGTTTTTATTTAGAAATTTAGAGATCCTTTTTAAAAATATATTCTTCTGTGTGTTTATCACAGAGAAGGCAAGCTCAGAAAAAATGTATGCCTTGTACTTGAATGCAGTTTGGTGTTTCTTGTAAAAACATTGATTAAAAGAACCCTAACAAAGTACTTTTTAAAGTTAGTATCCTGTATTTTATTTGTGGCAAGAAGGAGAAATATTGCAGGTCTAAATTTGCCTCTTTTTTACGTTTTGTTTCAAATTACAGGCCTTTCAAACTAGTAGCTAGATAAATTTTCCTGCATAAGTCTAAGTTGTAGAAGAACTTTGAGTTAAAAACAAGAATTAAATACATTGGTAGTATGAAATAATTTGACAAATATTTGTGATTTTGTAGAGGAAATTACTACATTTTTGTTTGGGAAATTATTGAGCCTATATTATGATATACATATTTTTAACAATCTATCATAACTATTTGTGTAGAATGTATGTAGTCCAACCGAGGTGATTTTTCTATTGATGTGTTCCTTAAGTAGAAGTTAAATAATGCTTTTTCATAAAGACATATGTGATTTTTGAGCAATAGAATTTCTTTATTTTGTACTCATTCTTTCTTGTTTCATTCTACCTATTTAAATTTCATATTTCTCAAGCTGAATCTTAGGGTTTCATACTAAATATGAATCTTTATAAACAGGAAGGTTGTTGGTTAAAAATTCAGAGTTTTATTGAAAGAATTTTTCTCTCTTGTATAAGGCATACAATTTTTTTTTCTTAAACAAGATCCTGCTAGGTGTTCTCCAAATTCAGTTTTGATTCAGGTATGATGAAGATTAAACATTGAACTTCAGAGGCCAAACTATATCAGGTTCAGTGATGTTAATAGATAAATGTGGAGAAGTTTGCTGTATAACTTGTTATAGCTGATATGTAGTTTTATAAGAAATTTTCAAAACAAGGAGTGTTCATTTGGCACATTTCACATCATTAAAATGCAGTTATGGATGCTAAAAAAAAAAAACAACAGGCAAAATCTACCTTAATATTTCACCTTACTTTTAAATGTGAATATCCAATATCAATACTTAGATTTAATTTGATTTTCATTTTGATTTGATTTACCCTTAAATATGGGTAGCTGTGTATTTGAGAATCACTTAGGGCTTGAAATTCTCCTCCCCCATTCTGTCTATATGGCTGAACAAAAAGGGGAAGGTGACTGTCATACTTCCAAGCAGCACATTTTTAGAAGGTCAGAATGATTAAATTCGTTCTCAATAATGTAGTTGTTCTTGTTCATGCTTTTTATTGACAGTCTTTGTTTCTTAAAGAACCTTCATTGCTTTTTTTATTTAAACAAAAACGTAGCAAAGAAACAGATGTGTCCCATATAAAATATGCAATAAATCTTGTCTCACAAATTCTTTGCTCTGAACTTTCTGACAGAAACTGTCAAATATCCACTTTAATTCTAGTATAAAATGTTCACTTTGTGTCATGGCGCCAACCACCATATGCTGGAATAAAGTCAGTAACCAGCAATAAAAAAAGGCAACATACGCACCTTTGAAACAGTACAAGCAATCAACAGTGAGAAAGGTCTATATAAATCTATGGAGAATTAATCTCAGCTTTGCCACTATCCTGCTGTGCATTTACAATGAGACTTTGCTCCCGACCACCAGAAGTGGCTTACTTTGCAGGAGGAGTGTATCCTAATGAGGGGAAAATGTATGGAAAACAAAGCAGCAGCTTTTAACCCCCCTACCCCCATCCCTTGGATCACCTAGAAGAGCATGTCCTAGTGTGTTCAAACATGTGGGGCCACTACACATCACGCATTGCTGTACTTTAGCTGATCATGTGAAACCAATCTTGACTGAGCTCAATCAGCAGAAATTACTTTAGCTTCATAAATCATTGTTATCATTCCACAGGAGGAGGCAATGCTATGGCTTTTCTTTCCTAAAAGTTTTCAGGCTACAAATTTCACAAGCTTTTCTGAAATTAGTTTAATTATATTTGTATAATTATTCATTCTTTACTCAGCAGATCAGCTGTTGGTTCACCACCAAATCAACTGCTTTTTTATATCCTTCTTATGTTTTTGAGAAGACCTCCTGCTTCTTATTTGTTTTAATAATCATTCAACTATTTAAAAGTATCGTCCTTGGTTTAAAAATGTGCTGATCCTTCAACTTTTTACTGCCGCTTACAACAGGAGCTTGTAGTTACAGATAATCTGGATAGTTAGTTTTCTCAAACACATAACAGATTGGATTTAACCTTGTTCAGTTTGAAAGGATTAGAACTAATTTTTCAGTTCCATAAACCATTTAGATACATTTAGTCATCTCAAAGATTAATCTTGGAATTAGACCACAACATTATAAGAGTTTATTAAAAAGAAATTAGAATTAGAATATATTTCTATAGTGTTTAAATACTAATAGACTTTAAAAAAAATATTTATTCTCTGGAACCACACGTGTGGGAGAATGAGAGATTAATGGCTTGATTGCATTTTAACAGAATGCAGTTTCAAAAAACTTAATTGGAATAAATTGAAAAATGTAATGCTAATTCTTGCTTTGTAATTAATAACTCCAGAACACAGGAAAGTAAGACTAATGTTAGTCCTAATTTTAATGAAACAATTACCTTTTCATGTAGAAGCTAACTGAAAAAATAGCTTTAATTTAAAAATCTATTCTCATAGAATACAATAGAAGCATCGTACTAAGAAACATACATTTTAAGAAATATAGGACTTTATGAAAATAAATATAYGGGTTTTTTTTCTTCATAGTTAGTTCTAATGTTCTGGTAAAATGACCTTCAACACTTTTTCTGGCACATTTACAAACAGCATTATCACTTTCAAAAGAAAACATAATTTCCTAGGTTTTTTATTACCTATGATAATAAACACTTTCTTGAATGTGTTGCTTGAGTGTGTTCTGCTGGTGTTGTGTGCCTCTGTGTGTGTACAAATGTCTACAATTTGTTATGGTTTGGTAACATTAAAAATACTGAACCTTTTATAATGTTTAACAATTTCTGTATGGTAAATGTTAATTAATTAGTCCTTGCCCAGTACATAACGTACTGGTTGGCAAGTAATATTCCTGATTACTTGTGGGGAAACTTGTTTGTTAAGCAGCTTTCCAAGACTGCACAGAGACTCTTTGTACAATAGAAACATTTGTACATTTTCATCATTGGATGTGGGTTTCTTAGTTAAAAACAATTTTTGCACCACTGCAAAGGAAAATAAACTTGTAAGGACTGTTTCAGGGAAGCATGCTTAAGACCTCATGGCAGCAAGTGTTCTGAAGATTGTTTTGAAAGGATTTAAGATGTCTATACCAGTGTTTAAACCATCTAAAAAAAAAATAGTAGAGCCAAATCTCATGTTAAAAATGTGACATTTTCTAATTTGGAGAAGAGGTAAAGGAAACAAGGCTTATGTGATCACACTGCCCATTGATTGTTCCCCTGCCAATAATTTTTAATGCATTGGCCAATTTTGACGAAATGTGACAGAGTTACAGATCCTAAGATACTAAGCTCCTAAAATCTCAATAAAAATATGTGGCTAAATAGACAAGAGTGACCCTATTAGCCTTCCAGGGAGAGAAAGGCTGTATCATGAACTCAACCCTTAATTAAACATTAATCAATCCATCTGGGAACTAACTCTAAAATATAGATCCACAGTAGGCTGTTTCATTGATTCTATTGCTCTCAGACTTTCTTACTTAACTGATACCATAGAAGAAAGATCTCTTGATGGGCGTGGGATTGTTTGTTTTGGGGACTTTTTGCATTTTAATATACTGGAACAGAAAATTATATTAGACATACAATGAAATATTTACATGTAATTTTCAGGCTGTCTGTTGAATTCCATGAGTTCGTAAAGCCTACCAATTAGAAGTTAGTAACTAGCTAAAGAAAGTTAATCAAATAATACATATTAGAAAAAGTAGTTGCTAGGAATCTGTACAACGCTTAAGTTTTTTTATGATTTCTGAAATATAAAATTTTTATAAGACAAAAAAGCTCTTGCGTGAGAATGTGGACTGTAGCCACATGAAATAATTTGCAGTCATATTAAGTATGTATTTTTCAARTTTGAAATTGAATACAATACAATAAAAAACAAAATAAAATGGAAAATGTTTTACACTGTATGTATTCTCTCCTGTTTGCTATGTTTATATATGAAGTCAATTCTTAAGTAATAAGAATTATTTTGTAYAGAACTAACTTAAAAGTAATATTATTTATTAAAAGATAGAGTTATGTTAAAAGTAACTCAATAAAATAACGTAGAAATAGCAGAAAATTCAGGTTTTATGTATAGCTCTAGATAGATAGATTTTTCTTGAGTATATCTCTTCCTAGAACAGGATACACACCTCCTCTAGAATTTCTGAAACTTCGTTATTTGCTAAAAACTTTTAAGGTTGTTAAGAAAGCCTATTCAATAATTAGAATGAAAAGTATAAATGTCTGAAATTACAAAATTCATTTTTACTGTAACTAATTTCTGAGAATTTTTATACCCTCTGTTGCTATATGCTTTATTATAGGATGTGTTTTCAAAAAGTAAAACAGTTCTAAAATTGGATTCAGTCTGTATGAAATGTAAAACTTCATCCCAGTAGCATATGATACTAAATTAAAAAGTGAATTTCCATGTCTTTAACAATTCCAAAACCCCAATTTCCATACTCAGTACCATACTTATTCTTGTTAGTCAAGCCATGTTTTCAAAATACAGTATATTCCAGTTTGATAATGAGAAAAAAAAAAAAAAAAGAAAATAGAGATGATGGCTTTCCTTCCATTTTCTGATTTTACATTCTCTTGCATTCATATGTGTATTTTCATGAATACTTGTTTATTCGCACTTGACATTTGTTAATTTGTTTAAAAGATTCTATTAATTTGATTGCCATTCCTTTAAAATTCTTAATTCTTCTTAATTCCTTTAAAATTCACATTTCAAGGAAGAGATTCTGGCAGTGTCAGGTAATGAAATATATTTTCATGTGTTACAATATCCAAATTGTTCATTTATAACATTTGCAATGTATTCTATTCATGGTCGTCTTATGCAGGGCCCTATCTTTTTCTAGACAATAAGATAACACTAATAATAAAAAGATTAAATGGATGTTGATGATACTTATGAACACTTTGAATGAATTGTTAGCCACATGCAGTTGGCTTTGCTGTCATCAGCTAAACAACAAAACCTCATACTGCCTTGAAAACTACAGATTGTTTAACATGATAAATCAAGTGGCTGGACACCTTCGCTATAGCAAAAAAATAACTATAGACTTGATTTTTATGCATAAAAACTGTCCAAATGATCCAATTGATCCAAATCTTAGGATTCATCTACAATGATTTTTCTATATGGCTATGTGCTGTTGTACTGGTCTAGCTGGGATGGAGTTAATATTCTTCATAGCAGTCAGCATGGGGATGTGTTTTGGATTTGTGGCTAAAACTGTGTTGATAACACAGGAGTGTTTTGGCTATTGCTGAGCAGCACTTGCACATTGTCAAAGGTTTTCTCTTTTTCTCACTCTGTCCCCCCAGCAAGTAGGCCAGGGGTGGGCAGGAGTTGGAAGGGGACACAACCTGGACAGCTGACTCAAACTGACCAAAGAGATATTCCATGCATCTAATGTCATGCTCAGCAATAAAAAAGGAGGGGAAAGGATTTAGGGAGATGTAGTCATTGCTCCAAAAATGGCTGGGCATCAGTCTGCTTGTGGGAGGTGGTGAGTGATTGCCCTTGCATCACTTGTTTTTTTTCTTCCCCTTTTCTTCACTTACTGAACTGTCCTTATCTTGATCCGTAAGTTTTTCTCGCTTTTGCTCTTCCTATTCTCTCCCCCATCCCACTGTGGGGGACGGAGGACAAGTGAGCAAGTGGCTGTGTGGTGCATAGCTACTGGCCAGGGTTAGCCCACCAGGACTCTAAAGTAACAATCCTTAGGAAAGCACACTTTCATTAGATTGCTCATGATAGTTCTTTGCAGCTCAAAGAACTGCCATGTGCTAGCAAGCGCACCCCTGTGAAAATTTTGTTTTCCATATTATTACTTGTAGTCCAGTAAGTCTTGAGTAAAGAATTTCTTAAAAATTAAGTCTATTTGGAAGGTTTCACGGTTACAGATCTATTGAAACCAAAATCAAAGAAGGCTAAATTCATCCCGCTGTTGATCCTGCYGTTCTTTGTACTGCTATAGTGTCTAGGAGTTTAAGCATGTCCAGAATTTTGTACAAAAATGGAKAACATCTATATTGCTTTTGATGATCCTCTCTAGTCTTTTTACCCACCTAGAAGACCACCTTTGAGCTTTTTCTTCCACTCTGCGTGGTCCCTGATTAAACAGGGTTATTAAAAAGTTTCCCTTGTATGACAATTGTACTTAAGGGTGGAGATATATATAGTATACTTTTAGCCATAAAGTCTTCTGAGTTCAGCTTCTGATACCCAAGTATATCAGCAATGGATAATTTATAAGAGATTTGGATCTCTGTTATCAAACGGTGGTATGTCTTCATGCTTTAAAAAGACCAAGAAAATAAGGTCTATTGTTGCTTGTTCTCCTTACTCAGTAATGTCATAGAATGTGAAATTTGGCACTTTGGAAAAAGATAACCCAACCGAACCTCTCTGGGATGTACTTTTCTTCCTCAACCCTTGATTAAGGGGCTAGTATGTTTCTAGGGTGGGTTGCATCTTTCAGCATGACTACTTAAGAGGTTTTAGTCTTGACTAATAAGGAAGGTGAGTTCTTCTGAGCCTAGAAAATGTCATAATAACCTTTGTCACTGTTTTAACAGCTTCTGTCCAGGCTCTGTAAAGTTCAGAGAGGAATGTCATTAGGGATTTTGGTTTGGTTTTGCATGTTTTGTTTTGGGGTTTTTTTGGTTGTTTGGTTTTGGGGTTGGTTTTGGGGTTTTTTTTGTCTATATCTTAACCTAGATTCTGTCTTAATCTTAACTGTGGTTGGTTGGAAGGTCAGAAAAGACCCATTTCCTTCCGTGGGGCAAAAAAATCAAAAATTTTGTTTTAGGATGTTTTTTTTTCCCCCCGCAGAAAAACATATAATTTACCAGTCTCTAAAAGTTCATGAAGCATACATTTTTGAACCACATGAACTCAGCGTTGGAATATAAAACTAAGAGTTCTGATGTCTCCACTCTAACTGCTAGTTGTCTGTCATAATTTTGAAGATTGTCATTGCTCCAGAATGCTTAGAAAAGTTATAAAAAGTTATGCATCAAATCTTTCAATTCTGAAAATAGTAAGATACTGAAAAATAAAAAAACAAGCTGTAATGGGTACAACTAGATCAGTAGACTTGTGTGAATTATCCTTCTTACATGCATTCTTATATTTAAGGTCAGAGAGAAATACCAGAAAATTTATCCAGTCAGAYTCAGTAAGCATTAAAAATTTTCATTAGAGGGGCAGAAGTAACTGTGAGGTTTTTTGTGCAGTTGTGTGTACTCATTTTTCTTTCTTTGTCCTCCCCTCTTAGAGTAAGTAGTTTCATCATTCTGTGCTTGTCTCTGTTAGTTACTGACCTTCTCCAACTTTCAGTCTGTGCCAGTATCCAATACTTTCTGTCCTTTGTTCTTTGGGGAACTATTTCATAGTAGCCTGATGCATGAAGAAGTCTTGGTTCTGTTGTAACTGGAAACTGCTATGCATATGTTAGACCCATTAGAAATAAATATTTTCTGGTAATTTCTCATTCTCAAAATAGTGTTTGGCATACTGTTCCAACCTCAGCAAGTAGAATATGTAGAAGAAATAAGTTGGGGGGTTTTTTTACCATTTCACTCTAGTACTGTTTCACTCCTACAACTGTTACAGGATCATGACTCTTCAAATGCTTGCTTCTGCATTTCAGTAAAAGGAAGTCACCAGAAATATCTCAGGTTCATAAGGCAAATTCATAAGATCAAAGTCCATTTATTCTCTTATTCTTTGAGCTAGATACAGATAGCAAGATGAATAAGACTAGTGGCTGGTCTTCAGAATCCATAGCTGTATTACAAAAGACTATTCTTACAGCCAATTAGAACTGCATATTTTGTAAACACCTGTTTCCCTTTCAAAGCTCGTCTGTAGAAAGACACAGAAATTCTTAATTGATCCTGGCTTTCATATCTATATTCAAAGAAGATATATTGATTAAGATTGTCTGCTTGTCATAGGACAGGATCTGATACTTTATTCATGATATGGACTAAACCAAATCCAAACAGTAGAGCATATTAAGAACTTGCATTTAGATGTGAGACCAGACAGCAAACTTTACATTTGACAGTTCCCTGTCATTTTCAAAGCTGGTCAAGCCTAATGACTCCAAGGCCAGACAGAAGGGTGTCTCCATACCAAATGCAGCTTATGGGAAGTCATTTTGAAGGACCTCTATGTAATCTACGTACACGTAATGTAGAACATCTGTGTCTCCATTATGGAATAATTTGGTGCAGTAGGATTGGATCAGCAGATTGAAGCAGCAGAGGCTGAGGCCAGTGTGTTTACAGTAGAGGTTTAAGCTTTGAGTTAGATTTAATCTGAAGTGAACATCTCCACCTCATGTGTTTCAAAGCTGTCTGAAGGCTCAAGCATTATTTTGGTCCTTCTGTCCCTATTAAGTATTGGAGTGTATTTGCTGTGGAGCTTCCTGTTTAGTTTCCTCCTAAAGGAGGTTAGTTTGCAAGCACCAAAACTTATCTGCAAACCAAATCAATGATCAATAAATGGGGACAGTGAGGGAATTCACTTCAAAAGCATCCTAATAAAAAAGCTAATGCCAATAGTCACTGTATTTCAATGTTTACTGCAGTCATGCTTTTCTCCAATACAAGAAATAGAGAGTGATATCAGGAGTCCATTTCAAAACAAACAAAATGTGCTACAGGTAGTTAGGCTACAGAACACTTGCCACAGCAGTTTGTGGAAGCTAAAAAGCTTACAAAAGCTTAAGCAGAGAATGATCAAGTTCTTGGGAATGAATCCGTTGAGAATTACATTGAAATGACATCCAGTGCAGGAAGCATTTTGTATGAACTACAGAGCCTCAGAGGCAGAGAGAACACTCAGGGGAAGGATTGTGTGTTTGTCCTGGTCCTTAACTCGAACTGAGCACCTGCTTCAGGGCCTGCCAGAGGCAGGATATTAGGCTAGATGAATCCTTGTGCCAATCTGATATGGCTGTTATTACATGCTTAGCTTAAGGAAACTGAGGAAACTGAAATCAAGCATGTGGTCTAAGGATGAAAGAATTAATGATCCCACTTCAGCATAAAGGAAATTATATGCGAGCAAATGTGGTGTTGCCACAAAGTTCTTTCACTTATGTAATTAATTTTAATTGCCTTCAGTAATTCCATGAATTAAGATGAGGATTGATTATGGGGCTTTGAGGACTCTGTTGAGGAAAATACAATGTTTCATGGAAACCTTTACTGACAGCACTGGTAGTGTTAGTTATTGCAGGTTGTGGAGGGTGAGAAAAAGAGCAGGATATTACAAATTCTGAGTGGAAGATTACTTAGAAATTGTATGGAAGATTAGAGAATTGCTCTGTTTTTTTGTTTTACACATTATGTAGTATTTGTAACTCCTATTTACTTAGAATTTGTTGCATAGAGTTGTTTGTTTGTTTTCTTAACAAGTCTCAACTTCTAAATTTCAAATAAATGCTTTTAAATAGTTCCTTGGTAGACATGCTTATAGTTAAAAATATGGAAAATACTGTTTGTCATATAATACAGTCATTTTCTTCCTTCCTCTTTTCCCTTATATTGGTACACAAACACACACACTGTTATATTAATGTAAACTTTGTGTGTTCCTTCCCAGAAGTCACACCTTTTTTCTACTTTCTATAACAAGTTACAATTTCTTTCCTCTATCTTCCCTTATTCTGTTCTTACAAGATCAAAAAACAGTAAGTCAGGTCTCACCACCTAACTATAAACGTATAAGCATGTTGTCCTTGTTAGTTATTGCGTTCTTGTTCATGTGCAGTGACCTGAGGATATTCAATTTCTGTTGTAGCTGTGAATGTAGCTATGTTGGGAAATTTGCCTTACTTAAAAATTTTTCATCTCCTTAACAACCAGAAAGAAATTATTAATGTAATCATAAAGTGTACAATTTTATACACAGTTCAGCTTTTAACCATCTTTGTTTTTCCGTGTGTAGTTAACTTTGTATCATGATGAACCATCAGAATCGCAAGCTATGTTTTCTACTTTTAATGATATAAAATGAAAGAGCTGTGGAAATAATGAATTAAGTATAGTAGGTTAACTTTAGCTGAATTTCTCAGGAGCCTGAGATGAACGCAATAAATCAGAGCTGCCCTATCTATTTCAGTTGCAGCTGTCTTACCACCAAGATTTGAGGTGGAGAATTTAGTGGTATAGAATTAATCGTTCTCCTTGCAAAGGGCGCACAACATTGTTTCTGGCTTTTGCCATACTGAAATAATCTGAATAAGTATCTCCCACACACTTGCCCAATATAGGTAAACATATGAGTTGAAATTAATTTGTTTTGTTAACAGCAAATGTTCTGAAGTAATCCAGTTTTTAAATTATTTTAACTGACTTAGTACAAACCTCAGTGTCAGTAGCCTTATAATGAAATGGAATCATTCAGGATCAATTTCTCAGTGGCCTTGTCTGTGAACTCAAGTTTGTAACTGTAATTCAACCAGTCAATGCACTCCTATAGACTGAGCAGCAAAAAGATACAGTTCTTTATCTTTGTATAAAGAAGTGTCTGAATTCTGTTTATATTAACATTTGCACTTACAGGATTATTCTGATCTGGAATAGGAATAACTTTTCCACGTTAGTATTGTTTCACATATGTGGTATTCTGCTGCAGCTAAAGTTGCTCCACTGTACTAAGAAGAATTGATCGACATTTTGTGAAAAAACTAGTGCTKTTGCTTGAGTATCCAGCTCAGGAAACATTTTCAAAAGTAGAGGATGCCCATCCTTTGAAAATCAAATCCTTTTAAGTAGTTCGTGTGAGCGTTCTGTAACAGAGGGGCTCAGATTCACTAACCATATTTCAAACTCTTGGCTGCTTTTTCAAAAAAATCATGTACATACCATACATTTAAAACTTAGTACATGTGTTTTCACTTTCCAGCTTCCTGAACAAAATGTGATAGCTATATGGAACAGTTGGTGTTAACTATGTTTGGTACCTGTTCAATTCCAATTGAACTTCCAATTATTTGTGCTGCAAAAACAGGTCTAAATTTGTAAGTTCTGGTCTGCAACAATAAAGAAACATACACAACTTAATGTTCTTTTTTTAAATCTGAAAGTCAAGTTTAATTATTTGCTTTTTATTCAGATTAATGTCTACCATATATATTAATGTATGGATTTTAAATGGCTTTTCAAATCCAATACAGTTTATTGGTATATTAGAAGCATTCATTCAGGTACAAGAAATAAATAAAAATTGAAAATTAGCAAATGTKTATCACTTTTATTATGTTTAGTATACAACTTATCCGATTTTGAATGTAAGAGATGTTTAATCTGTGGGATGTCTAAAACAGTAAGGCAGCAATTTATATCTTTGAAATATTTTTCATTGGCAGCTAAAGAAGAACGTAAAAAAGAAGAGAGCAGTTTGGAAAATGCACAAAAATGGTAAGGCTTTTGCTAGTGTTTTCTAACAGTTTATTTTGGTCAAAGATGTTATTGATCTTAGGAATTACATTAAATAGGAAAAAGGATCTGTACCTCAAAGAAGTAATATGCTTTCTGAAAAATTCTTATGTAGTCTTCCAGGAAAAAGTTCAGCTGAGATTTTAGCCAGTGAACTGTGTTTGAGGTTTTAATTACTGTCAACATTGAATTGAATCAGAGTTTTACAGAATATTGTAATAACTGATTAACTACTTMATGTAGTAAAAACATATTTCATCATCACTGAACATTTTCAGCACTTAGGCTATTGAATGCAGTATACTAAGAAATAGTGAAATCCTAATGTTTTTATTGCCTATATCTGTGCCTTACTTAGCCAAAGGAGGCAAAACAGGGGGAGAAGTGAGATAAATTGATTTATAGATAGATAGTAAAATATTTAATAAGTTAGTATTTCTAACAAATTTTGTTTGCAAAATTATAGTTTTGTGAGAGTGAAGGATCTGCCTTTAACCTTGTTTGTGTTAGCTGTGAAACTGCTATAAATCAACTGGGGTAAATTAATTTTTAACTTCTTATCAGTATTTTTTCTTCATGGTCACTATAAAGGCAGATCTGTGGTAATTTGGATTTTTATGTTACTTTTCTGAGCCCAGAGTCACTCCACCTAACTGAGACACCTAGGTTAGTCTTCCAAGACAGTCAGGAAAAGAGAGATAGGCACCTCCCAAATGCAGTTCAAGTCTTAGGTGAACTGTTTCCATTTGCTTGCAGAAGGTGCCCAAACTGGCTGAACTATGGGCTGACATCAGCTGGGGCTTTATGTCTTAATTTCATTTGTCAAGGGTGGCTGGCTGGCTTGCTTCCTTTCTACCTAGCTGCAGACCTACGTTTTGTGGCACAGGCTCTTTCATATTCTACCTGCTTTGTAGCCTTTCTGGAGCAGAGTCGACTCTCCAGGGTATGGAGGTACGCTTAATTTGCAGTTGACTTAGGGAATTAGTTGTCTGAAAGGGAGTTTGGGTTTTTCAATTGCTAACTAAAGATTCAGTATTTTAAATTACTGCTAAAAAGATCTGTTACTTTTGAAAGCCAGAAAGCAGCCCAGGAAGCTAGATTAAGCTGGGTGAAAGCAAAACAGTGCTACTGGGGGAAGGGCTGAAGATGAAACATGAAGAGGGGATGAGGAGTAAGTGTCAGGATGAAGGCAGAGTGAGAGAGAGTGTGCAGGAATTCAGAATCCCGGAGCATGCAGAGACAACTGTATCAGCTACAGCTGGGTTGGAGAAGGGTTCCATTAGGAAGAAGTGAGCACGATGTTACTGGGGCTGCTGTTACATGAAGCAAACCTGAGAAGAGAGTTTCTGGTCTTGCTGTTCCTGGCTCAGCTATCCTAGTCAAGGGGTATGAACAGCTGAGGAATATTTGGCCCAAGTGAATGTAATGGAAATGACATTGCCCAGTAGACATAAACTGTTTTAACCATGTGATTATGACTAAGGTATTTTAGTATTTTTAGGGTTTGAAATCACAGAATGGTTTACACAGATATTTAAAGCTGTATTAGTTTTTTCTTTATTGTAGTGTCACTACAGGACCCTTCAACTCTGAATGTTATGGGCTTATTCATACTTATTTCATTGTGATTCCTTTACCATGGATCACCAATTAAGTTGAAATATAGTTACATGTTTCATACAAAACCTATGTAAGAAATTTAAAAGGTTAAGGTTATCATATATGAGGATTTTAAAAACGACTATATTAATAGCTCACCTTGAGCAATATGTGATATTCTTCAGCATGTCCTAGAAGCTGTATCCATCTTTAAAGTATCAATAAAACCAGAACATATTGGCTCGTGTGGCTAAAATCCAAGCTTCTTTACTTTGTGAAGCAGCTGGAGTATATATTCCTTTATTTTTGGGGAGTAATGTCTGTATTTTTTGATCGTTACTTTATATTCTTCAAGCCTAGCTAAAAGCTTGAATCTCAACCTAAGGCAAAAAAACTTGATCCTAACCTTGGCAATTCCAAATGAAAACATGCAATGTGGACTATGCAAATGCAAGTATAAGTTAAGAAAGAAATATTTGCTGAAGCTGCAGTAACACAGTTGAATAGTTGGGGACTCCTTACAAGTCTTTAAAATACCTCTTATTTATTTTATTTTCAAGATTTACACTTCCTGTGTTCTAGATTTAGGACCTATTGGCAACCATAAAGAAGAATATAACTCTTTTGCTTAAATAAAATCAGTATTTCAAGAAAAATTAGTTATTTTGAAATATGTTGTTACATTTCATTTTAAATTATAGCGTTATTTTTCGTAAGTATGACCAAATCTTTCAGGATTGTTATATCTACTTTGAAGAGAAAAGTGATTCAACCTTTACAGAAGTGAACATACTTTTCTTTTGTTTTGCTTAGATAAGTCTCCATGTACCTAGTCATGTGAATCATTCCATTTTACCTATACAAAGCAATATCATAAAGGTTAAAAATGCACAATCAGTTAAAATGCTATCAGAAGTATTGTCTATAATAAAAGACTACTTTGAAAATATCCAGCTGTATAGCAATTCAGTAGCCGCATTATAAAATAAAAAAGCATCAAAATATTGGTAATGTATTTTCATAAAATTAATTATCTGCTTATTGACACATATGGAAGGAGGTGATTTATTTTTAGTAAAAACTTTGCAAACTGACTGTTGGCACTGTCTGTGGCTTTTTTGTTGCTACTCCCAATTCTCCCTAAGTACTTGAAGGTTATTCTTAACCAAGCCTGGAGATTTTTTCCTGACTTGGCATGTGACTCTTCCATAGTCCTTCAATAAAGATAAATGGGAGAATAAGATCTTCATGAGTGTTGCAGAATAAAATTAAAGAAATAGATATAATATAGCATTTCCTGAAATGCAAGAAGTTAAGTTTTTCTCATTAAAATTGAATGCCCATGATTTGCCTGTGTGACATATCTCTATGATGGCTCATGCRTCTGTAAGTTATCCTCCTGGGAATGAGGTAGGTGTTGGAAGGTTAGTTATACTCAGCATGAATTGCTGCTATGATTTCCAAGGCTAAGGGAAAGTTATGGTAATTACCAGCCTTGACTACTGAATCAGGAACCAGCCCTCGGAGAAACTCTTTCCCCAGTGGGCTTATGTGTTGACAGTTTTTCCCCCCCCTCCCTCGTAGCTTTGAAGAAACAGTGGGATACTTTGGGATAAAGCCAAAGCCTGGCGAGAAGGAGATCACACCAAACTAYGTTTTCACGGTGTGGTACGAATTCTGCAGTGACTTCAAGACCATTTGGAAACGAGAGAGCAAAAGCATTTCCAAGGAACGGTAAGGTTCTAATAAAGTCATTAATACCATTTTAGATGTCTGGGAAACTGTTCCTTCTCAAACCTAACAAATTATACTCCTATATTTCACAGGCGTCATTGTTTTCTTTCAGATCTAATGGACATCAAGGAAAGATTATTCCCTCAGGGTGTGTAGGAAAATTCACCAAAGGCATGCTGTCCCCACAAAAAGATAAACACATATAATCTGATAAATTACACTTTTGTAACCCCTTCCAATTACTAGCTAGTAAAATGAAAGGGGAGCTGTGCTAATTTGTAACAGATTGCTTCTCTGTGCATTTTCGTGTTGAACTAGCCTAAATGAGGCGATATTGCTGTCGCAGACAGTACAGACAAATAAAAGTGAATGCTTTTCCAGTTAATATACTGCACTTGCATCAAAGGGAAGCCCCAGAGATTCAGGCCACACTTAGCACAGTGTCGAAGCCCCACACTGAATTTACAGCACTACTTCTGACTTTTGGTGTCCTGCTGAGGACATCAAACTACTTGCCGCTAGATCTCACCACAGTCTCCTGATTTTATTAGTTAGAGTAAAAACAAAACAAAACAAAACAAAACAAAACAAAAAAACCCTTCAATTATTTGCTTGATTTTCTTAAAGAAGCTTAAAATCTTTTACAAAGAAAAAACAATTCCAGTACAAGCACACCATGCTTACCATATCTCAATTAATTTGAAAAGACCTAAAAAGTGGTAATGTGGTCATGCTTTGGGAAAGAATGAATTAATCACTTTCAGCATGAAATATAAATCCAGGTGCTTATTCCAAATTGACACAGATTTAGAGAAAAATGTCTTAAAAAGTATCGGCAAAAGTAGTAAACTCATTTACACTTACATTTTCCATTTTGCTCCAAATCAGTGGGGCTTTTAGGTTCATGTAGAAGTAGATTTTTAAAGGACAAGATGTAGAATTTATAAATTCCCAATTATCAACCTTATCAACATTGTTTTACAAATATTACAGGTTTTAAACACTTGAAAGTTGTAGCTTTTCGTATTGTCTGTTATGATTAGATTGATTTTAGAAGCTGACAACTGCAAACATTTACAAAGAATCTTTTATTTCCTTGTGTCTAGATCAATATGCATATTTGTTTTACACATTAAAAACTGTGTAAAATAAACAGTCACTAGCAGATTGCTGTAATCATGATAAGGATCATCTCAGGGATGTGTTTTCTGCTGAATCATGACTTTTTTTTTCCAAAAGCAGTTAGGAGGAATAGAAATTAACTACCCAAGGGAAAAAAAATTCAGACCATACATCCATTCCTTTTTATGTAATTAGCACTTTGCTGATGGCATACAATGATCCCTTCAAAGAAATTGATTTAAAATGCCTTGTAAATGTTTTAACACTACATAAYTTCTTAAACTTTCTTAATACAATATTCAAGAAATCTTTAAGTTAAACTGCTATATTCTGTGCTTTCCTACTAGGGTGAGATGAGAATTTCTTATGGTTTAATAATTATATAAATAAAATGTACAAATAAAAATACAGCACAAATATTTTGTTAGCTCCTTTGATGGATACCTTTATTCCTATTCATAAATGTAAAGCAGTACCAGTAGAATGCAGAGCACCAGTTACTGTAATACTTAAAAGTGCTGACACTTTCTGGATTACGTAGACTGTTCACTTCAAATTATTTTTACAAAGTTTCATTAATCTCAAAGGACAATTCATTGTCCTTTACATTCAAATTTTGGTTGACTCATCAAGACAATGAGCTGCTGAAATGAGGAGCCTTGTGTAATAAGTAAATTAGAATGACAGAAGAACTGTTTTCATCATTCTAAATTGTTTTGTAATGTGCTACTGAAAAGAACAACGTCATGAAATCAGTAGATTAGAATGATGGAAAAGCTATTTTCATCACCTGAAAATGTCCTGTAAAGTCATGACCATTTMAGGGTTCTGTTTTACAAAGTATGAGACTAACAGTTGATGAGCTGCTGTCCAAAAAAGTTTGAAAGCAAGCTAAGAGTCATTGTGCACATTGGTAACTAAAAACCTTAGTATGACAGGAATGGACAGCTGTCTTCCTTAACTGGCTAATTAATTGGATGCACTATTTGTTTTGCATTTTTAAAGATTGTAATTTAATAAAAAAAAAAAAATCTGTTTATCATGAACCAATTCTTTTGTTTTGAAGGAAATTTTAAAGAGGAAGAATTGGCAGTGTAAGTCAATATTTTCACTTGGGTTCTGAAACTGAGGCATTGATATCCTTATGTGAACACGTTTACAATTGGATTACCCTTCAAATTTCAGGAGGAGCTGCAGAAACAGYGAAAATGTGTCTGAATTAGCTAGTCACATAGATACCTAAAAATGGATTTCATTGTTTACATTTATATAGGAATGTTAATATTGCATTATAATTTGTCTCTCAAGAAATATGGCTCAGAAAATTCAAAATTTAATTATAATATGCAGAATTATCATTATGCAAAGGTATAATTAAAAATGTATTARGTTAAAATTAATAGTAGTAAAAATAGGTCAAAAGATCTAAGATTCCAAAATTGACATTTTATACTCAAAACTAACTACTTTGCATTGTATAACAGACAACTTTAAAATCTCTGAATTTCAGGAAAAAAGAGTACCGCCTTGAACTAAATGACAGCCTCAGCTGCAAGAACCTGTTTTGTCTAAAAACTACTTGGCTCCCAAATGTAACACAACTGTAGAAATCTAATTAGATTTCTATGAGACTTYTTCTTAAAGTAAAGGAAACACTTTAACTGAGCTGCCCTGCATTTAACCTACCATGAAAATAAATAGCTGCCTGCAAAATATAGTTGAATCATTGTCTCTTTCCTGGACAAAATTTGCACACCATTTAGGAATGCAAGACAGAGTTACAGATACATAACAAACCTAGATAGTTATGATATGATATATATGATATTATATAAATAAATTACTATAGAGATAAAATGAAGAAAATTTTCAAAACCATATTCCTCATAGGAATATGATGACAGTTTTCTTTCAGACATACTATTCCCTTCAATACCAGAATGCAATTACAATACAATAAAATTTGCTTTGACAATCACCTCTTCATCTCTGACAAACAGCTTAATGTAAATGCACCATAATACTCACCAAATGTTGGAGACTTTTTTTTGTTTTGTTTTGCATCAAAACCCAGTTTTGTTGTTGACAGCTTTATAATTTAGTATGTCTCTGCATCCAGGTACATCAACTGCTTTTATGCTTTCTTCTGTTTATAAAATTTTGAGATGATAACTGAACTGAAGTCTAAAACAAAGGTATATTTTTTTTTGGCAACAAGGCACTTACACCATGGTGGATTGCATATAATTCCACTCTCGCTTCCTTTTCTTAGACTACTAATTTTATTTGCATGGGGCATGTCTATGAATTCAGAATCAAAACAAATATGTATTTATAACAACTTAAATACTTTTTATATATATATATATACACACATATGAATGCCTATCTATAAGTCTATTAAAGCATTCAAGATCTGTTAAAGTATCACGCCTCACGCCTGAGGGACAGGATGCCATCCAGAGGGACCTGGACAAGCTCGAGAAGTGGGCCCATGTGAACCTCATGAGGTTCAACAAGGCCAAGTGCAGGGTCCTGCACCTGGGTCGGGGCAACCCCTAGTATCCATACAGGCTGGGGGATGAAGGGATTGAGAGCAGCCCTGACGAGAAGGACTTGGGGGTACTGGTGGATGRAAAGCTGGACATGAGCCAGCAATGTGCGCTCACAGCCCAGGTGGCCAACTGTATYCTGGGCTGCATCAAAAGAAGCGTGGCCAGCAGGTCGAGAGAGGTGATTCTGCCCCTCTACTCTGCTCTGGTGAGACCCCACCTGGAGTACTGTGTCCAGCTCTGGAGCCCTCAGCGCAGGAAAGACAAGGACCTGTTGGAGCGGGTCCAGAGGAGGGCCACAAAAATGATCAGGGGGATGGAACRCCTCTCCTATGAAGAAAGGCTGAGAGAGTTGGGGTTGTTCAGCCTGGAGAAGAGAAGGCTTCGGGGAGACCTTMTTGCAGCCTWTCAGTACTTAAAGGGGGCTTATAAGAAAGATGGGGACAAACTTTTTAGCAGGGCCTGTTGCGATAGGACAAAGGGTAATGGTTTTAAACTAGAAGAGGGTAGATTTAGACTAGATATAAGGAAGAAATTTTTTATGCTGAGAGTGGTGAAACACTGGAACAGGTTGCCCAGAGAGGTGGTAGATGCCCCATCCCTGGAAACATTCAAGGTGAGGTTGGACAGGGCTCTGAGCAACCTGATCTAGTTGAAGATGTCCCTGCTCATTGTAGAGGGGTTGGACTAGATGACCTTTAAAGGTCCCTTCCAACCCAAACTATTCTGTGATTCTATGATTCTATATTTTAAGAGGATATCCTAGCCAAGTCTGAATATAGGGAAAAAGTATAAATACAGAAAAAATACTAATAGTTTGCAGTGAGTAGTTTCATCACAAACTGTGATTGTATGTTTTCCAAAAGAAATGTGACAAGGATTATCATTATGTGTTTATGGGTGTTACCCTTTAAATATGAAATAATTAGATATAAAAGGAATTACTGCTGTTAATTTGACCCACTGCTTACACTGCAAAGATAAGATTGCTACAATAGTTACCATACTGGATTAAGCCATCTCTTTCAGATTGAACATACATACAAATTTTATAGGTCAGAATTCAGAAAAGAAAAAGAGAACTGAAGTTTGTCTCAATAGCTGGAGAAGACATAATCACTATTTAATGAACACAATTATATACTTCATCTTAAAAATGGGAAAAAAGTCCTTTTTTTAAAATGCTTTCTTTGTTCTTGAATTTCATCTCTAGCACAAAACATGTTGATGGTTTCAGCTTAATCTTGTGAAAAAAGACATAGTGATTTTTTTTTGCCGCAAAGGCGATGACAGGTTTGAAAAGTAGAGGCTCTGGCTGTAGCAGTGTAGGTAGCTAATGGTAAAGATGAAAATGTCCTAACAAAAGAAAAAGCACTGAGCAGTGCCCAACTAATTTTTGTTTATTGTAGTAAATTGGAGCTCGCTATAGCTCTCTACCCAACTCTTCCATTTATTAAATACAGAATGAATTGCATTCATTGCCCTCTATTTCTGCAAAGGAAAAGAGTAAGTCTGGGGAGTCCTTGTTTGTAACACCACATGGTCATAAGAGATAACATGTAAATTGCAAAATCTCTTAGCAGTGCTGGCCAATACCATATTTAATATTTTTAACCATTGATTAAGCTAATTATGAGACTTGTGTCTAAAACAAATGACTGAAATTTGACAGAAACACTTGCCACAGAGGAACTAGTGGACTATATTTTCATTTTCAATATCTCAGTGAGCAAGGAGGAGAAATGATCTTTGGTTCAAGACATTATATCTGTTTTAGAAGACCAGATTTATTTTATAGTTTGATTTAAAAAGTGAATTTCTCTTTCATCTATTGTATGTCATGTATATGTTACCTAATACAATGAGAGTCGATCAGAGTCTAGCTTTGCAGCCATTTTGATCAATTTGTACTATGGTAGAACACTCTCTCCTGAGCATTAGTCAAACACTCCAAAATAGGGCATCATCCAGTTATCGTACAATCTGCATGTATGATAAACGCCAAAAGATGAGTGTAACAGATGTTGTTTATTTCATTTGATATTAAACTAATGGTCTAATGAGGCAAACTGACATCACAACATAAATGAGTTTTAAGGAAATATTTGAAATATGATCATTAGGATCACTAGGTGACTTTATGGATTTATGCTGGGAGTTCCTTGTATGCATAGTTGCAGCATCAGGCAAAGGCAACATATTTGTGAGAAAATTTGATCAATGAGCCCTACAGCATTACCAGGCTGGAGGCTAATGGTTGATTGTCATATAAAAGCGTTTGGAATGAGTTTAAGTTAATTGTGATTGAGTGAAGAAAGAGAAAAGAAGGTGACATTCTACATGTCTACATTCCACACGCATTTTGAGTAGATTTTAGATGGCCAGTGTAGCCTTTGTCTATACCAGAAAGGTAGGATTGAAGTAGCTGATACATGAATTAATGAAGAGTTGTACCAGATCGTTTAGCAATGCAGACAGAGAAAAAAGGGAGGATTTTTACATGTTTCTGAGGTTAAGGTGTAGCTGTGGGGCAGATTGAGGAGATAATTACAAACTACAGGCACGTGCTGCAAAACAGAAATGGCTATTTCCCATAGAGCATACAACAGATCTGGCAAAGCGCTGCATCAAGGCTYTTGCTCTTGGAAAGAAACAGTGTTTCTTTCTAGGTGTTATTAGGGAAGCACTATACAACAAAACAGAAACCATCACTGAATTGTTATATGAATCTACAGTTATCCATATGTAGTTCTTCTCCAGAAGGATGTGRTAGAGCTAGGAGAGGTAAGAATAAGAATGATCAGGTACAGAACAGCTTCTGCATAAGGAATCATTTAAATAAAGGGGAATTCTTTGGCTTGGAAGGGACCCTACTGAAAAAGGTATGATAGGGATCTGTACAAACATGAAGGGTGAATGGGAAATAGTCATTACATACGTCATCTAATACAACAGTTGAAGACCATCAAATGAAATTAGCAAGTGGCTGGTACAAGCCAAATGCAGTGATGCCTCTTTTACAGTAGGCATACTTAAACTGTTGGACACTTTGCCACAAGATGTCACAGATGCCAAAAGCTTGCATTGCTTCCGAATGGTGACAGTACAAATTCATAATAGAAAAATCCATGAAGGACTTCTACATATGAAGAGAGTTTCCAGCTGTGAAAGTATTCTGGGGATTATCACTGTATGGCTGTCCTTGTATGTTCCTAGGTATCTGCCAGTGGCCAGCTCAGGTGGACTGAAGCATATTTTTGATCTGGATTGGTGTAGCCTTTTTCTTCCGATTGATTTTTCTTATGCACCAGCTTTCCTAAAGGCATAAAATTAGATTTTTTTTCTTGTGACTACAGAGCTGAAATTTCTCACCCACTTTATACAGATAATCAAAACACTGTCAGTAGATCCAGAAAAAATAGAAACATATCAAGCGTATTAGCAATTTGAGGTTTGGAGACAAATTCCACTGACAACATACATTTTACTGTATTTGTACTGATTTAGTTAGTGAACATTTATTCTAAATGCAATTTAAAGATTTGATCAATAGTGACCAAGTTCTTTCCAGAAGATTTAAGCCTGAAGGCTTGAGCAGGCAATTGTATTGTACAACACGGGAATAGAATTGGACAATGTTCAAACTTCATAGTCTGTTATAAGGCTCCTAATTGTGAAGGTAACCAACAACTCTATAAAACATTCTGCCAGGCCAGGTAATACACAGGCATCTGTCTTCTAAAATTTTGAGACTGAAATGTAGCCTGTTATATTGCATGGGCTAACAGTGTTTTCAGGAAACGGTGCTGTTACTTAAGGATTAGCTTATGGACTGCCTACAGAAATTATCATATGACTGAGAGCACTAAGGCATGTAACATGTGAAAGGAATTTGAGCTATGGGGATATTTCTTAGTGTCTCAAGGGGAGTCACTGTTCAGCTGTGTTAAGGATCTGGTCTAGGTATGCAGCTTGGCTCTAGGTTGAACAGTTGATGTTGACTATAGCTACCCCTGCTTGTTCATCTCCACCTGTATCTGAAGATTTGGATTGCACAACAATTCCTATGCCAACACAGTCTTATGGGAGAAGTTTGAACTTCAAGTCATGGAAAGCTCAGGTGGCACAGAATTGTCATTCCAAACTATTTCAYAACCCACAGCTACCCACATAATCCACCAGCTGCATGGAAGGAGCTGTAGAAGCAAAGAGAATGGATTATTCCAGAATATCAAGAGGTTGAGAGAGAACCAGATAATATGGTCTCTGTGTTTGCATACCAGCAGAGCCTGAACATACATGAGTGGCAACTGGCTTGTTTAGAAGGGATTCTACCTTCCCTAACTAGGGGCTTTAGAGCATGGAGCGTGCCAGCTCACACCTCCTTCTGTCYGACTTGAATGGGAAGCAGGGGTGAAAATGATAATGAGTTTGTCTGGTTAGTCCCTGGCTTGATAATATCTTTTCCTGTAAGGAGGAAAAGTATTTTCATGAGCTTATGAAGGATACTTTTAATAAATATGCTTTTAATAAATATAGTTTCTGTATCCCTAGTTACCAAATAAAAATAATAATTTTGAATAAAAATAATGTATTTTTCACTAATATCTTCTAATTTAAGAGGCCTGACTTGCATCCAGTTTACAGGGGAAGACAACACCTGCCACATAGAGGCAGGAAAAAGCCAATTATATTCCCATAGCTTATACTAAAGATCCATATGCGGTATTGGAGTCATGGTTCTCCTATTTAAAATACATTGTTTTGATAATTTCATTCAATTTTGTTTTCCATATTGTGTGGTAATGTGCAATACTGCTCAGTATTACAGTTGACACCACATCTTCTTTATTCATGAAGGTATATTGACCTCTTTTGCTCACTATTGAAGGAGAGTAACTTTTCTTTTGAACACATCCATGTTGCAGCTGGTCAGATTTCAAGGCTTAACCGACCTGCATTCCTTAATTTTTTGGCTTCATGTTATTGCTTGCTAAATTAGCATGTGCACACCTTTTCTCTGTGTTGTGATTCAGCTATTCGACCATCCTTTCTGGTCCCTTTGTCCTCTGCAGTGTTCTCTGTTCAAAAGTGTCCTTGTCACTATTTTTCTAGCATGTTTTACTACACACTTCTATCCCTTCTTGCTTTTCTGTTTTAGATATACTTCTGTTGACTTTTCTGTTCCCATTTCTTCCTCCTTGATTTCACATCTTTTAGATTCAATCCCAATTTCTCTTCCATGAAATCTCTAAAACATGGCTAGACTAGTGTGTCCATCCATGCTATTTTATACTGATATAGGAAGAAAAAAAAATCTTGTCATTGAGTCCATTCCTTTGCACATATCCAAACTCCCCCTCATGGTCATACCTCTGTAAATGTCCGGTTCATGTGAGCTGCTCCCCTGTACATTAATTCTCAGGACAAAAACTCAGAAGAAAGGGGTATAGAGTAGTTGGTGGGATGCTTAGTTCATGTTGTTCAGCCTGCGCCTGTGAGTTGTAAATTGTGGAGCTCTATCTCAGGGCTTGATTCTGCTACTGTTTCTCCAGGATAAGGCTCTTGAGGAGATTCTTGTCAGAATACATATTAATTGAACTTCCCTAAGCTGAAGAATTTATGAGTGCCTATTATCTTTCCAGCTGGTTATTGTACTATCTTAATGATTTCCCTGCCTCTCTAGGGAGCCCTTTTACTATGTAAGATCCTGCATCCTCTCCCAACTCCTGTTTGGTGTCTCATGTAACACTTAAGTAACGAACGAGCTTAAGTAACAAGATGAAGAGAGTAAACATTTTAAGCCTATACTTTGTAAATCTCACCCCCTAAGCAGTGTCACTAAGACACATTTAGTCTAGTAAATCTACAGTAACTGTTGTAGTAAAGTTTTTCAAAGTCCTCTTTAGATGTTTTGTTGGCCCTCATACTTAACACAAGACTTCAGTGGATTTCCCATATTCCCTCAAATTCTCTTCTATTCCACCTGATTTCTATAAAGTATAAATGTTAAAATTGGCCACCTTCATTATCATCTAATATAACAGCAGTTACTCAYAAAGAAGAAGGGAAATTTAACAGAATATTTATTTACCTTACATTTTGACATTCTATCACTTAGCTTTTGTTTTACTCCAAACAGACTTTGAACAAGCAATTGCTGAACAATTAAAAGTAGTCGAGGAAGTTTATACTTTTATAAGAAGTTAAACTTTTTACGTCTATATAAATTCTCATAAACTACAATTAATGCCTTAACTTTATAATAGATGTAATAGTTTATTTTAACTAAAAATAATAGTATGTTGTGTGGTATATCTGTAGATTGGTTAATAACATAATATATGGGTCTAAGAAAAGATCAGAAGATAATTAGTAGTTTAGTTCTATCCTTTTGAATGTACTTTATTTGTAGTTTTGTTCTTTCTGTACCTTATCTCTAATTTTACTTCTAATTTTAATATACTTCTAATTTTTAGTATTTTAATGAAAATCTTTTCAAAGTTATGATATTATATGATTTATACAAATGGGAAATTATTTCTATTTGTGCTAAGGAAAGGTGGTAGAAAAAAAAATAGAGTGAACATAGTATACCTAAGTTGAATTAACAGAGTTTGTCTAGTCGCTAGCTAATCATTCTTTAAGTGTGTGATTTGTTTGTTTTTACT
This sequence comes from Phoebastria nigripes, assembly GCA_035582835.1. Classification (NCBI taxonomy): domain Eukaryota; kingdom Metazoa; phylum Chordata; class Aves; order Procellariiformes; family Diomedeidae; genus Phoebastria; species Phoebastria nigripes. The sequence goes on from JAYKAV010003231.1 coordinate 212,230, forward strand.
TATCTGTTTCAGTAACAGACTCAGTCAAATGTGCATACATTCAACTTTAGATGCGGGTAAAGAATATTGTGTGTGTGTTCGTAAGTTTTGATGGAAGGCTGTCATAGCTTTTAATGGACAATCAAAATTATGTGTTCATATCTAGGGTTTTTTTGATGAAAGTAAAATAATGGAAAAATATGAAGATTAGACTTCTGCTGTTAGCCAATTTTATGATTTTGAATTTGATAGTTTTCATACTATTTCATTTTTCTCATTTCAAGAATAGTGCTTCCAAACACAATAGCCAGTTCTAGTATCCTGTCCATGTTTAATAAAGAATTATTTTTATTTATAAGGCACCTTTACAGCATGGGTGCTTCACTGATGTTACTGAGCTAACTACTTTCTTAAAATTGAGCCATCTGAATTTTAAAAATCCCAAAGAATTACATTTCTTTTAAATTATGCACTTATGGTTCTGATAATGCCTACTGATCTTATCAGTCATATGATAGCAAAGTGATGGGTTTTTTCCCTAGGAGACCAAAGTGTAATATATAATTAGTCTGTCATTTTTATGAGCCAAATATCACATGATTCAAATCATGTTAGTGAGCTGGTTTATTTTTATTTTGTATTCCAAACTATGCATTCTATTGTAAAAAATCCAGGTTTCCTGGAAATTGTGCAAATATGGAATAACATACACAGAGCTAGGCCTAAATCAGTGACAGGCATAATTTTCTTTTTAAGTCTAAAAGTTTATAATCCTTAGAATTCTCTCTCCAGATGAAAATATGGACTCTAAACATTTAAAAACTATTCTGAAAACACTCCTAAGGACCAAAGAGAATGTGATCAAAAAGAAAATGTGATCAAAATAGGGAAGAGTTTAGAAGTTGATCCCTTGGTGTGATTCTGCTGAACCTGAATACTGCCATTTGACATATATCATCATCTTTGCATAAACTTCATAGCTGTAAGGGATACCATGCTGTCCAGTGGCTGCTATCATCCATCATTAAGAAGTAAGCTGTGCTGATTAACAAAAAATTGTCAAAAGATAGAATGGTGTGTTGCCGCTTAGCTGTCTACCTGTAGAAACAGGGAACACTAATTAAGTTTTAAAAAGACTTCAGATATATTTAAAAATGTACAGAATAATAATTTCACATTTGTGTATTTGAGGGTGTACTTACAGCTTGAATCAATGTTGTAGCTAAATAAGTTTGAAAATAAGTTTGCTTAAAAGTAGTGTAACTGTTTCCTCCTGTTCTTAAGCACTGGAAAGTGAGACACCACCAATAACTACCCAGCAGAAGCTTCTAAAATACATAGCTCAGAGAAGGAATTTTAGTTTCCAACACTGAGCATTGATAAACACAATAATGAACTTATGAATGTGTTCTATATTTTTAAAAGAAGTTGTCCAGAATCTAGTTTGCTGCTAGTGTTACAGCAAGGAAGTACACATCAGTAATTGCAGCTATAATCCACTTTCCTTTTTGCTTTTCTTCCAAAATTCCTCAAAAATTGAGTGTGTCGAAAGTGGTTTGAACTGGACATGGTATTTTAAATACTTTTTGACTGGCCATAGCAATTATTTTTGTCAGTGGAAAAAATTAAATAGGAGAAGAAAGTAGAATTTTTCAGTTCAAGAGTGCCAAGAAATGTGTTGTTTATAGTAAAAGACTGATTTGGTGTGCATTAGTGAAAATTGGTTTGCCGAGTTCTCCTTGCTTTTAAAAATTAACTCACAACTGCTTTCCCTCTGCATTTTGCATATAGAATTGTAAAGTAGGTGTTTATAGCATCAGCATTTTAAAGGCACTGATAGCTGTCTTAGGAGTGCCAAGAATTTTCTTTCCTTTTTATCACTGTTTAGCACATAATTTCCCCTGCTCTTTCTGCTGTCTGTAAGAGGAGAGTCAAGTCCCTTTTTGTTAAATTCTCTGTTTCTTCTTTTCCTCCTGATTAAACTTCTGGTTGGGTTCTTCTTGTTAAATCCCCACAGAAACAAGGGTTCTGTATGCAAGACCCTAAGAGCAAAAGGCAAGAAACTGAGGAATCGGATCTGGGTTCTTCTTTCCCCTTATCTCAATAGTGCTTTCAGTAGACTGGTCTGTAGCTGCACACAAGACAGGTTTAATTACCCCTAGACAAGAACCACTTCTAATTTGCCTCTCCTCCTATTACCACATCAATGAGGCTGGTCAGCCAATTCCATGTGAATCAACGGGGAAAACATTAAGGAAAAACTGGCAGATGCTTTCATTTCAAGGTTTTCAGAGGAAATATAATGTGTAGCCTGGCAAATGGCCTACTAAAATAGTATATTCTATATATACAACAGATTGAGCCAGCTAGCTTTTGGGTTTTTTCAGAGTATCTTCTTGCCTTGACACTGCAGCTTTTTTGGTGGGTAAGATACTCCATAAAACCCAGATCCTGCAAGAACAGAGAAATTGTTTGCCTGGTGACATTTTCAGTGAGCAATACAGGCAGACTGTCCTTTTGCTTTTGGTTTTTCTCTATTTAAAAATGTACTCTGATCTACTTTTGGTACTTTATTAAGTGCCTTTGAATAGTAATAGCAGTTTGTTGGGCTAATGTGCCTAAAGAAAGTTTGGGTGATGGTTCTTACAGTTAGAGTAAACAGATAGAGTAAGCTCTACCAAGCAGAGCCAGAAAAGCTTTAATTTCTTTGAATCTAATGATGTCTTTCCTATGTATTTTGTTTCAGAATTAAAGTGGCTCAGCAATCAGTAAGCAAGTTAACTGCAGAGAAGAAAGTTGAAACGAAGAAAATCAATCCTACAGCTAGCCTGGTATGATGTGTTTCTCAGTATGACATTCAGAAGGGTTTTTGTGACACTGTTCTTGTCATTCAGAATGATGGCGGGTTTCTGCTGGTGTTGAAGTGTAACGTAGTATGCTTAGTTTGAACGTAGCAGAGTGATTTTCTTCCCAAGGAGAAATCTTTAAGCTTATGCCCTATGGTAGTCCAACAGTTAAGTTTAAAACTTAGTTTAGTTGTGCCTAAGCGTGGCTCTGCTATTTTAGATAACAAAATATGGTAAGGGCTGCTTTTCTTCCCCCCTTCCACTGAAGTTTCTTGTATTTTCTTCCATGCTCCATAGTGCATTGAGGCTCACTGCATGTATTTGTCCAGTGGCTGAGTGTGTGGTTTTTTTCAAAACCTTACAAAATCTTATTTGCTCTGTTAAATAATAGTAGAAGGGATTAAATCCCCATTTTGTTCCTTGCTGTTTCCTAGGTTTTTTAATACAACACAAAAAGAGGACTAATAACTGTAGATAAAACCTTTTTTGTCTGTGTGCAAGGCACAAACGTTAGATCAGCATTTCTCAAACTGTAGGAAGCAAGAGACTAAGGGAAGGAAATGTACAGGAAGGAATCAATATATTACTTCCATTCCCAGCAAAGCATAACAGTTGCAGGACAGGCAGCAGAGATATGAATGACTACACTTGCTTGGGAAGAGGTCATTAAACAACATAATCTAGCTAATGCTAAATTAGAGCCTTTATGTCAGCAGAAACCATTCCAGACAAGAGAAGGTATTAGATTCACATGAATTTGAAATGTGTCTGGTTTTCTCTATCTGCACTGGTCTTCACAGAGCTGCGTATTTTTAAAGGTACACAGTATTTGACAAGTGTGTAGCTAAAGCAAGCTGTTTCTCTACAGTAAGTAATGAACTGGTTCTGAGCCTTCCTTGAGTGCTCCAGGCATTAATTTTTTTTAGTTAAAGAAAACTCTAATCTACTGTGACTCGTTTAGTACTTCTCAGACTTCTAGACCAAATGCTCATGGCAACTTGAGAGGAGATGGAAAATTATAGACAAGAATGATAATAAAACTCTTTCTTTTTCTTTAACAGAAAGAAAGACTACGTCAAAAGGAAGCCAATGTGACTGCCAACTGAAAGAAGAAAGATGAAAATGATAGTGTGACTTCATACCTTGCCTGATGCTTTACTATACCCATGGCCCAGGGAGCACCTTATATTAGATACTGAATTCTGCTTTGTTGATCTGTTCCAAGACAATCCACTAAAGACTTTTCAGTTCCTTCAGAGGGGTTTGTACATTCAGTGGAGGGAATTCTAAGAAGGTTTTTACATGGGAAGTCAAAATTATTTTCTGTAACTCTTCCTTACATTGCTTAAAATGCATCTGGTTGTTAACGGTTATTTAAAGTACTCTGTGCATAATGCATTAATATGGAAGAACTAAAATGAGCATTTTGGCTGCTGAGTTAAGTAATGACTAACAACCTGTAGGTTATTTACAGGGCTTTGTGTAAATGAGAGCAAATATGCCATTCAGCTCACAAAAGACTATTACATCATACTTTTTGTTACTTCAGCAGTAACTGAGGTAAAATTGACTGATTCTAAATAATTTTACAGTGTCTAAGTATTGGATGCATCTTTCTAAAACTGATTAAATGTGATTATAGATTTATGCTGTATTTTACTATAAATATTTTTATAGAAGCTTCAGCTTATGCCATACATTGAAATGGAAACAATATTTTGCACATGAAAAGGAATAGCTTCAAATTCTTTAGTTTTATGACTGATGGCATAACTGATTCATTATTTTTATGGTTTTAACCTAACATTTCCTAAATTTTGAGCTTCAAAAGAAAAATGATAAAAATGTATATTTTTATTTCAGTATATATTGAAAATATCAATTCCATAAAATAATGGTTTTATTAGTCATTATTCATTGAACTAAAATACAACAATATATCTCCATGAAGTTACACATTTGCCATTAAATCTGTGGCTTTCAATTCTATTGAAAGCTTTCTTTTAAACAGTGAATATCTCACTCTAAAATATATTATGCGGCCTGCTCTTGTCCCCATTTATTTGTATGAAGAATGTGTCCAGCATACACACACAYATATATATATAAAAAATTTAATTTAATAAGTAAAACTTGAGGAAGAAATAAAAGAGTCTTGATGTCCTCCTGTAACATTATAACCATTGCATAACCATAAAGCAGCAGAGCCTGAAAAAAACCCTACAGAATATCCACTGTTACTTGAAGATTCTTACTGCATTTTAAGGATTTGGACTCTTAGAAGGAGAGGTCTTGAAGCAGAATTTAAGGTAAAACAGAAAAGTGACTTTTAAATACAAGTAGGTAACGGTCTAAAAATAGGAACAACAAACTGGAGAAAACATGCTTCTGCTTGCTGTTCATAAGAGAGAAATTCCCTTCTTTATGATAATGGTGCCTGAAGTTGGTTACGAAGATTTAGGTGAAGCAAAAAAGTACAAAGAGGTAATGGGGGAAGGTATTAGTCCTTTGCTTAGAAGCTGGAAAGAATATACATGAGACAGACATGGGTTATCCATACAGCAAATTAGATAGAGAAAATGTGATGAAACCTAAGGCAAAGTCATCCCTAGAAGTGTAAGCTTATTAAGGAAAACAGCAGTTGTGGACACCCCCATTCATGAATTAACTTGAAGATTTCATATATTGCAGGTTTCTTAAATGAGTATCTCTCTCATTCCTGCATAAATAAAAATAAGGGAATCAAGATTCCCTTGTATGTTTTGGAGTTTCTAGCTGCTGCAGATATACTCAAGATGTGTAAGCATAATTCTTACGAAAACAGTCAATAATATACCAGCAAAAATAATCTGATCTGTACTTTGACTACTCCCATTGCAGAGAAATAAATTCCAAAGATTTAAGTTTTCTGTCTTCCACCAAATAGGTAAAGTACATTTGTTTTCATTATTAGTGATAAACAACAGGAGCAATAATGCTTATAAAAGCCAAAGAACAACAGCAAGCAAGGCAATTCTGATGAGTGTTTAAGCAAACAAGTGTTGAGTTTTGATATGGTTTTCTATCTATCATGAAGATAGTCTATATTGCCATTTGACTTGATCGGGAATTTTTCAATGAAACATTTTACTTGAAATATTAATCAACAAGAGTAGCACTGTTTGTGAAAAAGGATTGGTCTTGAAAATTCTCATTAGAAATATATTATGGAAAAAAGTTTTTAAATTATTGAAATATCCTGTTTCAAAATTTCTAACTGTGAAGTTTCATTTTTCAGTTCAAATTGACTTTTCATTTTGAAATGTTGAAAAATGTATATAAAATGGGATTAAAATTAAAATTATTGATGTAAAGCATTCCTTGATCAGATTTATAATTCTTTTTTCAGATTATCAATTTGCCAAAGTTTTGAGAATTTAGGCTATTTTTCCAGAAGATTCAAAAACTTATATAGCACAAAGATATTGTTTCTTCCTCATCTTCAATTGTACTGATTTTCCTCTCAAGTCAGAGATTCTGATTCCAGCTTCACCCATGACTTTTAAATCCTCTACCACTAGTTTAACTATTTTTAAGTGAAAAAAATAATTCACCCAGACTATTTGATTCATTCTCTTAATCAAGACTTTAAGACTCTTGGATGGAATTCATCAGCTAAATATCGCACTTACACCCCTAGTGATACCCGGAAGTGTCTTCAGACAGTGATTAGTTAAGTTTTTAGTTAAGGTCAGCAAGTGACAATGGTACACTTGCTGACCTTAACTAAAATGTTGTATTAGGGAAGAGATTTTAACAGATATTATATATCTATGTAAGCTGTTTAATTTTGAAATATTTAGACACTACGCACATAACAAGTGGGCATCAACCAGCATTCATCTTGGGGTCACCAAGTGCCACCAAAAGTTGTGTTTTAAGCTTGCATTGAGTTCGGTGCCAGACTTTACCCTGAGCTTTCTAGTTTGGGGTGAATAAAAGGAGGGAAGGATAAAAGAAAGAAAATAAAAAGATGGAATGGAACAGAAGTCTCTGGTACATGTCTACATTGCTGTCAAGGAAGTAAAAATAAAGAGTGGACTGAATTAAACCAAGCAGCAATAGCTAGACAGTTACAATTTTCCGGGCTATGTAATTTAAAATACCTCTACACTACATAGAAGTCACTTCTGTGACCACAAAGTAGATGTGGCTTAAGAGGTTTTGTTTTCTGGTTTTTGTTTTGTTTTGTTTTCAACTCTTCTATTATTGCCAAGCTTCTCAAAGTCTGTAAAGCAAAGCACTATTAAAACCCATATTACTCAGTAGGTGCTTATTACACAGGAAAATTATATACATTACTGATTTATAAATCAAATTATTAGGAAGAATTTAGTTTAGATGAGTAAATATCAATAATTTGTGAAGTGCTCCTTACCTTATCTACAACATTACCACTTACTGATTTTAAAATTAAAGACCTTTTAGAGTCTTTGAGATATTTTGACAATATAAATTATGTTTTCATTATGTTTTTATTAATCTATGAAAACTACCCAGGCGTTTTGCCATGACTAACCCATGTAAATGTTTTATCATGTGCTTTGTTATAGGGTTGCAAATGTATAGATTGAATAATATTATACTTTTGTATTTAACTTAGAAATTTTTTGCAGCAAAACAGAAACTGTATGATCTTCAGTTTCTGTACACATAGAAAATTAAAGTAGAATGGATGGAATATTCAGAAAGCAGAGAGAAAAATAATTGGACATCTTAAGCGGTTCTAGGAAGAGTAAAGTTTACATAGGATTTCAACCTTTCTGAATGGCTGAGGATATGTCCTCCAACCAGATATAAACAGCCAGGGTATCTCTGACCAGTCTAATTTTTTTCTACATGAAACATGAATAAAATATTTTGTTTTCCATATGACGTACAGTGTTCTTATTGCCCTGATTTTCCAGTAAATTGTTAGCAATTTCTTTCTTAGATCTAAACGTCTTTCCTAGCTGATGAATATGGGGCAGTGGAAGACTGTGTATTTACTTAGTAATACTATTTCTTCATTGTTTCAGGTCAATATCTTAAAAATGGATGCCTTAATCTTGTGCGGGTGTGGAATTTCAGAAACACCCAAACAAGTTAGAAATATTAATCTCATTACAGCATTGATGTGTTTTTGAAAATCCACCTCCTTAATCTGTGTTTAGGTACCAGTCTAAGCTTATAATTTCAGAAAATCGTATCCACCTAGTTTTCACTCATTCTTGGCCTTGTCTTGATCATGTTCAATATTGTTATGGATCTCGCTCTTTCTTTTTTTCTTTTTCTTTCTTTTTTTTTTTTTTTAAATGCCTTTAGAATTTATTAATGCCAGTTAGTAAATTTCAGGATCTGCAGTCTGGAGAGTTCTCTTTGGCATTCTTCTTTTGAAGATAAGCCTACGTATTTGCATATAAATGTAAAGAAAATAAAAAAGTTAACAGGTAACTTGATTATAGTCAATAAGTTACTTCAAAGAGAGAAAATACTAGGAACTAAATGGTTCCTTGAGCCAGCAAGGAAAAATATAGCAAAAACAGTATAAAAATTAAAACCAGATAAATTAAAATTAGAAATAAATTCCAAACTATTAGTAATGAGGCTAGTTAACCACTGGAAGAAGTTAGCAAAGATAGTTGTGCTTTCTCCATTTTCTGATGCTTTCAAATCAGAATGGAACATCTTTCTGAAAGGTTTGTGTAGTCTAATACAGCTTATTGGACTCAGTTCAGATGTCCCTAAGTGGCATCCCATATCCATTGACTCACCAGTTCAAATAGTTCCTCTAGACAGAAAAATGTAAGAATAAGTATGTCAAAAGACCTAATAAAATATTTTTTTCTCAGCTGTAATGAAATATTCTTATCCAAGCTAGAAGAGCTCTTTGTTGTAATTGTAAATTTAAAATATCACAAATAGTGTGGTGTAGAACAACATAATGCAGGAAACCATTGTCAAATTATAAAAATTTGTATTTCAAATGATTAATTAATTAATATCTGCCTGCTGCATCTTGTGGTATTTACAAGGTAGCAAATTTATGTACTCAGGAATTCAACACTGTTTTAGAGATTCCCAATCTAGGTCTGAGAAAACTGGCATTTTGGATGGCACAATGTGAAATCCCAGAATCACATAAACTCTAGTTCCTTAGTATTTGTCAAAGGTTTGAGCATATGGAAGGGAGTATACCTTGGGTACAGATGCAAAATTTAAATACTGGACTCGCCTTTTAGTGAATTATTAGATATGACCTGTTAATATAATTACCAAACATTTCCATGCTTGATAGGGTTTGAACCATAACAATTTTATGCAATTGTTTTAGAGATCTAAAGTTCAAAACTTGTGCAAGCAAAATTGGTAGAACTCTTCAAAAATACTTGTTTTCAAAATGCTTGCAAGAACTTTTCTTTCTTGTTTTTTTTTTTTTTTTTTACAATTTTTTCAATTCAAAAAATCTTCTTAGAAACATTACTAAAATGGATGTTAGGTTTCTTCCACTTGTTGAAAATGCGGTACACCTAAACTCTGTAATATTTTCAGTAAATTTGGCAAGCTTCAACTGGCTTTAAATGATTTTGATTTGATACCTCACAGAATTCAAGCTTTTAAATTAGGACCTCTTTGTAAAATGTAAGCACTGGGTATAAGAGAACATTTGTTTCAAGAAGCAATGAAGTAAAAATGCTGAACTGATAACTTAGACCCAGAATGCACCACCTTCCTGGGAGGACATTACCAAGTAGTATAAGCTTTCCCATAATGTAGAACAGCTTTGCGTTTCCTGTGGTTTGTTGCTGCCAGATGTCATCTTAGAGTAAATTAAAGGAGCAATTTTTTTTTTCATTAGATATTTCTGGTGAATTTCATTTCATACTTTGTCACCTCAATTTAATCTTTAACAATCTAATACTGAGGTAATATGAAGTCTTTTTATAGAGACTGATAGTGTAAGTGCTTATATATGCAAATAGTTTTATTTATGTAAATATTCCTGTGGCCCACACAGTAAAAAATGTCCATAGAGGACATTATGGGGTCATGGGACTGAATAAAATCTCTTTTAGAATCCTGTTATGAAAATTATCCTGAACTATCCCACTATGGGACACGGATTTCTTTTCTGTGGTAGGATCTGCCTTAAAAGGTTTTGGAGCTCTGGGAGCTTTTGGAGGATGAGGCTGTTGGCATGGCATCTTTGCTTTAGCCATCAATTCTTAAAAGTACAGCTTCTCTGGAGTTAGGCTGCAGTTGAATTCCCTGAGCCAAGATTGCCCCAGGGACTCCTGGAAGGCAGACTGGAAAATGCCATCAATGGCCATACATTTTCAAAAGGGAAAGAGATCATAGTTATATTTCCAGATTAAAGTAAAAGCTAGCAGACTCTTCCAAAATAGCAGAAGTTTTGTATAGTTGTATGTATCCTTTAATTAGGTTCTATAGATTTCAGAAATTCTGCATTCATATATGAACTTCATTCTGTGCCTGTGTTCTTGTACTTACTGCTTATATGATTATTTAATATGAACAGAATCACTTATGTATTCTTACTCTTCTATTGTGCTGCGACCACTAAAATGTTGACTACAAAAACTGTTGAAAGAGAGATCCATTAACAGAGTCCCGACAGGCAGTTGTATTTCAGGTTTCCCAGTGTCATCCTGCCAGGAACCTTAGTATTTTCCTAGAGGGAAGAAGAGTTTAGCTGCCATCTGAGTTCTCAGCCTTTCCTAATCATAGGAAAGTAAACTAGTACTTGTAGCTTAGGGCCAAATGATGGGGCCAAATTCTATCATCACTGATAACTATTGTCTTCACTGCAATTAGAAGTTAACTGGGGCACAAAATAATCCTAAAGATGGCAGGTGGGGTGTTTTTGTGATACCCATTAAACTGTAATGTATTTGATAAGCTCAAAGTCCTAAACAGTATTGACACAGTCTGAGATTCATATACTATCTTGACTCTGACACACAGCATCCTTATAGGTTAAGCTCAAGTGACTTTAGAAGGAGGAGCTGTAATATCTGTTCACTGGTCGATAGTGTTTCTTGACTCTTTTTTTGAATCTGCAACAAGATGATTTTTGTCACTCTGTGAATTACGCATTAGAAAAATTTAAATGGTACAYTTTCTCTCTGACTTCTCCCAGAGGGACCAAGCTTGTAGTTCTGTATTTTTACTTTCTCATTTGGCATGCTGTAAATACATTCCATTGTAGTTGGACAAATGCTCATCCTGAGCAACTATCCACAGATAATATGTTATAGAAACTGCAGAAACTGTGTAGAGATCAAAGAATATAGCACTATTACCTACTGCTTGGAGCATCAATAGTCAGCAAATGAACATATATATTGTATAGCACCTGATGCTTATTTCTTAGTTGTAAAGTAGTTTAAGGAATGTATCGCCAGTAGCAGCTAATCACTATAAACTGGACAAAARCCATGTTCTTCTTATACTTCTTTTTTTTTTTCTCTTTATTAGAATGAGTTTTTGTGGTGTTGGGTATCTTCTAGATTTTGGGGGGAAAGATACCATTTTGTAATGAATCAAAATGGAACAAGGTCACAATTCTATTCTATACTTCTTTCATATCTGACAGGAAGGTGAAGGAATAAAACTGATTTCTTTTCATTCCACATAAAAACAATACATTTTTCTTAATCCTTTTCATTCTGTTATTCATTTTGTGTTACAGTCCAGTGTGTTTTAGAAAGGCTGGTAAGAAATTAGAAGGTCCAGCTATGAATCTCATTCCTTAAAATTCCCTGTAGTGTTCAAACTCAGCAAACTGGGATGCGGAACTCCTCCCCTATCACCATTTTCCCTCAGCGATTCACAGATTCCCCACTCTCCTTCTTTTATCAAAAGTAAAGTCACATAGTTACCAAACTGGTTGCTAAAGGTCCAAGAAAAACTCAACTATTGGGTGAGGAGAGGTCAATTAACTTCCAAACCACAATAAAGACTTAGGCGGCTTTACTGAGCATGAGTTGAACCTAATTCACAAAAGTTGAACACAACTCAGTTTCAAAGAGTTAGACAATCAATACAGTGTTTTCATGCATTTCTGTTACTTACCATTTTACATCAAGAAAGCCTGTCTCTCTGAGTAGGAGGCAGAACTTGTGCATTTAGTTATGTAATCAACTTCTGCTTGATTCCAGACCAGAAGCATGTGTGATATGGGAGATGTATCTGAGTCTTTTGGCATTATGTTTTATACATATTTTCCATCACTTATCCAGGGGCCAAGTAAAGAGACTCCGTAACATACCTAAAATGAAAATGTTGGTAAAAAGTGCCGTTGAAACAATATAAAGCTCACTATTTCTTTCTAGTGGATTTTCATTTGAAGAAGTCCATCCTCACATAACTTCCTATTGAAGTGTTTGGTTTTGCTTGGTTTTTTTAATTAAAAGATGATATTATATCAGATAATCAAGCTAGCTTGTCTTGGACAAGCTTCTATGGGGGCTTGAGTGCTAGTTAAGTAAAATAATCTGTGTGCATGCTCAACAGGTCCATTTGTGACTACTGCAGCCTGAACAACACCGTTTCACCTGCACAGAGCTCAGAAAAGGGAGAGACTTGAGAGGGAAATTTAACRGATTTTCAGGTGTCAAGTTCAGAAAATCTATGTCAAATGAAACGCATTCTTGTCATATTGCACTGGKTTTGAAACGTCAATGATACCTGTTGCAAAGGAAGAGAAGGCTCATGCTCCATGTCAGATGGGGTTGGATAAGGACTTTTTACAGAGGGTTGGTAAAAGTACTATTTCTTATAGGAGCTCTCAGCAAAGCTGTGAATGCCCAGCTGATGACTGGCAGTATGTTGCCCAGGAGAAACAGAATTGTTTTTATAGTTTTTTGAAAATATATATTTATTATAATGACACTTTGTTTTTTGGGTATATCGGCCTCAAGAAGAAAAGCTGCTCCTGTCATTGTACTCAGCTATTACTCTCTGAAGGACAAAGCTAAAAGCTTCACCATATTCAGAAGCTATAGGAAGCAAAAATGGAGAAATATTATTTTGGGAGGAATCAGAGCTGGCCTCTGGAAAGTGTTTTTAGTAGGATTATAGTATGATTTTCAACTTTCGTTTAGTTATTTTGAAATTTTTTTTGTTTTCCTTTCCAATAATTTTGAGTTGAATAGTTGCACTGTTGAATGTTATTGTTGTTGGTACTCTTCCCTCTCTTCTTTCCATATGAGTCAAAAACATCAAAATACATGCCTCTCTGGCTGGTTAACTTCTCTTTTGAAGAAGTAGCAAAATGGTAAATCCTCTCGCAATGCTATTAATATTCTCTGTGTACCTAGCAAGTTTCACAGACATAAGAGGGTTTAAGTCTCTCAAGTCCATACGGGATTTGCTTTAATAAAATCATAGTTTTGCTTGAATGTTAACACATACACTCAGCAGTTATATATTTGCTGTCATTTGAATTGAGCTCAACTTTGCATTTTTCATCCCACAAAATGTACAGCAAAAATAATGGAATATTAGTTTGGTTTAGGTTTTTTGTTTTTCAGGAATCAAACTCCTTTGGATAATTCTTGACTAAATATGTTATAAATGTCTTAAAAGAATAAGCTAAATAGATTCAGGTGCTTTTTTTCCCCCCTTCACATTGTAATTGTATACACGTGCGCACGTGTGTGTGTGTGTTTCTACTATGTATCTGAAAGTTTAATTTTCTCAAAAAACAAGATGTGCACATGATTAACTTTGTAAAAGTTATTGTAGTGGAATGGAGTATTTATTTTTAAACTAAATTCTTAAGGAACTATTAACTGTAAATAAAAGACTATATTTTCCTCCTCATTTTTGTTCATTTTATCAATTGTATTTTTGTATGCAAAATATATTGTTGAGATACTGTAGGTTTCTCTGTTTGAATAATTCTGTCTAAATAACATTTTTTATTTACACTGCTTTACTGATCTAGTTAATATTCCAGGTTCAGTGTGCTTGTTAAAAAGATACAGAGTATTTTGGGGATCTGCAAAGAATTCAAATATGTAGCTTACTGATGTAAATTTCTTTAAAGTATTTTAATAAATGTTGCAGGAGCTTGCATCTGAAACAATTTGCACACACGTCTGGGGATGTAGATTTCCTTTCATTCTCATGCCACTTTTGGCAACTTGTCACATTTCCAAATACATAATGTTGAAAAGCTCTTCAATGCTTTTCAGTAACTCAGAGCATACTGCCCACAAAATGGTATTAAAATAGTATCTCAAAGGTATGTATCATTCGTGTCTCCAGACACTAGTATTTGGGCTCCATTATCTAAAGGAAAAAAATCTATAAATTACATTATAATTTTATCTATATTTTACTGTTACTTATATTACTCTAGACTGATAGCCTAGGAAACTTTACTATAGATCATTAGAGATATTTTTTCCAGTTTCCAGAAGTTTTCCAGAATAGAAAACAATTACAATTTAAGTATAAAATTATGCAGTAATTTCATCCAGCAACTGACCATTGGGGGAGTACAGAAACTGGAAGCATCTTTACCAGGATGCGCAGCAACTCTCCAAAGACTGGTATATTTTAGCCAGTTTTGAGGGTTTTTTTGGCATCACACATCACATATAAACTCAAAATAGAAAGAATGTGATTTGGTTTTAGATGTTTCTGAGAACAGCATTAGTGTGTTTGTTTGAAAATCATTATCCTTAGCCAGTCAGAGGTTGGAGTGATCATGTCAACAGAGAGTAAGAGCAAATAGATGCTATGAAGGACCTTGAAAATCATAACAAACTACTCAGGTTAAAAGAGGGAGTCAGTGGAGATACTCAACAAATCTACAGCAGCGTGATCAAACCAATGGTTTTTAGTTTGAAAAGTTGCATTTCTCATCACAGAAGAGACTACTGCATTGAGACTGGAGAAGACAAGAACCTGAGCAAGGATTTCAGCTGCATAAATGAATTGGAGATGCCAGATAGAAATGATCACCAAGATGTAGACATTAACCAAATACGAAGAACTCTTTGCAATCAATTTTCTGTAAAGAGAAGGGGACACATTAGGTATTGGGAAAACATGCTAGATGCTTAAATACCACAATGATAACATGTTCAAGCATGAACAATTAAGCAAGTATGTAATGGGTTAGAACATCCTTATTAAAATTAGCTAAGCCAAAGCAATCCAACTTAGAGACAGTTGCTCTCTTTTCCTTCTCTTATTATTTATTGTCCAGTTTCTTGATCCTTTAAGACAATAAAATGGTGTGCTGCTGAAGAGACGGATGTTATAAGCTTTTTTGCTTGGAATCCTACTGATACGCCAAGATGTCAGATGACAGATTGTTTTTCTTTATCCACATGAACAACTCATTTAGTGTTCATTAAGAACCTAAATTTGACCCTCGGGTCCAAAAGAAGTGTTGGAGTCCTGAAGTTCTTGAACTGTCTTTACGCTTCTTGGAATCCAGGATTTTTTCAGCAACTCACAAGATCTAGCCAAAGAGCAGTATTTGCCATAGTGCTGTGCCAGTTATTCTGAAGGAGAAATACCACATGCAGGGAAGCAAATACATCAGATAAAGTGAATTTATTTCCAAGAATAAGCCTACATAATAACACCAAAGTTGAATAGAAATCCAAAATAGTGAGACCAATCCTGAAGCTCTAAAATAAATGCTACTCTTCTGAACATACAAAGCTCTCATCAGACATAAACCTTGTTTTCTATGCTGTAAAATTCTTCATTATTTGTTAGTGTATTTCAGCTCTAGGGTTATTGAAAAGTGTTATTTCATAAATACAGAATGAATTTATGATAGACTGCTGTTAAGTACTATAATACAAATTGTCTGCTTCTAATTAATAGGCAGATTAGATTCATACAATTAAATAATTTCAGAGATTGTTTCATATCTGTAAATATTACAGCTATTAATCCATGGGTTAAAGTTGGAGATAAAAGCAGGCAATTCCTAAGTTATTTTATTTATAAATATGCAGATACATATATATGTTTTTTTTTTTTTAATATATATATACACACATCTGTAATACAAGCTATGCTATTTATATGGCAAAAGAAAATGATCCAGTCATAGATCTAATGTCTATATTTCAGTAATATATAATGAAATTTTCATACATCCATCAGTTCAGGAAAGGATAGTTAACACACAATCAATATTAAAAGCTGGAATGCTGTAGTTATTGAAATAATTTAAAAGCCAATGAGCTGATGACAGTAGCATTCAAGATGTGCTTGTCAGAAAAAATTAATCAAAGCAGACTGGGGATTTCTATGTGTAACCTCTTTCATGAGACACATCCCAAGGAGCTTTGCAAAATAATGAAATTAACAATGCAAATATTGATGAATACACTAGGTCAAACAAAGCCGTCCTTGGTCTTGAGAGTGCCACTACCGTAAGTCAACAAACCAAGGGATTCCAGATGCAAAAAAAGTACAAGCCACAAAGCCAGCCAAATAGGATATCTGCCTTTCACTCTGTGCTGTGTTTTTGGGAAGGATGAAAAAAATGTTCAAAGCAGTTTGCGAGTCTCGGTTTTGCTTTCTACATAATTGTTGCATTTCACTGTGTCTATTTGCTCTAGGTTTTTTGCATCCTACAAACAATCTTTGACACATTCATAAATGTGCCAAATCTTTTCTGTAAGACGTTGGATGAACACGTGTATGGGCTACAGAAGTTTCTGGTTTCCATATAGGCTGTCTACTGCATGGGCTACTGCTGGAAGAAATACTGTTCTTACATAGATAATTCCCACACACTTAAGAAAAGTTAGGATTTTTCAAGTTTGGTCTTACAGTACTGTTTTATCTATCCCTGACAAGAGAAACTAAAACTCCACAGATCACAGCTGAAGACAGACTCAAAAGAAATGAGTGGTGATTTAACTTTTACAACTTATTCTTTCTGAGTGAAACTTGTTTAGGCATGCTGGGCCTTCATGAAAACCCTCCACAGCTTCTTAAAAGGAATGTGAGGGGTGAGTGAGGAATAATTTCTTCAATAGCAGTATGTTATAAGACTTCTTTCTTTTTTTTTTTTTCTTTTGCATTGTTTCCTCTTTGTAAATTTTTCTGTCTTCCTCTTTCTCCCTCCCTGTTTAAGAAACCATTACTAGTTTCATGTGCATTTATCCAGCTCCAACATTTGTTCATTGCTAATATGAAATTTATTCAAACTGTAAATTCCAGGACTGCAATGATTAACCCATTTGAAATGGCTCCATTAATTGATCTCCAAATTTCTCAGCCAGATTATTGGTCATACTTGTAAGTATTTGTACTAATACTTAAAAATTTGTATTTCAGACTCTATTAGTCAGGCACAAAAACCTACCACATGATTTACAACTAATCAAAATAGTGCAAATCAACCATTGAGAATTCTACAATTACATAATTAGCTGAGCAGTAAAATTTGAGATTAACTTGTTACGAAAAGCTTGACCCACAAATGGCCGTATAAAGTGAGCTCCAAAGGGCCACGTGTGTGAGTTAAGGCAAACATTTTTAAATTTTGATGTCTATATTTTTATTCTTTCGTTTCTTTTATTAACCTCAAAAAATGGCAACATGATTATGTTTCAAAGTCCTCTTTGCCAATCTCACTTGCAGCATCTATAGCAGTATTTTGTGCTGTTGATTGGTTATGAATCAGACAGAAGTGTGTTGTGCCCATTTTTTTTAAACTTTAGGCATCTTTGATTTCCATTGAAGTATTGATGAAGACTGGCAGTGCTAGTTTTAGATGGGATTCAGAGCAGTCATAACGACCCTATCTTTGAGAGATGCAATGATATGATGCAAATGTTCCGAGGAGGCTGTGCATTCATGATGTGGGATAATAGGGTTTTAATTATAGATCACAAAATACTTTCAGATGCTTGAGGTGTATGCATTCCCAAAACATTGCTCCCCTTAGGGTCTGAAGTTCAGTGATTTTAAAGATTTGAAAGATTTTTAAAGATCTCAGGATTTTAAAGGAAAGCACAATGTGCGATGTATTCTCTGACTACTGAACTTAATTCCTAGAGGATGAATAAGAGACAAGAGTTAAAAAAGAGAGAGAGAGAGAAGGTGTTTCACCACGTGAATTTTGCCCTCTCTTTTTTCCTGATTTAAAGTCATCATCAGAAACTCTCATATAATGATCTTCCCTGCCACCCCCCTTGGATGATGCATTCCAAAACTCAAAAATGATGATGCAGATCCAAGATGGGTTTCTGAGACTGCTTCATGCACACACTTCTGAAGTTGTCATCTTTATTGCTTACATACAATAGCATATTTTTGGAAGTTTTCACAATATCACAAGAATACATCTTCTTTCTACTCATTGCTCTCTGGTGATACTGCCACAGAAAGCAAGTTATGGGACCATACACCATGTCCTGACAAAAAAAAGAACACCTTGAGATTTTAAAAGAAGTTTCCCATCTCTTCCGGTCTTCTAAAATATCAAACCAAATCCATCTGCAAGCCTATTGTGAAACTATTACATTAATAAAAAACGTGAAGGGAAATCAGAGTTTCCAGAAGCTGAGAAAAGACTTAAGATTCTTAAAAAGAGAACAACTTGCATATGAATCTAAAGATCTTATTCCAAGCCAGGCAGAAAAACTGGGTATTTTCCAAAAGCAAGATTCAATATAAACTTGCATCACACTGTGATGCTAGCGTGTTCTTTCCTTTAAGCAGCATTGAACAGCTGAGAATCATTCACCTTACTTTAGCAGACGTTTTTTGAGAGAAAAGGGGCAAAGGCAATATTAATTTTTAAGTAATGTGAGCACAAGAAATCTGATGCCAAACTGCCCTTTTTGCTCCTGGGATTGTGTTGAGCTAATTCCCAAGGCATCCTTCTGAAAATGTATCCTTTGGACAAAAAAAAAAAAAAAAAAGGCAAAAACCACCCTCTTGGACCCTACTGTTTTAGTTCCCTGTGTGAATCTTCTGGTTTGATTTAGGAATGTGCTGCTTGGTTCCCATGTGCATTGTTGTTGTAGTATTTACTTTGGAAGGAAAAGTGAGTATACGGTTCACGCCTTAACCTTGTCAAGCTTCCCCCTTACCAACTTGAACTGACACCATACAAATTCTGAAAGGAAAGGCCACAGCCAAAATTAATCATAAACATTAACCATAAAATATTACTCTTGACCCTACCACGGGGCAGACCTCTAGGAATAACATCCTGCTCCTTAAGAAAATAACATCCCTCTCCAACCGAGAGGAGCAGACGGTCTCATCTATGCATGACGGACATGCTGACCTGTGCCTCAGGGAGTAACATCCGATTTCAACTCAGAGGGTAATAAGCACTCCAGGCCTTACATTATGGAAGTCCTTCCCCAGACACAGCCCTACATACAAGCTTTGGCAGCTTGCACCGTCTGCATAAAACAAGTCCTGTCCATACAAGGTTGTGCTGTAAGGTTAGGTTTTTATGCAAAGCCAAACAGACTAAGGCTGAAGCTGGAAAAATTAGAGCTGCCACCCCAGCTTCCAGGCTGTTTTGACCTGAATGAAAACTGTATATATACTTCACATCCTTTTACCAACAATGAGCCCTGAGGAAAGGCTACAGTCTGTAGCTCCTTTGTAACATTTCACTTGAATAGACTCTATGCTTAGTTTATTCTTAAAGGCACAATCCACAGATTGGAGAACCTATTTCCATAGTTATCAGGCAGTATCTTGTTCAGCAGCACAAACCTCAGAAATCTGGAAAACACAGAACCAGAACTTATTGCCCAATACTAATTTTATTTGGAAAAGAAATAATAGATCAAAGAACAACTTACTTTATTGCAAGTCAGTAGAGATGAGACTTAGGTGCCCAGATCAAGCAASACCTGCAACATTGAATGAAGCATTTCCTAAATATCACAAAAAATCTGGGCGTGGAGCAACAAACTGAGCAACAAACCAGATTGCTTCCCAGGAGATGTTGGTTGTACTGGCACTGACAGTGAGAGATTTCAGCAGCAAGCTGTTGAACTTGTGTCGAGGATGCCCTGCAGATATATTTCTGATATTGCACTCCTCCCTGAATTCATTCCCTTGCCAGCAAGGACAAGATGGAAGTAGCACCAAACCCCACTTTGCAGGGGTTCTCCTCAGCATAAACCCCCTCCTCAGTGTCACCTCAAGTGATTTTGGTCTTCCTTTTCCCAATGTGTCAGCCCCAGATGGAAGCCGAGCTGCTGTTGGGACAGGCAGGTTAAGTGGGAAGAGAACTAGGGAGAGAATAGGACGTCATTCCTAAATGTTTGTGTGCTCAGCAATGATGTGATGTAATCGTTATAGAAAATTAAAGGAAAATTTCCCTGATAACCCGTGTTTTTTCCTATGCTGGGACAGAAAGCAGGGTTTGTCTCACCCATTGAATGATGCTAATTAAAGAATAAACGTCAAGCTTTTGCAATTAAATTGTTGCTGGTAACCATGTTTGTGAGGTTAAAACTTATCTGGGATCTCTATGCTACACTGAAGTGCAGCTATGCCCCCAGTAAGTGAATGTGACAGATTTGACAGAGGTGGCAGAGGTTACTGCAGTGTCATCTGCTGGATAAATGCCTTGAGGTGAGTGAATATTTTCACAGGAATTGACCTGTACTTGATTTGTACTTGCGGAGTCTATTCATATCTAACAAATGTAAACTGTACTCTACCCAGATGGCTTGTTTCTGACAACACAATACGAACTGAATACACTCCTCCTTTCACACTAATGCCAATACATCTCTCCTGTTATTAATAAGCTATTTATACACATTCTGACAGCAGACTAGACCTCATCTTTAAGATCAGTACCTGACGCTCATATTTCTTCCCTCTTGCCCTCTGTTTCTTTCCACCATCCATCACACTGACTCTTACTTCCTATCGTCTCCTGTGAAATAGACACTACCTTCTTTTTTCACCAACAGTAAAACAGATCAAGGTGGTTCCATGTGTTAGTAAAGATAAATGTCGAGGCTAAAATCTTTCCTTGTGTGGCTTCCATTAAATTTCATTGGGTAGCACTTGCACACCTTTCAACTATGATGCACAAAGGCTAGTGTTGCAAAAGATTTTCGGAGTCTCATAACATCATGCCTTTTTAGGAAACCAGTGCTTCTGCACTCCTCTTAATTGAAATCAAATGCCATTTAAACCTTCCTATGTTTTGTGACTTAGTTGTCCAGTCTTTCCAAATAGCCCCTTCTCTAATGGTACAGGTGGTACATTATGTCTGAGAGAAGACTGACAAAACGTGCCTTGGAATTATGCAAAGAGTATTTCAATGTAATTGTGATAAATTAAGATAATAGACTACATTAAAGATGTTTTAGCTCTGGAGATGTAGCAAAGATAAGGAAGAAAAGACGTGAAGATGCGTTTCAATCTAAGGCAATTGGGAGAGATTTTTGCTTTACCCAGCTTCTCTCTTGGGGTGAGGTAACAGGAAGTCTTCTCACTTGTCACAGTAACGTGCTAGCTAGGAAGAGAAGACTATTTATTACCATGTATCATGTTTTGTTCTTGGTAATGAGCTAAAATATTTGGTTCTGAAGGAAGGAAGTTTTCTTTTGGTTTATGAAGGACATTGTTGCAAGAACTAAACTTGGTGCTAGAGGCGAAGGGAGGCTGCCGACTTCTGATAGCCCATCGACACTGCCAGTTTACAAAAACCTGCCAGGGTAGCTGTTCTCTCAGCTGGCTGAGTGATGGCAGTTTCATCAGCAGGCAGAGTTCAGAATTTCCTTCAGAGGAAAACTGACTCTGACTTTTTGAACTTTCAGACTACTGGGCTGAGCAGAGTGAAAACAATTGTTTAGAGACATCATGCATGGATCTAAGGGACAGATGGCTCTGAACTATGCCAGAGAATTATGATAAGACATTCAGCCTGCATACGAGGATTTTTTCTATTTGTTTCTTTTTAATCATTGTTCTTGCTCTACCATTTGTTCTCAGTCTCACTTGCTTTTCATTGTTTCTCAGTAATAGTGAATATACGAGATATTCTGCTAGAAACCTGAGGCCACTTAATAAGCAGCCGTAAACTGAGTTCAACTCACATTCACAGAGCAATGGCCTCCTTGAACGTGAAGATCCAAACTGAAGGCAAGTTGGATGCCTCTTGGATGTTATGGTTTCTCAGAGGCTTTCACTGGTGTCCATTCAGTGGCAGCTCTCCTTTTAAAGCATATTCTGTACAAAAAGAGTCCTAAAAGCAACTTAATGGTGAAATTAAAGATCTACATAGATTACACTCCCAATGCAAGGGAATGGATTAACTTTTCTTTCAACTCCTGCTGCTTGATGTTGATTTAATATATTGTCTTGACTTTTAATAAGGTTATTGAAAGATAAAAGCATATAAGGAGCTGTGCCACAGATGCGACAGTCAGAACTTCATATGCAAAATAAAAAGAGACATTATAATAAAAAGAAAATTGAATGTTGCTTGTATAAAATCTGGCTTTGTTTTGATGCATAAAACAGCAAACACTGTTCCACACTGAGGTTTTCAAGAATGTCTTAAGTATACAACGCTTCTGATGCCACCCCAGTTGCCTATATATAGATCTGTCTTGTGTAAAGAATTTAAAAAGCATTAGAATGGAGAAATCAAAGAGACAATAAATTTTAAACCAATCTTATTGTCTGCAGCCTAAAGTGTTATTAAGATCAAAGTGGAGCAAACATCTGGCATTTGCCTTTCTGCAAAAATTAGATCAAATTACCTACCATAGGATTTAGATCCATTCAGTAAGTTCTCTCCATTGTACACAGTTTTCTTTCTCCTTTTTATTTGCTAGATCTAACTTAACACCCAAAATCTAGCCTCTTCATTAATTTGGAGTTGAAACAAGTTAACAACGAAAATGGAAATATATGTTCCTCGTGAACATCTGTTTCCTAAGGAACATTCAAGGTCCTTCAGATCCTAGGGAGAGAGGTTCAGCTAGCCTTCATCTTTGCCATTAAGTGTAATTGTCTAGAAATAAACTTTACTGAGTACACACAACCCTGTCCCCCTCCCTGAAAAATAAATTCTTCATGCCTACTGTTGTAATTATTGTCATTGTTGACTTTATTCTATACTAATCACTCATAAAGTATGTTGTTAAGAAGCTTGGCACACTGGCCCATACTTTTATGTATAAACTTATCAGATGTACATTTTTCAGACTTTCAAATGTATCATCTAATGCATTCCTAGGCTTTTGATACCTTTGTTCAGAGAGATAAATACATGTATGTTATATCAATATAGCACCATTTTTTCATTCTCTGAATAGAAGAATACACTAATACAAAGCTAAGATTGAGAACATGTCTCTTTTCTTAAATACAAAAAAGACTGTGCCTTTATACCTCAACAAAATAATTACAAAACATAGAAATTCAGTAAAGTTTAACGTAAAGGAAAAACAATATTAAGGTCTTCAAATTCATCATTAAATAAATCAAACAAACCTAACAGTGCTCTGTAGTGATGCCATGCAATAACTATAAAATTATGATTAATGAATTTGAGTGTTGGTGTCCCAGACGAGCTGTAACTGACACATTAATTCTTTCCAATTGCTTTCTTGCTGGAATCCATATTGATATTACTAGACAGAAGGATAAGATATAGCTCTCAATTATTCTAGAGAGAGATGGAGATATTATTTTAACCTTTGTTCTTTTGATCTCTTGCAATATGAATTGGAATATGGCTGTTTCCATAAGGCATTCTTTAAAAAAGAAATGCAAACATGGCAATTTCAAGTTTTATTTGCAGAAGTTTTATTGGGAGTCAGTGTAACTTCTCGATTTGATTCATCCCCAAGCTATGTGACTTACATCTGTATCACAGCAAGGAGGAGTTATTGCTTATCACAACTTAGAAGTTTATTTTTTTTAATGTGATCCCAAACATTCTTCTTTTATGTCAGTATACAATTTGGTTCTCATATCTTGCTCCTTAATCATTTAAAAGAGGTAGACTATGAATGTTATTTTCAATATTTTTAGAAAATAYAGGAAAGGGAGCAAGTGACAGTTAAAATTTCTGTACTCCTCCCCCCATAAAAGCTAGGGGAGGAATTCAGGCAGCCAGAAGCCACACATTGTTGAAGGGCACCTTAAAGTCATCAGCT
The DNA here is from genome assembly GCA_035582835.1 of Phoebastria nigripes. Taxonomy (NCBI): domain Eukaryota; kingdom Metazoa; phylum Chordata; class Aves; order Procellariiformes; family Diomedeidae; genus Phoebastria; species Phoebastria nigripes. The sequence goes on from JAYKAV010003231.1 coordinate 236,249, forward strand.
ACATTCCCAGGCAGGCAGTGCAGACAGGCTTCAGATGTTTTTATGAAGCTGCATTACAAGGTAGCATCAAAAATCTGCACTACTGGGATTCGTTATGATACCTGTGCGTTGCTGTGTATTTCTGGTTTCAGTCTCAGCTGATTAAAAAAAAAAATAAAGCAAGGTATCTGAATCTTATTATGGTTAATCTTTTTGATACCTTAAGGCCAAGATCTGATGGTTGTTAAAAATATGTAGCAGTGATATCTCCAGTGTTTTGACTAAATTCAAATATACATTATTTTTTTCACTCCCTTAAATTTTAAATGATGCAGCTCTCCCCTTCAGAAGTCTTTGGTTAGTACAACCATCCAGGTAAGCAGAATGACTCAGAAAAAATTTTGGACCTTCTTCTGCCGATATTGACTGCTGTATTTCAGTAATTAATGAAGTGGTTTCTAAGGCAGGTTTGAGTTATTTGGAGGGAATAAGATGTATGTTTTTTAAAAAGCGAAGAAAGAGTGTGTAAGGGGAACACTGGGTTAAGCAAACCAGCATTCTCATCTCAGTCTTCTACCAGGGACTTGGTGCTTCTCCTTTGGGAAACCTTTTGGAACTAACAACTCTCAGTTCACTCCTGTGCGCTGGACAGCACAAAGAAACATCAGTCCCCAAGGGTACAGTTCTCCAGTGTTTTTTTCTTTCACTCAGGAGAAGGTAAATTACAAGGTTAAATTACTGCATCATTTTTGCAAATGCAATGTCCCTCTTCCCAGCCAGGCACCGCCGCTGACAGGCAGCTGGAGCGGAGCCACGATGCTGTCTGTTCCACTGACCCATCCAGGACGCGCCATACCTACTGTGCGCATGTGTTGCTCAGATGTCTTGCACATGCTCAGCAAATCCGACGTGCTCTTGATGCCTCAGTCCTATAACGTGTGCGCGAATCAACTGCGCAGCACATGGATGACAGAGCACACACAGAAATCCCAAGCAGAGCTCTAGCCTACCTCACTGGGGAGAGAGGAAAAAATGGTCTTATTTCTATCTGTGTCCCTGAAAGCTGATTAAGGTGTGTGAATTCTCTCTCTGTTATCTTCTTTTGATCAGCGTAACTATCTGTAAAGCACACGGGACTTCACAGTGGACGTATCTTCAATTCAAAGCTGGTATGTAGGCCAAACGTAAATTATAATGAATGCCTGAGCTTGTTAGCATATAAATAGTAAGACCATGGTACTACAGAGTACTAGAAAGGTTAAGTCCAGGAGGTTTTTCTCTCTGTTTTAAATGTTCAAGTAAAGATATATATGCACACCTTTTCAAGGAAACTTATTCTGTCCAACTGTGCCTCTACCTCACACCAGAAAAAGTCAATTGCCTTTGAGAAATAATGACGTCAATGTTATTAGCCTGCCAGTAAGTTTTAGAAGCACAAAAAAAAGCTAGAAGAGAAGGAAGACTAAACCAAAAAGCCTTTAAAAACCCCAGACAACCAGTACTACTAGACTGCTCAGCTCCATTATTTCACAAGGGCTTTGCATGAAGGAAAACCACACTGGATCTTACCAGCACCCAGCTTTTCAGAGCTGGAAATGGGACATCTGACCTTTTTCTCTGGTTATCTGTGTGCGCTACAGGAAAACACTACATGTTCTTCACTCTTAAGATTGTATATCTGACTATGTCATTGTCAGTCCTTTGAACTAAAAGGTGTACATCTGAAATAGGCCTATATTACTGCTCAGAGGCTTATGTGAAATCAGAGACCGTTCTCAGTCCGGTTCAGGGAGATGGTGATCCCACTCAGAGCCGCTTTCTCCACAAGGGCAGACAATGCCACCACTACTGCAGACAGCAGGATTGCACAGGGGTCTGCAATGATTGACAGAGTCCCTCACACATCTGACAGGCTGGCAGGTTGGAAAGGTAAAATTTATACCGCTACTGCCCATCTCCCACCGGYGGGTTGGAAAGTTTGAAGAAACCTGTTCTCTGTGGTTGCAGTCCTTCCTCAACACCAGCCTTGCTCAAGTGCTGCCAGCAGGGACGGAGAAGGTAAAAGGAAATGACAAATCTTCCTGTTCTCTTTTATAATTATTTTTCATCTCCTCTGTCCCCGTCTACAGCTTGTAACGTGCTGTACTGTAAAGGTGTTCCATACTCTTTTTTTCTAAAAGGGGGAGTAAACTGCTAGCTAGACGTAACACTGAGATAAGGTGTAAGGCAGGCACTCCGACTCCAACTTTAACTCTACAGCAATTCAAGGCTGATTTATATTTTGAACTGTCACTATATGGTTTACAAGGGGAAAAGTGCGAGTAAAGATTGAGATTTTCCTTCTATAAATTGTGGAAGGGTGAGGGGGAAGTGACAGATCTCATTTAAAAACCTTATTGAAGTAGCCGTGTTGAATGATGGTGCCATTGCTTGTCTCTGTGTCTCATTGTCATAATGTAAGCCCTTTTATAATTAGAAGAAACCACAGAAGTCAGAGTAAAGCACAACAGATCCAGAAAGAGCTGGAAACTTAAGGAAGAAATAAAAAAAAAAAAAACAACAATAGACATGGGCTGGAGAAGATATTTTATTTATTTGTTACTAGTAGTTAAAATGACGTACAAAATGCTGGGAAGAAAAAACTCCAATTCTATTCAGTTACAAAATAATTAAAACTTCATTTTAAACCAAGTTTTGCTTTGTGAGACCGAGCATGAAAATACTGCAGCCTTAGGTTATATAGTCCATTGTTTTTAGAATAAAGCAGACATTTAAATACATATTGTGGTTGATATTAAATATCTCGTATAATTGTAAGTTAGCAGAACTTTCTTACTCTCAGGCAATAACTAGCAATTCATAAAAGTTCTTTGTATAAAATTTACATATGGGGGGGGGGGATTTGCCTCAAGGGGAGTTCCATCATGATCTATGTACAGGCTGTTTTGGAACATAAAGATTTGTAAAACTTTTATCAATTTTCCTTCAGAATACTAGCCTAATCTTAAATAAAGGAGTCAGTAATGTTTGAAGCTTTGCTTAATGGCTAAGGGTTTAGGGACATAGCAGTCACTGTAAAAGACAATGGGAATTTTGCTGTCAACTTCACATGAAGAAAAAAATTCATTCTTAAGGTGTGCCCATTTCTTGAACAGAAGCCCTAGCTAGTACAAAACTTTCAGCAACGACTGAGATTGGCCCTTTCCCCTGCAAACCAACTCAAAAAAGTAAGTTAAAGGAAAACAACCCCTGCCTATTATCAGTGAAAGAGGATTTGTATTAATAATAACATTAAATATCCATATTTTTCTGTTTAACTATTCACATTCCACACAGTGGAAATCTACCTCCTGTAATTGCAGATTTTAAAATTGGATTTTAAAATCCATGAAGAAATGTGTCAAACCTGCTGAGTGAGAGTACACCAGATGAAATGCATTTTAATAATATCAATCAACGAGTTGCAATCTCTTAATCTTACAAATGCAGACCTCACAGCAGTGGATTTTACAGTAAAAATATATTAATTGCAGAGATGCAGGATATCGCCAATAACTGTGTGATGCACTGTGTAACAGCTGGGGCATCTAATATAATGACTGCACACTGGATGCATCTGTGACATGCCACTGCATATTTTTCCCTTTGGACATGTCAGTAAGAGCAGAATTGTCTTCCTCAGCATTCAATGGACAGAAATGCTGTCAAGATAATCACCTTGTGGCTGAGAGAGGCATCTGGTGTGAGAAAGAGCAGTTACACTGATCGTGGATACTAGGGAGCATTGCTGCTGAATGGGGAAACTGAGTCCTGGACTATCCAAGCCCCATCCTATAATTAACATGGACCTAACTCCCATTTCACTCATATCAGTGATGTCCGGGTTGCTTTCAGGCCCGGTACTGACTCTGGCGTAGGAACACGCCTTTCCTTTGGTACCCCACCGGACAGGACCAGCTGTCGGGGCCCTGCAGGCACAGGCACAGGCGCAGGCAGGAAGGCGTGCAGCACCCTGTCATCTCTTCACCACCCGGTTGGAAAGCCCCCTTGCAAAGCCAGCACCCAGGACAGCATGAGTCGTTTGCACACCATGTGGTATGAGATGCAGCCAGCGAGACAACCCCCAAGCTTCCCATCGGACCCCCAGGAAAGTAAGGGCAAGACGCATGGAAGGGCTGCCCCTCAGGTCCAACGGCCCAGGGTCCACCTAGCTAAACCAACTTCTTTTGCAGGACCTCCTGAGCTCTTGCCAAAACCCACAGCCCTGATCAAGTTTAAGCTCCTAATCCTGAAGGAAAGAAAAGGCGGGATAACCTCACAGGTGAGATTCATCGAGCTGCTGGAAGTAGCGTGTCCCCTTTTATGTTTTTTCCCCCCAAATGAGAGGGGCAGTTAGCCCTTAATTTTCAGGAAATTCTCTTTACTTAGTCCAAATCCAGTTTAAATGCAAGTCTGTGGTAAAAGATATAAAAAGAGGATTATTGCTGGCAAAGTTCTGCATCTCTTTTTCAACAAACTGCATGCCTGTGGCAAAGCTAAAATAACAATAACAATGCAATGTTTACTAGTCATGAATGTCGTGTCTTTTGTCTCTTGTGTGGTTATTGCATTTGCCGTCACATGATGCTTGTTTTAATTTTTGCTTTGCTCTTTATGTACTAAATTACTGCCATTCTGTACTTGATCTTGGTTAGCAAGATTTTTGTGCTGTGGTTATGTATGGTTTTTATGTATGTGTGTGAAAAAGAGAAGGAGAGAGTTCGGATACACACAATGGAGTATGCATACTCATTGTATGTACGTAGAGATAGCAATGACTAAAAGATACTGCATATACATATATATGTAGATATGAAGAATAACTGATATTAGAAATACAAGACATCAAATGGATCTAGTGGCACAAGAATGGGTTTTGATTGATTTAGAGAGCCATTAGAATTCAGAAGTATATTTATAGCCTTGTATATAGTTTCTCTTTAATTTATGTAATATATGACTAGGTATATAAATTAAAGCAAAACGTAAACAGAAGACAATATCTCTTCCTCTGTCTCTTCCTATTTATGTATCTTTCCTTTTTCTACTCCCTTTTGTACTCTCCCCGTCTACTTACTTTGGCCTTTTGCTTTCTAACTTGCTGTAGCTCTGTTTTCCATCCACCTATACTGAMTTTTCAACACTCCCACATCCCCCCATTGTTCTCCAGACATGGCTTTTGGATTACAGTTATTTTTAAGAAGCATGTTACAAACTCTTGATACAGCTGCTATTTTCAGTGATGGTTTTGCTACACTTTAAACTGCTTTTTGCCTATGTCRTATTTAAGAATAGATTCATGCTTTCAGATATATTGTCCTCTCACTTTGATGTTTCTCCTAATACAGTAAAAGCAAATAGCATGGCAGGTGAACATTAGCAAAAGCCACAGCTCCACTTTCCCAGCAAGCGGCAAAAATGTGAATATACACTAGGAAACCTAATTCATGACTGCAGGTAAATAGGGTTTTTTAATATTTCATACCCCTGTTAAATTTTTTTGTTGCAGTGAACATTCATATATTTGCTTGTACACATCCATTTTCTCTCTTACACACAAGCATACACATGCGTGCCCTTCCCTTATATCAATTTTTTTGGGTTTTGTTTTTTTTCTTGTTTTAGGTAATTCACAATTTTGTCCAGCCCCGAAGGTATGCTAGTTCACGTCACTCACTCTCACGCTGGCAATGATTGCGTACAGTCAGAGTGCAATCGGTACCGTATTTTTCTCAGTTTAGTCCAAGTCAATAGATATACACCGGCATTCCTTAACTCGGGTGATTCTTTTCTTCTTCCTCGGGGGCTGAAGCTCAGGGCAATTGAGCGTAACAGTCATGGTGGTGAATTTCTTGGGCTTGCAGAAGGAACAAGACTGGAAGGAGCCTTCCTCTTTACGGACATGCCTGGGGATGTAGAAGGAATTGCACTGGCCATAGCAGAACCTGTTGATAATGGTACGACTGTTGCAGCCTTCTTCGTGGATAGTTTGTTTGAGGGGTTGAGTTTTACACCAATCCCGCTTTAGGTATTTGCGCTCAGTGATGTGCAATGCCTCCTGACTAGACTCCAGCACCTCTTCAGCAGGCATCGAGGTGCCTTTTCCTCGTTCTCGATGCCGAGAGCCCGACTGCTGCTGTGTCTGCATTTGCTCTGAATCATTGGGCTGATCTTTGTCAGGAGGAGGGATAGCACCTTGAGATCCACGATTCCTCTTTCTCCCTTCTGCTGCCGGTAGCAGAAATCCCATCAGAAGAAACACAGTGCCGATGGCATACAGTGTGCGGACCATCCTATATGGAGAAAGTTGAGGGAATAAAGCACAGTTGTGGATTTCAGATATCAACAGAAGTCAGGTATGCAGTAAATTTTCAGTTCCATAAAAGAAATATGTGCGTGTGCACGCACACACTTATAAAAGATAAGCACTTAGCCTTTAGCAGGTGGAAAGCTGTTTCCAAATTACCAAAAGTGATAAAAGCTTTAATGTACGGTGACTGAAACTCAGAGGCTAAAGTAAGTCCAAACAGAATTTCATTTTGTGTAGCACGCATCTTTTTCCAGCTCTTTTCTCCATGTATATTACCCCAGTTAAGAGTTCTCATTCCCTTCTTATAGCTCACTGACGTTAGGATTGTTGCTCCTGACTTACACTGGTGGAAGAACAGATTTCATGCTACACAAGGATTTATATGACATAGCTATCTGCAATACCAGAGGACTAAACTCTTTGACTCAGGAGATCCAGTGTAGCTATGTGTTCCTTAGTCAGACTCAGAAGCTTTGTACAGCTTCTTGCATAATATACATCCAGAACATAATGCACATGCTATATCCACCTGTTGTCTGAATTACAGCATCCCAAGCTCTGTCACATTGCCCCTCTGAATTGGTCCAACACGTCTGAGTGTAATGAAGCTTAAGGTAAGAGATGTGCAACAAGATAGGCAACTAACATAAAAGAATATTTAGGTAGAGGTTAAAAGAGATGCATTTGTAATTTCAGATTACACCTTCTCACGCATTACTCTGAATCCTTGACAGAAGTTACACAGATGCAGTCACAGTGTTAAGAATTTTTCAGATCTCTGATTTTTATTCATTATATACAGCATGATATTGAAAGGACATACGAGGACAGCAGACTTTCATATATGACATTAAGTATCAGTATATGTCATGATATATGACATACCAGTATCAGAAGAGAATGTAGTTTGTGCACACACACAAAAAAGCACTTCAAGAAGTGCAGTAAGTGGAGACTATCAGGTTCTTCAAAACGGCACCCCTCCTCCAGACCTAATTACTAGCATAGGAACAGCCTTTCTTGCCTCCCTTATTCCACCGTTTCTGCTGCTTCCCAAAGCTCTGAGATCTTTTGGCTGCTCAGTCAGCTCAAGACACCAACCAGCTGGGAAGAAACTCATCAGCTGTCACACTTTCCCCCCTTCCAGAAGCACCGTGGTCTCCATGTTGTTCTGGAAAGCAAGGGATGTGGCAGCAAGAGAGACGGATCGGGGAATGAGGCTCTCGGGGGACCCTCCCCGTGGGGAGCCTGGAAGAAACCACCAGAAATGAGCGACTGCTTGCAAAAACCCCATAAAACAGCAGAACTGCAAAGAGGCACATGCATTAAAAAGGGGAAGAACTATGAAAAAAACCTGAGGATGTTAGTGTCCTCTACCTGCTTGGAGTGCTGATGTTGTATCCCTTATTTGACTCATTTTATCAGTAAGGGACAAATTAGTGTTTGAGAGTCCTGCTTGTATTACTACCCAAGAAACGTATGTGAAACCAAGGGCACCRTCCTGGATGGCTTCATCCGCTCTGCCTGAGACCACACAACTAGGCAGGAAAGCAGCCAAATGCCAACGCTGTAAGGGCCACCTAGAAACTCAGTAGAGGCTCAGGGTTAAGTACCATTCGCTATAAAAGATAACTGTTAATTTCAAAGTTACTCAGTCTTTCCAGTCACATGGAGAAAATACATGTTATATTATGCTGTTCAAAACACGTTTCTCACCGAATGGACTGGGAAAGGAATTACTGGAGTGGAAAAGTATCATAGGGGAGTTCCATCATATTCAGGGATTTGCTTGTGGAGCTAATATTTTAAGTGTTTGTCTACAGTTTGTTAGAGAACCTAGAGTTTATAATACATATGATAAATATATGCATTTGTTTTATTCATTTATGTTCATTCATTACTGGTACATTCATATGTGCCAGTATGTCCTATGTTTGGCAGAAGCTTCAGGCTTCAAGCAAGGGATGTAAGAATGACACTATTGCCGACTCCAACAGACAACTTCGAAGGGCTGCTTTTAATATCTAAATGAAATATAGTACAGAACATGCAATTTTAATAACCTTAAGGCTCTGACATGGAACAAAAAAAAAGTTGGGAATTCTAATTGAAGACTAATGCAGCATAATTTCAAGTGTCAGCTTGGACTTCACATTTGCTGGTTTTTCCCTGTTTCTGTTACAACCTGAATGTTATTTAAACATGTTTCTTTTAAAATTTAATTTTGTCTTTAAAATAATTTTTAAAAAAGAGTTATAAACCACTGCTTATTTCCTCAAGAGACCAGAATGACTCCTTCCAAAACTATTCCTATTTCTCCAGCGACTGTATACCCATGTTGTATTTAGACGGTATTTTAACATGCACTTTATTTACTCAACATGGTGCCAGAGCCTTAGAAGGAAAAAAAAAAAGTCATAGCATGCAATTGAAAATAAATTGCTAGTTTATAAGCAGTGCCAGGAAACTTCAGGTGTTTGTTTAGTGTCCCATAACTGAGTTGAAGTTCCACCAACACACATATTCCTGGACTACTTTTATTTCTAAAACTGATGACCTCCACATTGCTTCACTTTTTTTTTTTTTTTTTTTTTCATAAATGTGCAATTGATGACAGAGTAAGTTCTAGTCATGTGAAAATGAGGTGTATTTTGGGATGGGAATTTGGGGAAAATTTGATGGTAATGTTTACTACTGTAAGATTTGTATCCCAGATTCATGCATCTTTATTAAGCATGTGCTTAACCCTAAGTAAATGCAAGCATGTGTTTCAATATAATCCTAAACTGGGGGAGGAAAGGTAATTTTTCACCGACTTGGTTTCCAACCTTWAAGGCAGAAGCTATATTACATGCTTATAAAAGAAATTGTGATTCAAATGAAAATCAGCAACTCAGCAAAAACATTTGTTATGTTCACTTCCAAAACACACATCTAAAAGTAAAAGTAATCCAATCACTTAGGGCTAAATGCAGTTAAACATAGACCCACAGAAGAGGCTGTGTGAACCTCACAACCCCCACAGCAGCTCAAGCAGGACCCTCTTTTAAGAGTAACTTATTAAACATTTATTTAAAAATTATTTTTTAAAAATGCAAAATACTAAGGCAAATGAGGTGGTATGCCTCAGTAAGGAAAGCAGCGAAAATGCAGTACAGGCATTCCGCACCATCTCTGGTCCCCAGGCAATGCATTTGCTTATGAGRGAAGACGACACCTCTGTTTGCTTACATCAGGAACTAGAGTGGTTCATCCATCTATGAATTCGTGTTTGTGAATGCTTCCTTAACAGTTTTTTTTTATTACTGCAAAAAAATAGAACACGGAAGAGTACAAGTAGCTAAATCACTGTTACCATACCCAAAGTTTTACCAAAAAGAAATCTCTCCAAAAATAAATGTTTTTTTCCTTGTCACAGCTGTAACTCTACAGAAGTAGTAACTCTGGAGCTTGGGTAGGAGCTGTGAGGAATCAGGCTGTAAAATCTTATATTCCAAATTTCTGCAAAATTTTCAGTACTTGATACTGGCTGTTACAGAAGCATTGGCATAACCAAAAATCCTTTTGAGAATCCTTTGAACAAACAGATGACTACAACCAAAATGCCTAGGTCAATTCCCACTTATTTTGTTCAGATTGAGAGAGATCTGATGTAATTAATATTTATTTTTTAAAAGTAACAAAATACTTCAAAAATCTATTCTTTCCATATTTCCCTGCTAAGCTGAGTTCTACTTTTCATCATCTGTAAACTCTTAGTCCTAAAGCCAAGAGAAATTTTATTGCTCACTTCAAACAGGAGCAGAATTGGGCCCTAACATTCGTATCACCTCATATGTGGTTTATCTAGAGCCTGGGATCTCATCATCTAAAACAGATTAGGAATTTTGTGGATTAATACTCGCAACCATTCATAGAGAAGTGTAAACGCTTTCAGGTTTATTATTTCATACAATTAAGCTGTAATTTTTTCATTTATACATTTTCTGCTATAAATTAAGAATTGCCACATGTCAGTTCATAAACAGCACTTCCCTATGAGTTCCCAGGCAGAGTCAGAAAGTTATTACTGAAATTTTTTAGCACAGAGCAACTTGTTTAAAAGAACTGGATGGAATCCTGGTTCTGTTGAAATATACAGCAAAATTCTCACAGACCTCAGCAGGCCCATGATTTCATCTGTGAACCATATTTACTAGGAAAATATTATGATGAGACATGGACTCATGTGCTTCACAGAAAACATGCAAAATAATCTGATGAAGACCTAAAAAAAATAAGTGTATTTGGTGGGCTTCAAATACCAGCCAAAGAAAGAGGCAAAACACAACCCTTTGATTACTGAGAAAATTGAAGTGGTTTATGTCCCAAAGGATCAGAATAATTTTATGCCTGGCTTATTATATATGAATTACAGAAATAGTCTTATGTAATGTTTTCATAGTTCATAGATCTGTATTTTTAAATATACAAAAAGGCGTGGCAATGGCAGTTCCCAGAGAACCATAATGTTTCTCTGAGATCAAGACAGCAAAACTAACATCTCTGTTTGGTAGAATTTGGATACATTTACATTTCAGATAATTCCTTCTTGAGAGTCATGGAGATGGCTTTTTTGAGACACGTAATGACTGTAGGCAGCAATACAAGAAAGAAAAAAATAAAAGAACTTTGAAACTTTGAGAATTCCCCCTTTAAGAAAGCATTGCTCTGTAGGACATCCTACAGGACTACAGAGAAGTTGAACATCATGGTGGGCATGGCCGGTACCAAACACGAATTAGACTTGTCCTGAAGACACCCATGCAGCCTGACAGCTCCGCTCCCCAGAGCAAAACCTCCTTCAGACAGATTTGCTCAGGAGCCCTAAAACCACCAGAATAGTTTTGCTCCTGTGCATAGCCGCACGTCCTGAAAAGGAGGAAGTCTTCAGGAGAAGTACGCATTTCTGGGTGACATCGCCGACAGAAAAATGAATGCTTTAGCACAGCTTGGGACTGAATCCTAAAGTGGAACAGAAAGACAGGGGCGCTGGCGCCCTTTATCACTTATATACAGTCTCCACCGCATGGTAGCTGCTGACTCCCAGGCTTTTTCGGGGCAGTGAGGAGCGGGGGCGGGAGAGCAGCGGTTCTCCAGCTCACGAACGACGGGGCGTAGCTCAGACGCAGCCGTGGCTCGGGGGCTACTGGCGCTGCACCCAAAGATCTCCGCGCACCTCACAAAACGGGTAACGAAACCCCGCGTCGTTTCAGCAGACAGAGCGAGCCAAACGCACGCTGGTGTTTCGGAGCACTTGTGCATGCAAAAAGAGGTTTCTCCAGCACTGGATCTCAGCCCCGATGAGCGAAACGGGGTTCACTCGCGATTCTTTCACCGAGAGGAGCCACGAGGCCACAGCTGACGGCCGGCAAGGCACGTTACGGCTCGAAAGAGCGGGCCGGGGCAGCGCACCGTGGCGGGATGCTGGGGCCCGCGCACCTTCCCAGCCCGCCGGGATGCGGGGAGCCGCGCACCTTCCCAGCCCGCCGGGATGCGGGGCGCCGCGCACCTTCCCAGCCCGCCGCCGCCGCGGCCCCGCACCGGACAGGACGGCCCCGCCCGGGACGGGACGGGACGGGACGGCCCCGCCGCACCGCCCAATCCGCCGAGGTAAGACGGAGCTGTCGCTGAGCGCAGCCGGGGTGCGCTGCAGGGATCACCGGCGGCCGTCGGGGCGCAGAGGCCGCCGGCTTGGCTTGGATCGGCCGGGTACGGCTCACCGGCTCCCCGCGGGTGCGGACGCTCCCCGCGGCGGCTGGCGACACCGCCCGGGTCTCCTCCCCGGGGGGCGGCCGCCGTCTCGGCTTACCCAACGGCGGGCGAGCTCCCTGGAAGTGACCCCCGAGCCCCCGGGGGACCGCATTAAAACGGACGGGGCGAGGAAACAAGCGTCCTCCTGGGGGGAAAAGCCCAGCGCCAGGTCGCGCCGCGGGCCCAGGGCCGAGAGGAGCTCGGCCAGTCCGCGCCCGCGGGGCCGCACCGGGCTGGCGCGCTGTGGGGAGGGCTCCGGCCGGGCCGAGCCGAGCCTGGGGCCTGTCAGCGCGGGGAAGGGGAGTGGTATGCGCGTAGCCGTCGGGGCGGCAAAACGCCCCTGGCTCCGAGTCAGGTGGGAGGGCAGGGCGAGGAGGCGGCGGAGGGGCAGGCGGAGGGGCGCCGAGCGCAGCGGTGGAGCTGCGGTCCGTGACGCGCGGCGCTACCCGCGGGCGCGCAGCCGGTGCAGGCCCTCGGCTCCGCAGCGCCCGACCCCGCCGGCACACACCGGCTCCCCCGGGCGGTACGGCCCCCGCCCCGGGGAGCTCGTGGAGGGCCAGGCGCACGCTCCGCGGAGGAGCAGAGGTTTGCAGAGGCGGGCCGGGGCAGAGCCGGCGGCTGAGCGGTCTCGTAGAGGGCTGCTCGACGGGACGGGACGGGAGGGGACGGGGCCGGCACCTGGGGACCTGCCCCCGCCCCGCTCCGCGCAGAGGCCGGGCCGGGATTTTGCCGTGTGTCGGGTGGGCGCCGAATCCAATTTGTCGGGAGTGATGCTGTAGGCGGAGATGAGAGGCAGAGCTAACGGGGCTTTTGCAATCCCTGTGCTTGTCAGGGGAGAAAGATGTAACGGCCCCCTAATCCCCAGCACTGCAGCGGAAATGTCGGTGTCCGCCTCACTCCCGCTGACGGGAGGGACGGGTGTCACCCTCTGCAAAACCGAGGCGCCCAGGAGTTTTGCTAGACACCGACGAACGACTCCTCCCCTTCCCCCTCCCCGAAGGTAGGATAAAGAGATTAAAATCTTGCCTCCCACAGCGACTGGCCGAACTCTGCAGCTGACGGACCAGTTTGCGTCCCCGCTGTGAGTGCGCGCGGCGCAGCGCGGCGCAGCGCGTCCCGGCTCACCTGCGCGGCGGCTGCTCCTCGGCGGGGCCCGGCTCGGCGGCGGCGGCTCCTCGGCAGGGCCTAGGGCTCGGCGGGGCTCTGCCCGGCGGGTCACTCGGCGGAGCGGGTGGCGTGGGAGCCCGGAGCTGCCCGGGAGTCCATAGAGAGAGAGTCCCGGATCCTGCCTACAAATTGCAGCAGCGCCGAGCTGCCTCCCATTTAAATGTCTGCCAGCTGAGATCTGCTCTCCAAGCCCCTCCAGATCATTGGACAAGCGCCTCCAAAGCCCGTGTTATCCGCCCCCTTTAACACTTCCATAAACTTCCACCAGGGAAAGCTTTCAGTCATCCAGATAAACACTCGACTACTTTCCTCTCTTAAGAGAATCGGTGCTAAAGGTCACCACCCCAAGGAATTGTTCCTGGAATGCACAGAAAATTCACATTTTCCATCCCCATTAAAGTATGACATTTAAGAAGAGTTAAATCCCCGCCCGCCTCCGCTGCCCTTCCATGCACGCTGCCCGGGGCCGCGGGCTGGGCTGCTGGGGCGCTTCCCTGCCCAAGAGCCGGCCGGGCGAGCAGTCCCGCAGCGGAGCCGCCGCAGGGAGCCCCTTACCGGCCTGCTTTGGCCAGGAGCGAGGCAGCCACCTTTCCGGCCCTCCCTGTTACAAATTGGCATTGCTGAGGTTTGCCTTCTGCAAATATGCCGGGAGTTGCGCAGCTTTGGCAAAAAAAACCCTGTATATATGGGGGGGGGTGTGTGTGTGTGTGTGTCTGTTAAAGCGTGGCTCCCGATCCGCAGCCGCGCTCATAGCTCTTTATCATCGGGGTTTTTTTGTTGTTTTTTTTTTTTTTATTTGTCCCGCCAGAGGCGGGACACCTCGGGTGGCTTTTTCCCCTCCCGTCACTGCGTGCCTCAGAGGGCTGCGGGCTCCTCAGGCATCCTGCGAAGGGCAGGGACGGCGAAGCAGCGTTGCGTCCCGTCTGGGCCGAGCGCGGAGGCGGCCGGAGCCGGCCGGAGCCGCCCGCCCGTCGGGGCGGCCGCGGGGGGAGTCACCGCTCCGCGGCCGCCCCGCAGGCTGCCGCTCCGGAGCCCCGAGGCAAGGCGGCCGCGATGCCCGGGCCAGCCCCCACCGTCTCCCAGGGGTCGCTTGGAATTAGGCAAAAACCGGCGGGGGCTGAGCGTCTTTGCGGACCGAGCCCTTCGCAGCCGTAAGGGGGGGACACCGAAGCTTGCTCCGAGACTGCAGCCGGCGTGGGGCTGGGGGCATCGAGGGGCAGAGCCCTGGGGGGCGAGGGGACCTCGCAGCCCCGCAGCGGCAGCCCGCACCTCCGGCTGCCACCCGGCCGCCCCGGCCCCCAGGCGCGCCGGCACCGGCACTCGCCTCCCGCGCGCTTTTTAGCTCGGAGGGTTGCAACGCTGCCGAGGGACGGAGTCATTACGAGCAGGAGCAGCCTCTGAAATACGGGTTGCCCTTTGGTCTTGCTAATTAAACTGAGACGTTTGTCAGCTGCCGCTTCCAGCGGTGGGCATCACCCAGCACGAAGCAAAGCAAAGAGAAGCGCCCTGCGACGGACCTGGGCCGTGCAGGTGGTGCTGCAAGCACCGTTTTGTTTTCTCCTGACCGTCCAGCACGAATTACTGCCTGCGAACCAAACCAGCTCTGCACCTCAGTGACCCAGCCACCCACTAGGTGGGTAGTCAGCACCCACCTTGGGCCTCGGAGAGACCCGGATCTCACCTGACAAATAAGAGCTTTTTATTGTCCCTGGTTTTGCAGATGGGGAAGACGAATTAAAATGAAGGGATCTTCTACGTTAGGGATGCCAGGGCTAGGCAAGATGCCAGGTTTCTGACTTTTCACAGTACTTAGCAGCAGCTTGCTCTTTGCTAAGGCCAAAGCATGGCTCCACTTAGTGCCAGTTACATAGGTGAGTGCTCAGCACGGTAGTAAATTAGGCCCATTGCTGTAATTCTCACACACATTTAGCAATAACTTGTTGAAAAATAATCACTTCAATTACTTGACCAGCAGCATGTAGAAATGCTGCAGAAGCAACAGGGCAAGCAACCGTAGTGCAGTGGTAGGTGGCAGCATGAGAGAGAAAATGTGTTGGTGCGCAGGGGCCACTGAAATTCAAATACAGTGATGGGGGGAAGGATTATTGGCAAAGAATCACAGCAAATGACATCTAGATGGATGGAAGGAGAGGCCTTGGGAATTTTTAGGATTTTTTGTTATTTTCAAAAAACTGCTATTAATAGATGTTTTTAATTCACTGGGTTCCTTCCTTTGTGAATCCAGAGAAAAAGTCACAATTCCCACCTCTCGATATGTTGACAGACTTTACGCTCCCTTTCTTTTTCTTCTGTTAAGTAGTTGTACTGATGTGTAGGGAAGGGGTCTATTCACCTCTCTTCTGCTCTCTGTCTCTCACTCTCATTACCTGCCCTAGAGCCGGGCTGGTGGACTGGGGGGCTGCCCCTTCTCCAGGGCCATGGTCCAGGCATTTGGTGCTGGAGGAAGTGTTTTCTGTGGTTGCTCTGAGCTCCTGTTAGTGCCTGATGATGGCACTGGCACTGCATGCACTTCTAGGCATTGCTGCTGGCCTGCAGGCAAGCTGCCTCTCTGCTATATTTTTCTGGGATGTAGTTTACATGCCACTCTGGCATTGACCTTCCTAGATAATGATACTTCTGGGCATCTATTGCAGAGCAGTCATCTCCACTTACTTAATGCGTCACTGCAGTCAAGCATCTAGCCAGAGTGACTGATCTGGAGTAGATCTCAGTCTGACTTAAAGCAAACTAAGAAACCCTTTAGGAAGCATCTCCAGGTGTGGAAGGTGTGTTGCCTCCTCAAGACCTCTCTCCATTTCTTGCAGTTGAATGTTCTGCACCATATTTTCCCATCTGTTTTCTTTCACTCGGTTTAATCCACAGAGTGTTTCAAGTAGGCACTAGCATCTTGGGTCCAGCAAGACAGTTTTTCAGATTTCTCTGATGGTTGGAAAGTAGAATTATTCCTGCGAGGGTTTGCCTGCTCGTTCAGAAAAATAAACCAGTTGGGTACCAACAAGGTAAATAATTGTAGCTGTATCTGTTTCCTTGGACTGAATGAGGGTAGAAATAAAAAAAAATAACAAAGGACTTGGCAAAAAAGAAGAAACATTTATGTCTATTTTTATTTCTTTGTGGTTGAGGGAGGTGGGGGAAAGACATCTTTTTCCTCATTGTTCTTTTAACATCAGGTATCCAGATCATTTCCAGCTTGGAAGTTTGTATTGCTTTTACTGCTGGATTCTTTAACAAAACATTCCCCGAGTTTACTCCAAAGGTTCAGCTGTGCTGGTCAGATCCCAACCAAGGATGAGGTTCTGCTATCTTCTGGCTTAAAAAGCCCCCACTGCTTAAAAGAAAATAACTTCCCCTTCATCCCCCCTTATCTGCACTTGAAATTGATGCTCACCAGTGCTGCTAATTGGAGCTGGAATACTGATGGGGAAATTTTATATAATTATTTAGTATAAAAGAGGCCTACGGGAATATGCATATTTTTGTGGTATAGGTTTGAGATGAAGAGCTTCAATGTCATGGGGCGGTAACGGCTGTGTACTATGAACCTGGCTGGATTCAACTACCCGCTCGCTATTGTTTTGTTGGGCTTTTTTATTTTTGTTTTTTTAAAATTTCCTCTCCCATTTCTTGCTGGTATTCGCTGTGTGAGTTGTTCTTTGTTTTAGTGGAACAGTAGGAATTGTTTTAAGCTTAAAAGAAGTGCTGTACTTAATTCTTGCAGAGAAAAATGTTACTGGGCTGAGCTCCTGTCTGCTACTGCTAACTTTGAGCGCTACTCAATATATCCTCACTGCCAGGACAGTTGGCGCCTTATTAAAAGCCTTTGCAGAGAAGCCAAAGACTGACAGGGGCCAGATCCTCTTCTTGAGTAAATTGGAATAGCTTATAATAACTTCAGGGAGATGTAACTGATTTATGCCAGCTGAGAATCTGGCCCTAATATACCTAGAAATCCAACGTCTCTCACTCCTAGACATGTTTCTCCAGGTCAGAAGTAAGGCAAGCTGTCCGGGAGAGACAGGGCACATCTGAACTGCTTTACTTGGTATTTTGAACTGTTCTGCTAAGGAGAGAAAGGAGCTTGGTTTACAGGGCTATGAATCTGGCACTAATTTACAGAGGAAAAACTAAAAGGGTACATAAAACTCAGCCATTGATGACAAAATCTCTGATGTTTTCAGTGCTTTTTGTATGGCAGCAACTTGAGATGTTTCCTTTCTGTTGGTGACAATCAAGAAGAGTAATGCCAAACCACTCTATTCACGTATTTTAAAGCAGAAAATACGAATGTACGCACTTACATACCTACCTACCAGCGTGCCTCAACTTCTTGTTAGTACAAAGGTAGTGATGCTTTGCTGTGCTTTTTGCCCTTTAAAATGCCAGCAGTGCTCGTGAAAAACTTGTGAAGATAAGGGAGTGAAGTGTTAAGAAAGAATTTGTCTCACCAACACAACCGTAACTTTTCTTATTGAGCTTGTAACAAGGCTAGAAGCAAGCGCTGACTTCCACTGCAGTCTGCTGCTTGCCACCTGCCATCCTAGGGGGGATTTGAAGCTGTCCAGCAGAGGCGTGAGGCGATGAAGTTTGGCACAGTTATCTGATGCGACAAAAGATGTGTGCATTGCAGAGATGTCTGGTGTCAGAAATGAGTTTTGCGGGACGTGCTCTCAGAGATGAGGGATATCTTCATGTTACGGGGATTGTCGACCTTCTGGTGGTGTACACAGCTGATCTTCCTATCTTGATGGGCAAGGTGAGCAGTGTAATTCATGACTTGGAGCATAAGCAAGATTATATGTAGTGTGTGTTGGATGGGCTGTGCATAGAAATGCTCCATCGTTACATTATTGCCCAGGAGTGGGAGCTTGTTTGTTTTACAGGGGAAAAAACCCCCATGTTTTGTCACAGAAAAGAAGTGACACTCAAAGAATCCAGTTCCCTGTGGGATTTAGATATATCCAAAAGTAATGAACAAAAAGCCTTATGATAAACCAAGGAAAAAGGTTTTTCACTTTTTATTTCAAACCTGAGTAGGTAGACAATAATAAATGGCGTAAGATGAGGGAAAGAAATGTTGTGGGCTTTGGTTTCAAGATACTCTATTAACATACCAGTCCTATGGTTGTTGTTCAGGTACTCCACTGTTTATTCTATTACAGATTATTGTATGAAAAAAACCCTCATTTAAATAGGGTAGCTGAACCTTAGCTGACCATTGTACTTCATATCAAGCCGTATAAAATAATACCAGAAAAGGCTGAGGTTAGTCTGAGTTAAATTTCTCATAAAATTTACTAGAAAAATCAAGCTTGAGACTGCAAAAATTACTTGAGACTACCAAAGTTCTGTTTAATTAGAGAATTTAAATCTTTACTTATTTGAGTTTTAGAATTAATGTCCATGTGGCTGAGGCTCTACCCCACACCCTGAGAAGAAAGATTTGGATAGTATTGTATTTATTGAAAAAACAGTATTTTAGATTTAGGTTGACAGAACAACATTTTAATGTATAGAATGAGAGAGAATTAAGCAAGGGGAAATGTTTATTTTGGTTTTTTTTTTGAAAATGAAAAAAAATTTTTTTGTTTGTTTCAAAATACTATTTTATCTAGGAATATACCCCCATTTCATTTTTGAATGTTCAGAAGCAGAACATTAGAAATCAAAAGAATGAATGGGTTCAGGATAAAATCCCTAGCTTTTAGCACCTAAATACTTTAAAAGTCTGGGATCCCACTCTGAGAAGTATGGTGGCCTGGTATGTCTGAAAAGCTTTCTTGTTTAGCGTATACTACATGTAGAGTCAGGTTGTGGGCTTGTAATGATCTCTGCACCTAGAGCATGGTCACCCACCAGCATTCCACTCTGCTATGTGCTGCAGACATAGAACAAAAAATATGTTTTCTGGCCTCAAAACACCTACATACATAATACAATCCATATGTGACTATTTTTTGAAAGTGATTTAGAAAAGCTTATTTTATTAGGATGAAGTTTGACTGCTGGACAAATACAAGCTTTCATGCCAAATGAGGAAATATCATTTGTCAAGCTAACCTTTCTATAACTCTTTTCACAATTTTTTTTGATGCATCTTATATATTTGATGGCTATAGAAGAATTTGCCAAGAAAATGAAAGCCATAAAATACCCATGAAAAATTCCTCTGCCCTCATGCATTTGCTTTTCTTTTTCTTCTGTCTCATGAATCTGTAGGAGGTGTTTGCTGACATGCTTTGCTTTCAGGGCAGCTCTGAAGCAATGTGATACAAGAAGTGACTCAGCTAAGCAAACTGAGTTTGTGTGAGTATAAGAAGCCCTTATAGTCTGAAGTCGTAACTGGGTATTATGAAAGGAGGCATCTAAGGGGCTTGATGTGTTATTTGCTTACATATTTCATTCCAGGGATATGACAGCTATGAAATACAGTTTCCAGTTATGCTGCAAAACTAAAAGACTCGCTTCCCACACCTTACTGCGTCCCAACATCTTAGACAGATTACATACACTTTTAAGACATGTATCAATATCTTATACACAGTTCTGGCAAAACAGTCCTTTTTACTCCTTTCTTGCTATGATGAAAGGCAGTTTGTTGTTGTGTAACCACCTGTAACTCAGGATGTTACCTGCAAGAGGAGTGCTTTCTCCTCCTTGCAGCGTGGGGGGCATCGGTGCAACACCTATAGAGCATACAATGTCAGCCTAGCAGGTAAGGTAGGTAGCTGGAAATTAAGTCTGGGCTTTTTTCCTGGCTCTGCCACTTACTGCCTGTAGCGAAAGAAAAAGGAGTAAGAGAGGCAGGAGAACTATTTTATTATGTAAGAAGATTGGCAAGGCTTTTGGTTGGGTTTGGGTTTTTCTTTTATCCCATTGCCCTCTTTTCAAAATTCAAATCTTATCTGTTCTTTTTGTTTTTCCTGGCAATATCTGGGTAAAAACAGAATACCACATAAAAAAGTAGTTTTGCAGGAATGAAAGAGCTGAAGCCCTTTTTCGGCTGAGACAGCAACTTAGACTGTGTAGAACTTCTGCATTTTATATTTGAAATCCAGCATCACAAAAATGGCTGCTGTGTTACGGGCAGGAAAGAACTCTGTTAAACAGTTGTACCACTCCAGCATCAGTTAGTCCACTTCTCGGAGTGAATACTAACGCAGGTGGGAAGAAACAGAACTCTTTCTCACTGCTATTTTTTATTTAGATGGTCTCTTTGTCAAGAAGAAGAGGTGTAAGAGGCACAAGTACACCCCACCCCCCACCTTCATCCTTTTCCCTTTTTCACTTATTCTGATTTTCTCTTGACTCCATTTCCCCACCTATAAAACTGCAACAGGGAACAGAGTTTTCAAAGGAGCCAGAATCGTTTTGGCCTAAATCCTTAAAGCTGCGTCGGTACCAAACTTCCCATGAAATAAGCAGCTAATAAGAGGAGTTGAGAGTTCGACTTAATCTGGGAAGAGAAATCATTTTTTTTTTAACGTTCACCTATTTTGTGTCTACGTGCTTGAATACATCCATTTTGAAATTTCTAAAAGCTTTTAATGAGGAAGAAGGCCTTTTAACTTCTGTAATTCTCCACAGTAAAAAAAATGATATTTCCAGTGAATAAGCCAAGTTTTCACTGTTGTGGACAAAAAAATCTAAAGGCAGACAAAGAAGTGTTTAACCAGTTGTGGTTATCTAAAAGAACTGCTAAAGATCAGGCTCCAATTTAGCAGTCTTTGTTGATTTGAATAGCATTTTAAGTATATACATAAATGCAAACAGATAGTTGAGTGCTTTGGTAAGAAAGGTAGACTTGTGCGCATACTTCAGTTTTTTGCTAAACTTAGATTCGGACCCGAATCCTGCAGGGACTTGCCAGATGCTTGACTTTGTTTTCAGTGGGGCTATTTGGAGTGTATAAAATGAAGCGCATACAACAATCCAAGAGGCTTGAGTCAGGCGAGGCTTTCTAAAAGACCCAAAAATAATTTATATATACATCTTTCCCCTGTTAAAGGGCATTCTAGTTGATGTTCATATTAGAATGCTAAACTTTACGAACTTAAGAATTAAAAGTACAATACAATAATAATAAAATACAAAAATAGTCTATTTTTTATCTGTATGGTTACCAAAAATTTACTCTTTCAAAAATTGCCAAAAAAAAATCACTTCTGGGAAACTACACAGGCAAGCCTAGGGCCAAATCTCTTGTCTTGATATTTCCAACTGCTCTGTTTTGCTTCTTCTGTTTCCTTGTCAAAAGTATCCTGTTTAGCCTGTTTGGCTAAGGGCAGTTGGATATTTATTCATTGATCTTTCCCTGTCTTACAGTATCTTGAATTCTAATTAGTGTTTTTCAAGTCCTTTTACTTTATTCTCCAAATATAGCTACAACAGACGTCACTCTTCCCTTTCTGTGGAGCTGTTCAGAGCCATGGAAGAGCTGTCATCTTATGTTCTGGGACTAACCACACTGCCCAGCAATTCTCCATTAGCTGCTTTCACTGGCAATTTGATTGATTGATTGATTGATTGATTGATTTTCACAAATAACATGCAATTCAAAGTGCCTGGAAAAATGTCACTTGATGTTAGGAGAGTTTCTGTAAATAGGTTCAGGAGCAATCCCCTAGGTGTTTGTAATTAATCAGGCACCCAACGCTTGGAGCTTTTGGATGCACTTTTAAAAAGCTTAAAAATGTAAACAGGTTTCTTTCCCCTCCCCAGGAAGTCTTAATGCACTAAAGACGTAAGCGAAGAACTTAAATCGCAAGTGACCAAATCAGTTACACTTCAGATCAGACTTCTTTTGGCTATAGGCTTTCCTGTAGGCTGAAGTTTTTACATTGAGACAGCTATCATGATTTAAAAACCTACTAGAGACAAGGTACCATGGTTTTTATCTTCTTGTAATTAGTTGAGATAAATCCAGGTGAGGGCACAGGCTATCTGGAGGCAGAAAGCACTTTTTTATCCAATGGAGACGGGGCGATTTGTTTAGAAAGCCTCTGCGCATTAGGAAGGAGGTGACTACTACAATCAAGTGTAACAAAACCACCTTCCTAGATAGAGAAGAAACACCATAACCAAATGGGACTTCTTTGTTTCTAGTTTAGAGAATACTTTGTAAGACCAAGTACTTTTATGTTTTAGTATCTCAAATCAAATTGTTTTATCTGGGGTCCCAATCCCTCTTGCTTTCAGTATACCACCAGCTTCTGGAAAAGCTTTGAAAACCCCTTCAGTATTTGTCCCTGCATATTTTAATAGGGAGAATTCCACCTGAAATCACCTTGAAAGGAATTATTCCTGCTGGTGTGGAGGACAAGATTGTGACTTAGCTTCAATGCTGAAAATGCTTATAACAAGACATGTCTTGCTATAAGGAGATGTCCTGTTAGCAACACTAACAGGGTCCCTTAGGGTCACTGGAGGCCTTGGTCAACAAACCTGGTGGATGACAATGATTGCAAGATCAAATTTGTCACTGGAATGCTAACAGTGGGTAAGAAAATGGGTTTTTAAATGCTTTCTTTTCAACAGATGCAAAATGATCTACAGATATTTTTTTAAGTTACTAGAGTAAAGAATGCACAGTCATGTAAATGAACTTTGCTAATTTGCCTTGCTAAATGTAGCATTCTTCCAATTATTTGGGTAGCAGCTAAATACATTTCATTTTCCTGCAAAAATAATACATTAAAAATGAGTAAAAGAAGGCTGGTATTGATTCAGGAATCAGAAAAGAAAAGATTGTGGTCTCTTTCTACCCACTGGAGGGGTTCAAACCTCTATCTCCTACACTTCCAGAGGTGTAGCCTCTTAGCCATGAGGTAGGAGCCTATTTGTACGGGCGGACTCTGCGCCTCCCCTACTGAGGCTGTTCAACAATTCAGGAAACAACTAAATAAAGACAGGGAGCCAAAATAAGGCATCTAGTGGGGAGGATGGGGGAGGGTGCTTGGATCATTTTCACCATGCTCCAAGACTACTTCTGTATTTTTATCCAGTGTCTGGCTGGCTACCCAAACACTCCTTGAGGATTAGCAAGAGCCCASGTGTTACCCTGTCCTTCCTCATGTTCACCCTGCCCTACTAACCACTACATGACAAATTTGTGTTCATTCTTGATCCCCTTCTCTGGCGCCATTAGAGCTTTGATTCTTTTGCCATACCTCTTCCAGACACTTTTTTTTTTTTTCTTTTTTTTTAATTAAACTGTCTACTTCTGCTGTGGTATTTTGTGCAATGCCTGGTCCTGTAGACATGTGTGAGGTGGGTCCTTACCAGGCTGATTCCCCCAGGGAATATAGGGGAGGAATTGCCAAGTTTGTGGATTCAGGTAGGGTTTAGGACTGAGATAGGCGTAGAGCTATGCAGGTTCACCAAGTCTCAAACAGTCCTAGGCATGCACGGAAGTAGATGTTTAGGTGCCTGAGGTACTTCATTGACAAGAAAACATAGTTGTGTATAGACTTCAGCTGCCTAAGGAATCGGGCAAGGGAGGCAGGGCTTGAGGATCACGTGCTTGGACTTTGGTATTTGTATTGCACAGAAGTCCAACTGTGGGCACTTAAGCCTTTAGTGGAGCCAGCCCTCAACCTCTTTGCAACTGTTCATCCATCTGTTAATTGCAAATAATTTCCAGTTTTATAAACCTCCAGATCAAGAACCTCCAGATACACAACAAAATAGACACAAAGTGTTTTTAACAAGCCACCGATATTTTAGGGGCAGTCTATGAAGGTCTTATCTTCAAGTTTGTGGATAATTCTTGTCCTTTTAAGGGCTCATAGGTTGCTGCTGAGAACATAAAAACACAGCAAGGAATAGCCAATATGGTTAGAAATTAGAATATAGCCTCAACTACTAAAGCAGAAATTAATTAATGTATTTTAAACTGAAAGAAATGTATATTATTCTGACACATATTGCTTGCATGCTGGATAACTTGCACTCGTGAGGGCCCCTGAAAACAAGTCTTCTGAGACCCCCTAACTTCAGGACCATAACTATCAGAAAGTCTGCAGCAAAGCTGGAGACACTGTGGGAATAGCAGGAGGAAGCTATAAGGAAACAGAAGCAGGGCAAACTTTCCATTTTTTTTAACTGTGAGCACCCACGTTACCTGCACATGCACAAACCCCTGTGGCAGCTGAGTCATAGGGTTGTTTGCGAATTTAACCAATAGCTAGGGTCTATGCATGAACTATTATAGCAATGCTTAACTGTTATAACAATGACTTTTAAAGAACTTACTTTTAACAAAGACTTTTAAAGAACTTACTTAAATCAGCTATGACTTTTTTTTTTTTATTGATAAATGGTTTATGCAGCATTAAAAATAGGTTTCTTACTTCAATTGCAGTAACACAGCTTTAAAGCCCATAAATCTTATAGCCATTGCGCTACCCATTGGAGTCACTTCAAGTTTTGCAATTGAGTTAGTCACTGGTTACAGCATTGTTAAAAAAAAGGGAAAAATTAACCAATGGTGAATTATGAGTGCTTCTCTGGATGACCTGACTTGTTCTTTCATGAGTCTGTTTTGTCCATTTGGAAATATAAAATGCCACAACGTGGTATTTTGTTTCCCAATGTAGAAAGGTGTTCTATGTTAAGATGAGGAATCAGGACCACGTTTCCCCATAGGGGCTATCCCACTTGAATTTCAGCCACTTTTAGAGGACTTTTGGGCATTATAATGTAGATAATGCACTGAAGAACTGCTAGGGTTTTTTTTTTGTTTCTCAGAATAAAGAATTAATTAAAAGAGGCTAAGACTGAATTCAGCATCAAAGCCATATGCCCCTTCTGTGATCTAACAAATATTCAGATGCCCAGACGTAAGAACCCTGTCATCTGTAACAGAGATCTTTGGTGACTCCCAAGAAAGTTACATTGTCATATGGTGGTTAGGTTCGGAACAAAGATCTGGAATAAAAGTAGTCGGTGTTTATACATTTAAAATCAGGGCTTAATGGTCTGTAAATGAAAGACACCGGTTAGGGAATGTGGGAGAGTTTGAAGCTAGTAGCAAATAACACATTATTTTTCTTTGTGCTTTCTCCTTTGCCTCACTCAGTTTACAATCAAATTTAGCCACTGACTCCCACCACTGTTTTTCTTGGAGAGCAGAGTAGAATGAAGAAACACAGTGATTAAATGTAAAAGACACCCATGCATTGCAATAGGAGCTGAATTCCATGTGTTTTGGTAACAGGAACTATAGGAAAAAATAAAAAGAAGTGACTCAGGTCTACCTAATCTTTAAAGTCTGAAGCCATTCCCAGTTCCTACCACCTCTGATTCCTTCCCCATCTCTGCCCCACATACAAAAATAGACCTTGTTAGTAAAACAGGAATTTTTTTTAAGCTCTTTTAGTTCCAGTTGGTAATGCTGCTGCCATGACATTCACATCATTTAAAGTTTGTTATGCTCCCATGTGTTGAACACATGGCTAGCAGTTCTTCCAACCATCAGGATCCATGTAATCACAGCAAAGCAGTTAGCATCATAAATAAAGCAAACATGAACTGATACTAAATACTTCCTTCTCATGGTGAATTAGGATGATGAACTGGAATTCAATGCCATTCTTCACCTAACAGCAACAGGCTTGAGTATGGTAGACCTGGACCATGCATGTACCTGGGAAATAATTCATTTAACCCTTTCATTGTCTCATTTTTGGAAATCTTGGCTTAGGACCCAGTCCTGTGCCAGTCAGCCATATTTGTGGTTCATGGGGCCCTTCATGATGGCAATTGCACCCTCTTCTTCTACATTTCCTTTTAGTTTTTATTTAGCTCGCATTTAAGTAGATCATTGTCAGTGGCTGAGCACTTTAAGGGAGCTCTTTGTCTTTGTTCGTGGTTGGAATCTGCCTTTGGCTCTAGGCACCACAAACAGGTGTCCCTTAAGGACACAGTAATTCTGTATTTTAAAAGACGACTTATTATTTGAGATAATTCCTGAGCATGATACTTATTTAAGAGTATTGAAGGTAATCACATGACTTCAAACCAAACTGAATTTTTAAGTGTATGCATATGTATAGATGTGGCAATGGATTCGATATGTTCTGTTTGGTTTTTGTTGCTGTTGTCTTTTCTTTAAGGCATATCATATTGCCATCCTTTTTGTATCAAGCATGGTGGAAATATCATTCAATCTAATTGTCAACTCCACTAGCCTGAAACCTTGGATTCAGATGTCTCAAAATTGGAGGTATTGTCCTCTGATTCCCTGATAGCCTTGATAGCGTCTGACTTGGATGGAGAAGTACCTTAAATCTTATCTATAGCGCATTTAGCTATTGAAACAGTGAACACACTCATCTCCCCTATGGGTCACGTGAAACTGTACTTTCCTTGTACATTTTAAATTTTTGCATGGTCGTGGTAACATCTTGTGAATCTGCCTACCTTCCCTTTCTCCTTCCATAAATCTGAGTCTGTGACTTTGACTGAAAAGTTATCTTTGAACTCCTTGTCTTAATGATCCAGACATTCCAGACTTGCATGTAAAAAAGAAGTACTTGCATAAAAATTAATTCACAGGACAAGTGTTACAGCATTACAAATGTGGTGAGAGTTGGTTTAGTGAGCTTACCAGCAAAAAGGCCAGAAGATTCCWAGTTTGTTTTGGGTTGGTGTTGTTATGGGCTTTTTCCCAACAAATTTAAATGTTTCAAAAATTAGTTTTTGTACAGCATGAAAATGAAAACAAAGCCTTTTCAACACTTTCACACAGCTGCTGGTTAGAGGCGTGATTTGAGGGCATGGACTCAAGTCTCCTCTTCATCAAAAAAATACTTTTCTTCATCCTCAACTCCTGACATTTGGAGACAAAGGGGCTTGAATTTTACTTTGTCCACAATGAAGCCAAAAACTTAATTGACTTGGTAGTCATCTTTCTGCCTGTGTCCTTCTTCAATTTGACAGATGAAGATATGCCTCATCATATTTTGATAAAATAAGCTTCAGATCAGCTTTACTTACAGATCACTTACTTACTGTAAGTAAGTGACTCTTGGGACTCTGACATCACATTCCCAGGAACTACTTCCAAGTTTCTTTTGTTTGCTCATGAGTTGCTGAATAGATTAGCGGCATGGTTTTGTTAGGTGAATGCAAGTGTGCCAATAAAAAGGAGCATATCGCTATTTCCCCTCCTAAATAATTCACTAAGCATTTTTATATTACTTTCTTCTGTGGGTTGACATCTTTATATTCTTTACTACTGAGTTTATTATAAGACTATATTATCTTTTAAATAGTGTATGTTAGTATGTGTGTATTTGTGCATGTGTGTGTGTGTGTTTATATGTRTATACACACACATGCACCCCCAGAGTAAGTTTTGTGACACAAATCAAATACTATGATCTGCTCAGTTACACAGTGTTATTTTTTAAACTAGGGTCATAAATATTTCTTTACCAGACAAAAGCAATGTTGCATGGCAATACACTTTATTTTGTATAGCTTCTTTCAAGCACATTGTGTCTCAAATACGTTGAGGTAATTAACACATTTGCAGATTTTAAAGTAATCTAAAAAGGTTTCAATTTAATGAAAATTCTAAACAACAATAGCAATATACATGCTCCTTAATTCACATGCATCATAAATGTAAAAAAGTGATTACACCTGTAAGAGCTGAGCAGCTATTTACATTCTTGTAAATATTGGTTTGGTGGAGTGAGCTCTTAGTGATGGGGATAGTTGGTATCTTTGTTCATTGATTCTGAAAGACCAGCATTGTGATGATTCTTGTCGTGGTTTAACCCCAGCCAGCAACTAAGCACCACACAGCCGCTCGCTCACTCCCCCCCCACTGGGATGGGGGAGAGAATCAGAAGGGTAAAAGTGAGAAAACTCGT